>OX155959.1:27605815-27997815 GCA_944548615.1 Micropterix aruncella | reverse complement strand
GGCTTTTTGTATACCAAAAATCATTTTTATATTTGGGGTTGAAATTTTTTAATTTGTTGCCATCAGAAATTAAGATACTTAGAGGTCGCATAAAAAGAAACCTACCCGTGCATGCTCTCTATAATTTCGATGAATTTACAACTGTCTTAAATTTTAAAAGATAAGTTCACCATTTGTCCAATCTATTTTTTTATTCTCGGCTAAAATTAATTTTATGCAAGCGCGGGGAGCTGTCAGCAGCTCAGCTCGCATGTCGATACCGGGCTCGACTTGAGCGGAGCGGAATGAACCGCTCAAAGCGGCTCGTTCCGCGATACCTGTTTGCTCCATTCGAGCAAACAGGTATCGCGGAACATGCGAGCTGAGCCGCTCACAGTGCGCCGCACTCTTAAGTCAATACGAGGCTTAACACGATGTATTGTTTTGGGACAATAAAAGAGGAAGATAAACCAACCTCACCTTTGACAATATGAAATCCCCCATCCATCGTACGCAGTCAACATAATTCCTATGAATATCACGAGTGGAAAAGTCAGGAAAGTGCTCTTTCAACGAATTAAACGGACGGAGACTCTTCTGCTGATTGAATAGATAACTTTGTTTGATCGCTTCGTTCATTGATGGCTTATCCAATCGCCACAGCTTTAGTGAATGGTCCATTCCACATGACATAATGCGCTCACCTTTGAGATCAAAATCCTGGTAAGAAAGAAATAACATTACAACAATATTGTATAGGGTTGCACTGGGAAATGGGAAATTTTGAAGTACGTAATTTGCCCAGCTAAACACAGGAAAACATCTTTTATTGACGAAAGTGCTCGTAGTATACAGTATGCCATTTATGTCTTCATTAATTCGTGCATTATGTTTTCATTAATCTTAATTCATATGTTCTTTGTACGCTTCGTCGTCCAATCTCTAGCGCAGAGATTCCATAACTTTGCACTTGCTTTGGTAGTTTTTGATTAATACTTTTTTATAAAATCAAAAATTAAGAATTTTTTAGCTATTGAATTCATGGTATCAATATCAAGCTCCACTAGCCCCCCATAATTTTATATATGTATATATTTTTTAATTGCCAAAGTTACCGGTGTGGGGTTTCTTTGACAAGGCATTGAAATGCAATTTATGTAAAAGATCTAAAGCGTAAAGGTTACTTTGACATTATAATAAAAAAGATATTTATATTAAATGCCTTAAACGGGAAATTAAATAAAAAACGAGTTTTGACAATCAATTCGAAGCCATGTTTACGCACCACACTAAAAACACCAACGACGAACCAGTGATGGGCAAAATATAGTTAGACTAACGATTGAATATGTTAATCGCGTTTAACAATTGATTAGTTTCAATCGCAGTAATGAATAAAAAATTGCAATTGATATTCTCGACAGTGGTCAGCTTCAAGTTTTGCCGGTCGGCTGGTCGGGTACTGAACCAACATCAAAATAATGGGATTCTGAATCAGATTCGTCAGAAACGAAAAATGGATCTTGTATGATAACTGCAAGCATTCTTCAGTGGTTGAATCCACGCGACGTAGCTAGACAATGTCCAGAGCGCAACATCAATCTGAAGAAGCTCATGGTGATGGTATTGGCGGTCCTGAAAAAAAAGAACTATGCTTACCGCGCTTAATACTTCATCCCTGTGTCCTTCAACACCGCCAAAAATGGCGATACAAATATCAGTCTGTATATTCCACAGTCTTAAGGCATGGTCTTTGCTGGCTGACAGCAGCAAGCTTGGATCCCGCGGATGGAATTTAAGCTCGTTTATGGCGTGGCCGTGGCCTGGAAAACATACAATAGACATTTAAGGGATTGAAAAAAAATCTAAATAATAGACTACTGATTCCCAGCGATAAAGTTTTTGTCTCTTAATCCTAGATATCCTTGAAATTGAGATAAAATATGTATTTAAAAATAACCGGAGTATATTTTATATGTGGCAAATTTAGTATTTTACTCGGTCACAAGTATTTAAGCGCCACCAGTATTTTACGGAGCTTATAAAATTTATTTTCATCGATAATTCATAGAAAAAAAATACGCAAACTGCAAATGAAAATGAAAGACTCATTTTCAAGACTTTGAAAGACTCGATTAACCGTTGGACGCCAACAATGCCTATGGGTATATTACTTCATTTGTCAGATCCCCGCGTAGCCGTTTTGGCCGGCCCCCATATTATATTATATAAATATATAATATACATGATTAACAAGATAAATTACTAGGTAACAAGAGAGAATTCATGAAAAAACGATATCGTTAGTATTTATTTACAAAATCGTCCAAAAAGTTACGGCATAGGTATTTGCTCGCGAAGGCTGGCTTCTGACAGGTTAAAAGACTTCTTTAATAGCGCTGAATGTGAAACACATTTCAACGACAATTTTATAGACATTATACATATATATTACAATCAATAAATACACTTATATAACAAATCAAGGAACGATTTTAATATCGCTAAAAATATGTCACAAACGTTTTCTGCATAGGGAATTAGCCGAAAGAAAATCTCTTATAAAATAATACTAAAAACAAACGAACCTGTATAGAATTTAACGCAAGCCGCCACGGCCGGACTGAATATCCTTACTACTCCCCGAGATCCTGCAACGGCTAACAAAGGTCGACCGGTTTCCGCTTCATAAGACCAAGCACATGTATAGAAATTCTCCTCAGTCTGCAAAAAGAACATTTATTTCATCAACCGATGTGGTTAGAGCCCTACAAATAATGATAATAAATAAATACAAACGGAGCTGCTATGGAATTCACCGACCGGAGTCAGGACCATATTATTACAGTTCTGGGGAGTGAGCAGTAAAGTAAAGGTGGGGGGTCATTTCAGTGTTAGCCATTTACATAAATGTGTAATGTATCTTTCGAAAAATACATCATACAGAGTGATTAAGACATTACATCTTAGCAAATGTAAAATGTATATTTTCAACTTAGTAAACCTATTCTGAGGGACAAATGGTAGACTCCAGACTAACAACCAGCTGTGATAGGTTTAGGAGGGCTGTTTTACCACATGTCAGCATTCGCCTTACCACCCATTCGCTCTCCCTTTGAGTTGCGGAACTTGAAGTTTTAGATATTTTTCCTGGGAAGGAATTGTGTATTTTCCTGGGGAGACCGAGATCTTCAAAGAGGTGAAATAGAGATTTGGCTGGTAAACCACAAGCGTTAACTTCCACCACGTGAAGTTGAACAGTGAGGCTGTTCCGGGTGATGGCATTTGAAAGATCATGGTATTTATTTAGTTTGTAGTCGTGGTCTTTGGGTATTTATGGAAATGTTATTTCTCCCATTTTTCTAGATAAGGAGTTATCTAGAAAAAGGAGTTATATCTGGACGGAGGGCTATGCATCTGATACTTTCAGGGAAATTATTCAGCTTAGAGACTGAATTGACCACCAGAATCCAGCCTGAAGCTTTCTCGATTATGAGCTTGCCTTTTCTTTAACCCTTCGATTAGCAGCATAATTTCATGGAAGCGCGGCAATTTATGGAATTTCTTGCAATATCGCCGCGCTCGACAAAAAGTACTATAACTATAGAATTGCTATAGCTATCATTAAAAAAAATACTGCGCAATGATCGCATTGAAATTTGGTATAGAGTATTGAAATCTCATTTTGTAAAACAATTAGATAATTACGAATAAATATGAGAAAGTCGAAAAAGTGAAAAAACTCGGCATTTCTATCTTGTATTTGTCTTACGGAAAAATACGGAACCCTATTTAAAAATTGTAAATACTTACTAACGTGATCTTTATTAGATTCTCTATCAAAGGTAATATTTTGTTTTGCTTATTTACATACAAAAATATTTAGATATTAGCTCATAAAACCAATAAAAATTTTGATGATTTCTCGAAAAAAAAAAAAATGATGTTTGACAATGGAATTTTAGCAGAAATATCCGCAAAATGACTCGCGAAATTATTCTAGCGGCCGTCTATGTATCTATGGTAATAATGAGATATTTGATATGGATTTTAGGATGCGTTCGAATTAGAAAATAATATTACTGTGAGCTCCGGGATCAAGCCGCCAATATTGGTCGTTACGTAGTCAACGGTGTTCTGATGTGCAACCAAATTTTGTTGTTACGTAGCCGAAGGGTTAAGAAGGGTATTGGATCAAAATGTTTTTTTTCCCTTTAGACTTATCTCGCACAAACTATTTGGGGTTTTGAGGGTACTGTCAGAACCTTGTTGGTGTGAGCCACTGAGAGGCTAATTACCTAGCGAATAATTATACTTACCAGCAAGGACCATCATAATTACCATGGACCATGGCAGTAGGTATACTGCCCTTGCAGCCAGCTAAAATATGTCCATTGCTACAGTGAGGACATAAACTATCCTCTTCTTCAGCGAGTGAGGTTGAAGTGATGCTGAAAGGCATTTATATAAAACTTCAGCATGTCTGGTGTGCAATCACACCATTATCTTCCAGTGCATTACAGGAGGAATGCAAAAATCCTCAACTGTTGTCCAGTCATTCTGACACTGAAGGCCAACAAATGAGCCATACTGTGGCTGTCATTATCTCCTCGCAAGAGTGACCTTTAGATCCACACGCTCATGGTTGCACTGCCATACCCCGGACCAGTGCCATTTTGGCTTGTACTCACATCCGGATCCGCATAGCACTGCAAAAACCTTAGTCCCCCCGCTTCCGGACACTCGTAAATCGATACCCTGTTGCTTCCCACCACGGCCAATATCAGTGGCTCATCATCAGTCAAATGCTGGTTAAATTGACAGCCGAATAACGCCTGGCCATGGTCTTCTTTCACGCTACAACTGAAAGCAAAAAAAGAATCATAAACATAAGAAATAAGCGATATTGAAACAATCCAAATATTTTATTAATTAAGCATTTGCACGAAGTACGACTGATGCAACTCCGTCTAGGAAGGAGATCTAATAGAAACGTACAAAATGCTTCGTGATTACTAAAGTGTGCCCAACCTTGAGATCATGTATACTATGAACACGAACAAGCAACTGCGTGGACACTCATTGAAGTTGAATAAGGCAATTGCAGCATAGCCCCAGGAAACACTTTTTAACATATCAAGTAGCAGATGCTTCGAATGCAATGCCAGAGGAAGTGATAAGTGCTGACTCTTGTCAAAAGCTTTAAGAATAAACTGGACATTTTTTTGCAACTGCAAACACAGTATTACCGAGAGAACAGTAGACTCACTTGAGGGCCTCCCTTTTCTGTAACAGCCCTTACTTCTGTGCCTTCTGATATAGTACCCTATCCGCACTGCTCTGTTGCTTAGCATGTTTCTGATTCAACCAATCACAGTTGGATTTACTCCATGAGTTTAGTCTCATGAGACGAGCAAAATCTTTATATACAATACTACTTACGTGAACCTATAAGGCGGCTTCACAATTTTCGGAATTTTCTTCTTCTTGCGTTTCCCCTTCTTAACCTTAACCTGAGTGGGAGTTTCGCTTCGCGATCTGGATGTATTATCCGTGGTTGAAGTGCTTCCAACGCTTGAAGTCTCGTCCTAAAATTATCAAACACTCATGAATAACGAATCCAAACGAACACAACACATTTTTTAACATTGAAAAAGGCGCACCACATCATTGTCGGAATACTCAATGTTTGCGGAATTATCATTCGCACCGTGTTTCATTGCGCACGAGCTTTTTAGTTTTGATTACAGCGATTTAGACGAAAAAATCGCTTGAAATTTGAGGTTACACGCTATACATAAACAGAAATGAAACAAAGCAGCTGTTGGTTGGTAGTAGAATTGGGACGCCAAAAAAAATCGACTTGTAATTCGCTGTCTAGAAATCGACATTCGCATATATTTCGAGTCGAATTACTAACGCATCAAGTCAGGTCGTTTTACTGACAGCGATCACCCAAGGCTATTTGGGCGGGAAAGTTTGACAGATAGTGGTGCCACTATCGAAAATAAAGCTGTAATATTGCCATAAAGATTGGCACTACGGCAATCGGGGGGCGCCAGTTTTGCATGCGGCAATTTTGCACAAATGTCACTTTTGACAGTTCCAAATTTGTTGAGGGCAGATTTGCAGGAGGCGACCTTGCAGGCGGCAACCTTGCAGGCGGCAACCTTCAGTACAGTTTTTAAGTTTTTCTGTTAGGTTAGGTTAGGTTAGGTTTTTCTTTCCCTAAAATCGAAGTGACATTAATTACCGGCATCCTTGTAGTGGATGACTTTTATACATCAAACTAAACATTAAAAAAAATGTTTTAAGTTTTTCTGTTAGGTTAGGTTAGGTCATTTTGACATTTGCAAAACTGCCTTCTGCAAGATTGCCTTCTGCAAAACTGCCGCCTGCAAGAATGCCGTCTGCAAGATTGCCGTCTGCAAATTTGCCTTCTGCAAGTTTGATGGGACCCCGGCAATCGCCAGGCCATTTGGCCCAAGGAGGTGTGAAGTGAGCGACGCACCGTAACTCGTGTGATATATCTAGGACCATAATTCAAATTATGCCCACAAATTATGTTCGTCCTATGTGGGGTCCTATTCTTGAAAAATTTAGCATGCTAAATTTGTCTATGGCCCATGCAAATCAAATGGACCACAGACAAATTTGGCATGCTAATTTTTTCAAGAATTGCCCCCTGGATACCTTCAGAATAACAAAAAGTACTGAGGGGTGATTCTTAAAAAAAAATAGTATGCCAAAGAGCAATGGGCAAAAATGTATGGGCGCTGGGCCCACCTCTTGTGATTGAACAATAATATTTACCATTGGAAAGATCTATTAATCTCGAATATTTATGACTACTTCAACTTACCTCAATCATGAGGCGTTTCGGAGTTTTGAAGTTCGGAATCTTCTTAAATATGTTACTATGATTGGCTAATTACTTGGAACCTTACTGTTACTGTGATGCCAATTATTTATTTAAAATATATTATTTGCAGTAAAAATCTATAAAAGATAGTTTATTATGATATACGGTCACTGGGCACGCCATGTTGGACAGCTGACCTTTGCATATTACATAGGTACAATTAGTAAACAGAGCGGCAATGAAGTCATGAGACACATTACAGAGTTCAAGCAATAAATCCCAGTATTCCCCTCCATATACTGCTGACAAACTATAGCATTCTTAGGAATGTATAGTTTGTACTCAAACAGCGTACGTACTATATCGTTTTGGGTATTCTGAGATGGGTTTTGTATAAACAGTAATTAAAAATACAATGCCTGGATGTGTTAGGGCCCCTTGGGGATATCTCTTTTTATTGGTATAAGCATATACCAATAGAAAGATCTCTCTAGAACATTTATTACTAGAACGACTGATCTCAATTATGAGCCGTTTCCGAGTTATATCCTATTATGGCTAATTAGCCATATTTATATGCTTATACCAATAAAGGTAATGCTTATACCAATAGAGATATTTCTATTGGTATATGCTTTTCAGCTATTGAAAGTTTGTCCAAAACGCGTATTCTATTTGGTCTATGAGCCATGTGATTTACATGAGCTATAGACAAATTTAGAATGCTAAATTTTTCAAGAATATGAGAATGCGTCAGCCGAATAGAAAGAGAAAGCAGCATATGGTACTCCCTCTATCCTTATTTAGTTGCGCATGCAAGTGACACGTAAATATATCACTAAACACTATGGCAACGCTTATATATTACTATGACAACACTTCGAAGCCATAAGTCTGCTATGCTATGGATAAACGCGCATGCGCAACTAGGCAAGGATAGAGGGGGGCTCAAATGCAGCTATCTCTTTCTATTCAGTGAACGCATTCACTCACAGTCTACCTTCACACACCCGCACTCTTTCCTATTAACCCTATGTTTGATTTAGATGGGGGCCATAGATAAATTTCGCACGCAAAATTTTCAACAATTAACCACCCTGAAGCAAATTGTTTTCATTCAGGCGTTTTCCCATCATTCATTTCCCTTTTTATACAGAATCCAGAATCGCTCGCGAATCCAGAATAAATAAGCAATTTTCTTTATTTTCAAAATCAGGTATTTATTGTCTCGAGATAATAACTTACATAAAACATAATCACTATAATACATGGCCAACTTTAAACCAACTTATTCAAAAACCTCAATGACTAAAATGAGAAATAAAAATTTACAAAAAATTGTTCAACAAATTATATCATACACTTGCAAATGGTAAATACTAGGTACGCTAGGGGTATTTCTAGTAAATATCTACAAAAAAATGAAAATCTGTTAAAGATATAAAAAAAATAATTAGATTTATAAAGGGCACCAACTGGTTTGTTTTTGTTTCAAAAAGTTTCGTATACCGAAACAAAAGTCGCAGTGAGCATTTAGCTTAACAGGTAAGAAAGACAAAATATATAACGTTTTACCAACGATTCTAGGTAACTCATTCAAATTGGATATATAGGTGAGTTTTTTATTAGTGAGTGAATCAGTGCAAGAAAATAAACAACTTTTAAAAAAAAAAATGTCTTTTTTTTTTTTTAAATCAAGTTTGTTTGTTTTGTTTAGTTTGTTTACACAGTAGAACTCCAATTATACCGGACCCCATTCGGATAATCGAAAATTCGGATAATTGGATTTATTCCGAAAAATTGTCTATTTTAATGAATTATTGTACCTATATATGTTTAAATTGGGAGAAAATACTATTTATTATCAATATCAATATTAATTAAATGTAAAGGCTGCACTTTTACATATTAAGCGTACTTAGAAAGTGCTGTACATTAGTACATTATTTTGAAAAACAAATTTTTTTTTGTTTATCCCAATTTTTTACATCAATAGTGCGTACTGATTTGTACTCCTTCAAGGATGTTACTAATAAAACTAAAACTGATCCTGTATACAAGAATATCGGCTGTCCTTACATATACTCTGCTATCTCGCATTTTTACGTATTTTTACTTTTTAATACCGATCATCTGATCTCTATCATCCTGCCAAAAATTAGGACGTTTTCTAAAATTTTGAAAAGACATTTTTGAGACAGAAAATGTAAGTCATGTCATATTTTTAAATCGCACGTAGTCCTGACAACTGTCATTTACCTTATTTCGTAAATAATCAAATATTACTTTATGTCAATAAATCCATGCTGAATAAATCCATGCTGTCAATAAATACATGCGATACAATTTTGAAATAAATCGCATTAATATCGATATTGCATTCAATATGCGATACAATTTTGAAATAAATCGGTAATCTGGTAATAATGTAAATCTGTAATCTGTGTAATGTCATTTCAGTAAATCTCAATGGCACATACTATCGTAAACTACGCTGTGAGAGATGGCGTATACTGAATTACGCATTTATAACAAAATACAGAAACAAAGTCATTAGTAACGTCACACGAAT
Organism: Micropterix aruncella; assembly: GCA_944548615.1. NCBI lineage: Eukaryota > Metazoa > Arthropoda > Insecta > Lepidoptera > Micropterigidae > Micropterix > Micropterix aruncella. Next base: position 27,988,402 of record OX155959.1, on the reverse strand, counting down.
ATCTTTTGAAGTAAGTAACCAAACCAAACTTCAATAACTACACATTTTTCCTTTAAAAATAATTAATTTGCTGCTGAAAATAGCAGCAAATAGCAGTCATTTATTATAAAGGGTATCAGATTGCTCAATGTCATAGTACGTTTTGGCAACTAGCATTGTCCGGCGAAACTAACAGCAATTTATTTGGCCATATATAAAAACATTGATAATGGTTTTGTATAAAGTACTGATTGATTATAAAAACCCATTATTTTACGTGATAACAATAATAACATTAAATGATTAGTGCCAACTATCGCATTCTTATATATTCTGTTTACATCACAGAGACAATACAGTTCCAGATTGTAATTTGTTTTTACTAATTGAATGTTAAAGAGCCTAATTATTATAAACTGAAACCTATATAGCAAATTAAAATTGGCATCTTTATGTAAATATATTCAAATAATGAGCTATAAAAAAAGATAAAAAAAGATAAAATAAAAAAAGATATGATACCGTATAGGCATGTTCAGAACGCCATCTACTGCTAGGGCTACTGAACATAAGAGAAGATTAATCAATATTTTCTAACTATGAATGCCACCAACATGTTGCGTTTCATAGTAAAATCCTAGCTACCAAAACGTAGTATGGCACTGAGCAATCTAATACCCTATATTATCAATGGCGGAGTATACGCATGGATCGTCGATAAATAAATATTTTTTGAGAACTATTATTAGGTATATAAACAAAAAGTAGATTATTCTTAAATATATCTGAAAAAAGGCAGGATTTGAACATGTGTAACAAAAGTCTTTTAATCGATGTAGATAAGTATAATAGGCAAAACTTTTACTCTAGATATTTACATTATTCTCTGTCTTTATAGATTATCCTAGCTACAATAACATCCGAATCTATAGTCGATGCTCAAGCATCGACTCGAGGTTAAATAATGCTCGAGTATTTGTTTTCATTCTAAAGTTGAGCCAGCAATGCTTGGAAATGTCAAACCTATCATTTTGCTATTAGATTGGAAATTTTGTGGAGATTTTAACTCAGCCGGATTTCGATTGCAACATCAAAATGACACAACAAAATGGCGACCGGTGATGTGGCATATTTTTTTTAATGGCAGGCAATGAGTTAAAATGCGGAATTAAGTAAATATGTTGAAAGAAAGCACACCGACAAAAGAACAAACACAATGAGAATATAGCAAAAGCTTTTAACTGGTCGGAAGCCAACCTTCGCATGCAAAAAACTGCACTGCAACTTTTTGTCGATTTTGTAAATAAGTACTAACAAATTCTTTATGTCATGAACTCTCTTTTGTTACCTAGTAATTAATCTTGTTAGTCATGTATATTATATATTTATATGATATATATAGGGGCCGGCCGAAACGGTTACGCGTAGATCTGTTGAACGATGCAAAATGCCTATAGGCATTGTTGGGGTCCGACAGGTTAAACACGACATATAAAAGTATAGCAATAGGTACAAATGGAGCTGCCATAGAATTCACCGACCTGAATCAGGCCCTTCATAATATTATTATTATACTTCTGGTGGGGGTAAGCGGTGGACTCCGGACTAACGACCGGCTGTGGTAGGTTTAGGACAGCTGTCTTTCCACATGTGAGCGTTCACCTTACCACCAGCGTTCACCATTCACTCCATTTATTTAGGAGCATTTTACGAAAGAGAAATATATTTCGTTTCGTGGCGAATACTTTTACATATATTGCCAGAAGAAATGGAAAGAATCCCGACTGCTTCAGCATTGCTTAGGGAAGTTGACTATCTATAAAACACAGCCAGTGCTTAAGCAGTGCTTGGTTAAGGAATGCTTCAGTAATCGACCATAGATTCGGGTGTGAGCCTGGCATGTCATAGTAAGCTATATCAGACCACAGTAATTTTACGCTGGAAGCCAAATATCTTCCCACTTATGCATAGTATTAGGTTACAGTAATATACAGAAGGTTTAATGCCTCTCATTAAAGTATACTTTCTCATTCATATGTACAAATTTTGTCAGTCACTTACAATTCTAATTACTAAAATATCTATAAACAATAATAATTACATATCCATAAATGCAACAAAAATATAATATTGACTTTTTCTTTCTTTTACTACTTCCAACATTGAGCAGCCTATGATCAATATATTATAAAATAAGTTAAATATTCGTTGGCACAACACATTGATTATTGGCTTGCGTCGCAATAAACAACATACACTACACATCAAACTCGTTGTATGCGTAACTACACTTACATACACAAACTTGTGTATTTTTGCAAAATTATTTATAATTCCGTAGTCGTTTCCACTGGAGATCTGTCGTTTATGTAAGAAAAGCCGAGCTGGGAGTAATCCCGTTTTGCAAAGGTGACGTTGTCGTTCGTTGCGCTGTTAGCGACGTCTCCATTTGGACTGAAATACAAATCGATTAATTAATTGAAATATACTTTAAATATTGTGAAATCGAAGACTATCGCGGTTGTTTGACATTACAAATAAGATAAAAACGAATTTACCGCGTAAAGTACCTACTCACTGGGTGCGATTGTAAAATCCCATTGTGCTATCCAAAGAACATTTTTCTACCCCGCATGATCCGGGAAGCCACGAAAAAAAAGACAAACCCTGAACTTCAATAGAGATGACGGTTTCAAACTCTCTACTACGTGGAACCGTCTTCTTATTAAGGTTCTCAATGCCTACCATCAAGCGCAGTGATAGAGGATACAGTGAATGTTGCGAGCACAACTTGGGTTTTCAACTACAATGAGCGAACCCATCACCTCAGGAAGTTTTAACAATAGTGATTGTTCTATCTCCCGTGAGGTGAGCGTAGATGACTTAGAGACAATAAAAATCTACCGTCTACCAGTTTTGGAATAATATCTCCGTCTGGAATCAACTATCAGGATACCTCCAACCTCCCGACTGGTTACGGGTCCAAAATCGCTTGCGCGACCTCTGCGCGATTCAGTTTGAATCTATCACGGACCAATCGCAATGGCATCTATTGCCCAGCTCTGAATTCAGGTTCAGGTAGCCAAATGGTTATTTCAAATATCACGAGTGCACAACCGATTTACGTCGTCGAACGGTGCGCAAACCGTCCAATAGCGCCGGAAGGCGATCCTCCAGGAGAAACCGATCCACCAGCCGTGAGACCTGAGAAGCAAGAATTCCCTTCACTTGCGAAAGAGGACTGGGAATTTCATAATAATAATTTAACTTCTATTCTTGACCACTCTGTGAACCGTAATGCCCCTGCCAGCGTCCAGCTGTCGTCCTTCCAGGTGGCGGTCCATGAATACTTCTCGGGTGTTTACCCAAAATCTACCCATGTCGACCCGGTTCACAGAGAAAACGCATTTAAGGCAAAGCTCCGTAGGCAAAAGCGGCTACTTCGTCGCCAGTTACGTGAAGCCAAGAAAGCCGGGGATAAAGCCCTCTGCCACAACTTCTCGCGCGCGTACCGCTCTATACTAAAACTCATACAGAGCGTAGCAACGCAAAACGACAAGCGCAAGGCAGCATTTCTCAAATCCAAAGAGGAAGCCCGGTTCGACAAAAACCGTTTTAACTACAGCAAAACGGTTTTGTCTGCCGCTAAGGGAAAAATCCAAATCCCGGAAGAAATGGCCACGGAATACTTTTCGACCACATATGAGGACCCAATGCGGCTCCATAATTACAGCCCTCCGCCGGGCATTACACCTCCGCCCCTGCCTACGGTAGCTTTTGCTTCTCAACCTCCATCTCTAGATGAGATTCTTAATCAAGTAAAGAGGAAGCCGTCGGGCTCTACTCCGGGTCCCGATGGTATTCCCTATTTAGTATACAAAAAATGCCCCTGCCTTCTGCAATATTTAGGATCCATCTTCCGAAATATATGGAATAGCGGTGTAGTCCCACAGAATTTTGGCCGAGCGACAGTCATCTTAATTCCGAAGGTCCCAGTTTGCACCGGACCAAAGGACGCTCGGCCCATTGCTCTCACAGACACTGTGGCCAAAATCTTTTTTAGCATAGTCCACACGAGGATGAGCAAATTCATGCACCGGAATGAGTACCTTGGAGTATCAGTTCAAAAAGGCTTCATGCGTGGCGTCTCGGGCTGCCTCGAGCACAATTCTCTCCTGGCTGCTGCCATCAAGGATGCGAGACAGCACGAACGCCAAATCAATGTATGCTGGCTCGACCTAGAGAATGCCTTTGGGTCAGTCCGACACAGTCTCCTCCACTTTGCACTCCGCTGGTACAACTTCCCACCAGTCGTGCGTGACATTGTAGCCTCCTACTACAACTGTCTGACTTTCCATGTTAAAACGCAAGAATGGACTACCCGCTCTATACCATATTCAATTGGACTATTTCAGGGCTGTTGCCTCTCCCCGACGATTTTTAATATAGTTTTTAATATACTGCTGGAAAGCCTGACCCAGTTTGACAGGAAGTGGGGCTACCGTTTTAAAACAGACGGCCAATACACCTCGTCGTGCCTCGCTTTTGCCGACGACCTAACTTTTATCACCAGAAGCCCCAAGCAGCTTTCCTTGCTATTACAGAAAGTGGAGCTTTTCTGCGACTGGTCAGGCTGTATAAAAGTGAAGCCCTCCAAATGTTTTTGCCTTGGACTCGCCCGCATGGGCACAAAATTTACATCCTATGACCCCAAATTGGTCTATAAGGGCTCTAATATCTCCCTTATAGACCCAAACAATCATTTCAAATTCCTTGGCAGAAAAATCACCCATCAGGGAAAAGACGTCTCGGGCGATCATGTTATAGAGCATTTCAAAAGTTGCCTGGCGAAAATAGATGCCTTGCTAATTTCTGGCCCTCGTAAGGCCTGGATCTATGACAATTATCTAACGTCACATTTGTCATGGCCCTTTCTTATATACGATTTTACCAAAACCCAACTGTCCCGTCTAGATGCGCTGGTGACAGCTAGTTTAAAATCCTGGCTGTCCTTAGCCAAACCAGCTGACCCCTCGACTCTCTTCAGGTCCAAACAAAATTTTGGGCTAGCGCTTAAACTGCCCTCTCTGCTCTACGCCAACTCCAGAATAACCAAAAATTCGATTCTGTGCAATTCCAAAGATCCGGCAATATCGAAGCACGTAATAAGTGGCCGTAGTGATTCAAATGATCTACAAGCCCGCGTAGACTTCCACAAAAAGTTCCTTACTGGAATCAGCCAGAATGGCACTGGTCTGGGGTATGGCAGTACAACCACGAGCGACGTGGACTTGAAGAAGTCTCTTTTGCGGGGAGATTACGACAGCAGGAGTATGGCTCATGCTATTGGCCTTCAATGCCAGAATGATTGGACAACAATTGGGGACTTTTGCATTCCGCCTCCAATGCACTGGAAGGTAATGCTCTATGACTGGACGCCAGAGATGCTGAAATTTTATTTGAATGCCTTTCAGCATACACTTCCAGACCCCAGTAACCTCGCTCGTTGGAGCTTTGCCGAGGATAGTTCTTGTCCCCTCTGTAGCAATACCCCTTGCACAGCTAGACACATTCTAACTGGCTGCAAGGTGGCCTTAGATCAAGGACGGTACACTTACCGCCATGACAAAGTTCTCGCTGTTATTCGCGAGGTAATTAGTCTCTCAGTGGCTCGTGCCAACAAGGGTTTGACAGTATCCTCCAAACCCCCAATACAGTTTGTGCGGGATGGCTCTAAAGGCAAAAAACATTTAACTACAAAACCCTTCTCAATAATCGAGAAAGCTACAGATTGGATTCTGGAGGTTGATTCGGTCTCTAAGCAGTATAAATTCCCTGAAAGTCTCGGATGCACAGCCCTCCGTCCAGATATAACTCTTTACTCTCTATCTCGCAAGGTGGCTCTTATCGTAGAATTAACTGTTCCATGGGAATCAAATATCCCAAAAGACCACGAGTACAAATTAAATAAATACCATGATCTTGCAAATGCCGTAACCCGGAACGGCTTCACTGTTCACCTTCACGCGGTGGAAGTTGGCGCTCGTGGCCTGCCAGCTAAATCTCTATTTCACCTCTTTAAAGATCTTGGCCTTTCCAGAAAAATAAACAACTCTTTCTTAGAAAAATTATCTAAAACTGCGATTTGCGCATCTCAAATTCTATGGCTTCGAAGGGGGAGTGAATGGGTGGTAAGGTGAACGCTCACATGTGGCAAGACAGCTGTCCTAAACCTACCACAGCCGGTTCGTAAGTCCGGAATCCACTGATCACCCCCCAGAAGTGTAAAAAAATAGTATTATGATGGGCCCGACTCCGGTCGGTGAATTCCATGGCAGCTCCGTTTGTATTTATTATTACCCGGGGTAGACTTCCACTCGAGGATGCTACTAGAATACGAGTTGAATCATGACTTGGGCCGATCCAAGTACACAATTGATCTTGTGGCCCAAGCTGCATGAAACTGATCGCTACCATTCGATACAGTGAGTGTTGTGTGCTAATCTGCGACGACAGTGGTATGCCGCCTACCCGCGGAACAACGGCTTGACAGCTCTTCAGTCTACCTTGGACAAAGTCGGTTGCAACATCGCCGATACGTCGGGTGCTACAAACTTCACGCGGTAAATTTGTATTTATCTTATTTATAGTTTGAAAATTGGCCGGAAAACGTGTGCTGAGCATACCTGAAGCCCATTCCTGGTATATCATCGTAAGCCATTATAGTTTCTCCGGGTCGTCGTCCGCCAGCATTTTTATTATTTTTTCTATTGAGCGTCGCGGCTAGAAGGCTTGAATTTCCTTGAAAATTAAACGGATTATTATTATTTCATGGTCAAATTTTTTCAAACATTTGATTTTGATAACATACTGTTATTGTTGGTGGCGTTATTGAGGGTACGTGGCAAGGTAGCTGGACCCATAGGCTCTGGCGGTGGCAATGGTGGAAGATTAGATGGTGAGCTTTGCTGTCTGTTTCCAGCTAAACTCGAAGCTCGAACCGTTGTTGCAGCTGATATCGGCGATTGTTGACCTAAATGAATAGACAATAAGAATCAATGACATAGCTATCAGAGCGGAAGAACTCCAGCTCCTCATGGACAAAGTCCATAGATGAGACGAATATGGTTTGAAGCTGAACGCCACAAAGACTAAGTAGATGATCGTTCGTTCGTGAGCGTGTCCGGGCCAGACAAGGACACGTCTCTCCAAAAGTATGCAGCTTGGATAGCCTTGTCGTTCGCCACTTGTAGGTCCTGGTATGTGATGGGGGTTGACAACTGCGGACAAGATAGGAGGTGGTCTTCCACCGTCGCATATTGGATTCCATTCCACCGTCGCATATTGGATTCCATTCCACAGTCGCATATTGGATTCTCTGTGTAGCCCCAGCAGACTAGATTGGCTCGGCATCTTGTCACACCCACCCTCAGTCTGTTCAGACTACGCCAGGTGGTATAGGGACAGGTGGGATGGGACCCACATGGAAGTACATGATAGTCGGTAAAGAGTCTGTGTACCTATCCACTAACTAATAAGGGCTGTCCCTGTCTAAATGGCTGTCCCTGTCTAAATGGCTGTCCCTGTCAAATGTATCTAAATGGAGGGCTGTGGGTTTGAGACTTTCATAGAAATGGTATTGCTTCGAGACCGAATCGACCTCCCAAATCTAGTCGGAAGCTTTCTCAATTATTGAGAAAGGCATGGTCCTGTCTTGGGGTTTAAAGGATACTGTCAAATCTTTGTTGTTGAAATGAGCCACTGAGGGACTAATTACCTCAAGACTAATATCTAGGACTTCGTCATGATGGCAGGTGTACCGACAACAAACTAAGTCTGGCTTGCAACCATGTATATGTCTAGCTGTTGCAAGCCACTTTGAGAGGAACTAACCTGAGCCCATATTAAGATTAACAAGTTACTGCTTGAGACTTTTCAGGCATACTTTGAGGAAGACAGTGGGCCTGCTCTCTGGGCACAGCCGACAACACACATATCCACATACTGGGGATAGTGGAGAGCCCCGTTTGTTATGCCCGGGCCACACTAACGGGAAATCCCGATAATAACGGCGATGATGGGCGTTTTTTCTGCGGCCACACCTAAATTATCGCGATAATTAACGGCATTTCCCGTTAGTGTGGCCCAGGCACTAGAGAGAATGAGTCGGCTAAGCATGTAACATGTGCATTCACGGCTTTGATTGCAAGAAGAGAGAGAATAATGGGTACATATGACGCAGATATTGCTAATGTGTGCGGTTTCCGCCTATCGCTGATTCTGCGACTGGTCTCCCAGATGAATTGGTTGTGGAATCTTAATATGGATTGGTGTCTAATATACATAGGTTAGGTTAAGCCATAGGGGGGTAAGCCATAATGAACCTAAAATTAGGACTAAGTGCGAGTAGCAGGATTATCGGCTATCCACTATTTTATCAACAACATCATCATATCTAGGCTATCTAGCTGTGCAAGGGGTATTACAAGAATATAGGTTAGACTACAGTGTATTTGGATTTGTTTTTTTTTTTAAATACTACTGTTTTTAAAGGTTTGTTTTGATTTTTTTTAATGATTATTGTGTTTGTTTTTTATTTTCCCAGCTTACCAGCCGGCAAGGAGGGAAAGTATTGTGAAGGTGTGAATATTTTTTTCAAGATGATGGAAATATCCATTTTGAATCCCTTTGAGACGATTAAGATCATTTCCAGGTTGAAGTCTTTACGTGTGTGTCTGCCTGTCTGTCTGTCTGTTTATGCATATGTTCATTTATATTTGATATTCCTCCACGATAGCGCACAAACGCTTAATCCGATTGAGCTGAAGTTCGGTATGCAGGTATTATTTGGTCATGGCAAGAGTTGAAAAGATTGTCATTGAAATTGGTCGAATCTAAAATGTTACATTACAGGCGAATGCTCCCGGTGTGAGAGCAGCTTTAGACTCAGAGACTTGAAATTTGGTACACAGATGCCTCGTTGGGCCGAAATCACATTGTAAAATTTTAATTGGAATATCTTTTGTACAAGCAATAATAATATTTAAATTCCGCCATAATTTTTTATAAAATTGGTATATTTATGTGTATATACAGGTGGTGGGTCCAAATAATTTATTTTAAAAAAAACACTTCATTTCTTAAAATTGCATAAAAAAATGTACATCTAGAGACGGGCCAAATTATCGCCTAGTTAGATGTGCTATTGGCAGTAAAGGTCATGTAAGATGTGTTAAACCTCCCTATATTAATTATTAAATAATTTATATAATTATTATAAGATTACATGACCAATGAATGAACTGTATACCTAATCCTATGTACCTAAATAAATAAATAAATAAATAAATAAATAATACATTTAAACCAAATATTAACGACGAGCCGCCTGAGTCTAGCGGAGAAACAAACTGCGCCGCCCGAGGCCGTTGTGTAACGGAACTTAACCCGCACAGCACGTAACATCCGATTCGAGCCATTTATGTCGGCCGCCTAAAGATCGTAACATCCGATACCGGACAAAGCGCTCGCCGCTGCGAAAAATGCAATTTACGATTCGAAACGTCGTCGGCTTCTGCTTTCTGACGGCGCAACGATATGGCCAAAATATCTTTAATTCAAGATTTCTGTGTGGCAATATCGAACGGTGATTTAAAAAGTGAGCATAGACGTCAAACGCCTAGTCTCCCGTCGGCATTCGCACGGCCGCGTACGGCTCCGCAGAATTGGTGATAAAAAGTGTGTGTGTGCAGTTTTTGAGTGTTATTTACCGGAGAACAGTGAGTAATTTGCATTTTAAGTAGTTTCGGAATGAGGATTAGTCATTTCAGATAGTCCATTTGCTTTTTTTCACGAATTTTTAAAGAAAACACTTCGGCGACAACAAACGGCTCGTGAAAAAATGGTTGTTATTATTTTGTAATGTTTATGAAATATCCCGATATATTGCGAAATATGACGTAATGTCGCTTTAATTTACTAACAAAATAAGTATTGCTTCATTTACATCCTACGTTATCACATAATTAGGCGTATTTTGAAAATTATATCTTGTTTTGTAAAATGAATCGCGCAAAGAAACTTGTTTTGATAATTACTATGAGAGAATAAAGTGCGATTTTCCATAGTTTTTCGATGAAATGTGACTCTTTGGAGTATAGTAATTAGTTATTAGACATATAATAAGTCTATGATAAGACAATATAATTGAAAAAATGTAATGAATTTTATATTATGAGCATTCAAAGTTTATTATTAAGTTCGGACGCGGAAACTCTCAAAACTTTAGATTTTTCTATATCAGACAAAGCTCAAAGTACTGGTGTGATTTCTAAGAAGTGTGATGTAGTAATAAAGTTATTTTGAAAGAATTTCATATAAAAAAATACCATAAGTAGTCACAAATTAAAAATTAAAAAAAATTTTTTTTACGAGAATACATAAAATTTTTCTTGGCTGAATAAATAAATATTTTTGTATGCAAATAAGTAAAAAAAAAAAATCGTTTTGGTAAAGCATTTAATAAAGAACATAACTGTATTTACAATTTTTGCATATTTTACGTATTTTGTGACAAAAAAATCGAAATGATTTTATAGGCGAGTTTTTTCAGTTTGCCAATTTTGTAATATTTATTCATTATTATCGTAATTGTTTTACCAGATAAGGTTATAATGTTTTATATGTCAAATTTCAATGCGATCATTTTTCTCTTTATCTTTTTTAAATCCGTTTAGTGGTTTATAAGTTATGATCGTTTTTCTCAAGGCCGTTGACTCGCGTCGATTTTTTGCTCGAATATGTCGCGCGCAAAAGTGATAGGTGAGTTTTTACTTCGCGACAGGAGGGGTTAAACAGGTTCATCTGCCGGCCGAGAGAGGGCGCTCGTCGATTTTATGTATGAAATTAATATTCAGATGAAATCAGTCCTCGGCTACTTCGCCGGGAATGTCTCAGGATGACACAACTGACTTTTTTTATTTTACTATAACGATTTCGTAGCCATTTTAAACATAGCTTCTGAAATCAATAGATTAGAAAACATCTTTTCATAAAAAAATAATTTTAGTGTCTTCCTCGGAACGGGCCATCTCTAGTTAGGAGTGATGCAGAATGGTTGCGTTTAAATAATTCTTATGCATTTTCTTGAATAAATAAAATGAAATAGTTACAATTACCATTCTCTTTGGTCATGTAGCTGACGCTGTCCAGGTTGAAGGCGTGGCTGTTGGGCCCGAAGTCGATCTGCAGATCGGCGTCATCCGGCGGTACGGCCATGGCCAGGACTTGGGTCTCGTATCGGCTCTCGTGCAGAGAACCCGAATTCCTAGAGACTGGTTCGTAGCGTACCGTAGACGCCCCGCTATCACCCCCTCCGCCCAGAGCCATCACCGGAGGCAGGCCATACTGGCCGACCATGCGCTGTTTGTGCTTTTTATACCTGTTGCAAAAATGGCATCAGAAAAATTAATAAGCAAAATCCTAATTTATTTTCATCAGTCGCAGCTTATTCTAACGTGCCCAAATCTGTGTTTTGTTCGCTGTTCGGATGCTTACCAGGTCTCTTTATAAATTATTGTTTTATACTCGTTGATTGCCATCGAGTCACTTGTTCCACAACTCGAATATGTATTTCGCCAGGCAGTATTTCTTAGTTGATGGAGAAATCCGGCCAAATCTGGTAGCTAGCATGTGAGGTAGACCCGCTGGCCTCGTTTCGCGGCGCCTCGTGATAAGGTGCCGAACTCTCAGAGGACTGTTGCATAGTGTTTTAGGGAGTTAATGGGCCCTTGCTGAGTTGGCCACGAAGACCCATTCTGTTCAGGGTTGGTCACACTCCCGGGTCAACACCTATCCGACGGCCTCCACGCATGAAGTGCGAGCCTGGGTAGGACTCTGGCCTTATGGTCAGTTTCCCCTGGGAATCAACCTTCTGGCGCTCCTGGACGGTCTGCGCACCGTGCGGCGTAAGCCAATCGACTGTGCACTCTGCCTAACAACTTGGGTTGTCGACTACAGCGGGCGAGCCCGTCACCTCAGGAAGTTTTAACGATTAGTCGTTCTATCTCCCTGGAAGTGAGCGCAGAAGACTTGGGGACAAACAATCTAGCTATGCCACGAGCCCGTAAGAGATCAACGCCTTAACCGCGAGATAGCCAGGAATGTTACCCGGCGGGCCGACACACACCCTTACTTCCAATTGTGACCAGATTACTCCGGTCTCTCGATTGGTTACGCTGACTAACAGTCGGGGGAGTCTGGAAGCAGTACTGTTTCCTATAGAGCGGGGGTGGTTGCGGACCTTACGGCGACTGCTCTTGAAATGACTATCGGCTATCCGATCCTGGGTGAACAGCCGAGCAAAGGACGCTGTGGTCCGCGATAGATTCGGTAAACACCGTTTCAGCGCTTCGTAAGGGAGAGGACCGCGTAAGCGACCTAGAACTCGTAACCAATCGAGAGACCGGAGTAATCTGGTCACAATTGGAAGTAAGGGCGTGAGTGTAAGCCCGCTGGTAACACTTCTGGCTATCTCGCGGTTAAGGCGTTGGCCTCTTACGGGTTTGTGGCGGAGCTAGACGGTGGACTGTTTTGTCCAAGTCTTCTGCGCTCGCTCCAGGGAGATAGAACGACTAATCGTTAAAACTTCCTGAGGTGACGGGCTCGCCCGCTGCAGTCGACAACCCTAGTTGTTGGCATAGTTAGATGGCGGACTGAGTCTCTGCATTCACTCCAAGGGAGAAAAAATGATCTAACATTGTTATAACTTCGACGGGTTGCCAGTATGCCCGTAGTAGTTGACAACTCTCAAGTGACCCAATTATCGATATAAAATATTATATTACTACTGTATAAATCGCCTTCGCCCTTTTATTAATATAAAATATAATATTACTACAAATCAGTCGAGTAGTACTTAATGTAATTATTCATATTGAAGTATACCATAACAGATCTATATACGGATAATAACTCTACGAATGACCAATCTCTAACCTAACTCAATCGAAGAAAGAAAAGGTATTCAAATTTAAATGAGTTTATCGAAACATTCATAGCTTTTCTTGCAAAATGTTAGAAATTGAAGTCGAAAATATGAGAAATGTAACATAGATATATTACGCTTACCCGAACTCTGGCTTAATAATTGTAATATGATGTTTAAGGTTGAAAGCCATGAGTTAGTTAGCGCTTTAAAAGAAATTCAGAAAAAAAGGAAAAATGACCTGAAAGTCAAAGAATGAATGGATATTGTAACAAAAGGAGTACGCATCCAGTAGAAACAGAGCCGAATACATTAACGGCGCTAGTAATGATCGCGCGCGGTTTTGAACACCCCTAAGTCGCCGGACGACCGGCCTTATTTTAGAGTCTTAATGATGTTAAAACCGGAAAAAACTGTTATACTCAGTTGACATAAAAAGCACCTTCAATGTCGTATTTAATATTCACGATTCTAAGAAAAGATCTAGAAATTACGGCCGGAACTTCGGGGATGTCGTCCGTTCGTCGAACTGCTACGTTTTTTTTGTTCCCCTTCGGGTACGTTATACCGGTTTATCTGTCTTTCTCTCCTTTAATGTGGAGCTTCGGACGCTCGTTCGGGCGGAGCGTCGTTTGGACGGGCAAAGTTGCAACGAGCGGGACGACCCGTCGCGCGACACATGCGGGGCTTTCGCAAAGCGGACGACCCACCTGTTCCAGGAGAGGCAGATGTAGAGGATGGCGGCCAGGCCCAGCAGCAGGACGGCGGCCGCCAGGGCGAGAAGAGCGGCGGGCAGAGCGGGCGGCGAGTTGGGCGCGGGGGCCGGCCCGTTAGCCCGCGGGCCGTCGCCGCGCTCGGGGGCCGCAATGGGCGCGGCCGGCGGCAGGGCCGTGGCGCGCGCCGCCGCGCCCGCCGCCAGGGCTAGCGCAGGGCCGCATTCCGCGCACAGCACTCTCCTGAAATTCAAACACTGTAGTTTAGAAGCGGCGATGTTTGTGCAAAAGCGAGCATTCCCCGACCGCGAGCGTGCGACGAGCGGCCGCGGCGACTCCGGGCCGACCGTCTCGCCGCGTTCTTCCTTCGCCCCCTTCCGAGCCGCAAAACTCGAGATGCACAAATCGCCAGAAAGGAGCAGACGATCGTCCCGGAGAGACCCGAATCTTCCAAGAGACTAAACGGAGATTCGGCCGCGAGCGCCGACTTCTGCCGCGCGAGAGCGAACTGTCAATTCGTACTCCGTCCCGTTCCGGGTATTTATTACATTCGTACTCTAGAAGTCTTCGGGATATTCGGTTCCCGCGAAACCGTCGAACCTACTGCAATAAAGGCCATTTTCCGAGATGGGATTAAAAAATTATATCCAGACAGAGGACCGCGCAACCGGTACTTTCTACTATTTAACGACTGGGAAAATTCTACTGTTTAACGACCGAATAAACCTTCAAAATTTATTACAGATTTTTGTGAAAACATCATGAACGCCCACCTAAAAATCTATATTATATAGTCTATCGCATTAATGGTTCATCAAAACCCTCCCTTATCCACAAATTAAAGTGAACCTTTAAATTATAAACAGGTGAGAAAACCCATAACTATAATAAAATTACTTAAAATAATGCACCTAGATAACAACTATCAAATCATTATAAGATCCAAATGACAATGGCAGTCAAAACGATAGAATGTCATGTATACATACAAAAAACAATGCAAATAAATAAACAAATACGCAGAAATATCAATGTTGTCTACTCACTCTTTAACAATTTGCGAATCCCTACTCAAAATAGCATCAGTCCTGGGATCGATGACGTAGAAAAACATATTAGTGCCCGTAGCCTGTTCTGCCGGTTCTTTAACATCTTTCGTAGTGTGAGGTGGAACTCGGGCCGTGTAGATGTTATCGCTGAAGATGAGCAAACCAGTCTTGAGGCTCAGAGCCTTGAGGGTGGCTCTCGATCTTCTACTTATGTTGTTTCTCGAGCTGTCTACGAATGACATCACCAGCTCGTCTGACTTTCTGAGGAGATTAATCTGAAAAAAAATAAAACAACTCTTATTTTACATACATCATATCAAACAGCCAAGCAGATTTCAAAGCTCTGAATTATGTTATGCTATGCTTTCGATTCGAAGCTTCTTTGAGTAAAACCCTAAAGCAACTGGAAAGAGATAATAAAATATAATCTGGCCAGGCAATTCTAGAGAGTGGGGCATAGACAAAATTTAAAAATTCCGCTGTTGGCAATATATCGGAAATATTGGAGAGCTTTTCACCGTATTGGAGATTACGGGAAGCTTTTCACCATATTGGAGATTACGGAGAGCTTTTCATCATATTGGAGATTACGGAGAGCTTTTCACCATATTGGAGATTACAGAGAGCTTTTCAACATATTGGAGATTTCAGGAAGTTTTCACCATATGTTAGAGGATTGATGCTGAAAATATATGTCATTAGTAAGACCCATTTTGGAACACGCCTATCAGATCTGAAATCCATACATTACGAAGGATATTGATCTTATTGAGAAGGTCCAGCCAAGAGCACTAAATTACCTTTTAACTTGAAGCATTGAAAATATGAAAGAAGATTGTCGACTCTCGGTTTGACCACTCTGGAGCAACTCAGGGCTCAGGGTGACTTAATCGAGACGTATTAGATCCTGACTGCATCGTATGATGTTACTGGGTTACAGACTATCTACACCATGAACACCAACACACATCTGCGTGGGCATCATCTGAAACTCCAGAGTGAATCATAAATAGGATAGAAAACGAATTTACCGCGTGAAATTTGTAGCACCCGACGTTTCAGTCTACCCTGGACAACGGCGGCTGCAACGTCACCGAAACATCGGGTGCTACAAATTTCACGCAGTAAATCAAACAACCGCGATAGTCTTCGATTCCAGAGTGAATCATTCCATTCAAATCCCAAGAAACATTTCCTCATCAGTAGAGTGGTAAAGGAATGGAATGCTCTCCCTAGTGAAGTGATCAGTGCCAAAAGTGTCTGACTTTATAAATAAACTGGACTTATTCCACAAAAATTGTAATACAAGCACGGACTCAGGATCATCAGCTTAAGCTGCCTGCCTGTTATATATGTAATAATAATAATTTTCATGATCAGCAGTAGGTTCCTTATCATTTATTTAGACTTTAGATTTCGTTAGACATATTTTTTAATAATTTCTACATAATTAAGAAATTTTGTTGACGAAGACATCTTGAAAACTAGGTCTAACAGATCGGAGGGCATCCCTGTTTGGAGTGTTCGTGGGTTTGATCACATAGACTTTGACAAGTTTTTCATTTCTTTTTTTATATATTCTTCATAATGAAAATAAATAAATAAATCTTTATAAAGCCTATAACAAATATACGTACAGTGATTGGAGCCCGGGCAATGTTGTAATTTTCCTTCGATCCGGGATTATCGCGTGCGACAATGTTTAGCCTGAACGGAAGTACTTCATTGGGAACATTTTCAAAAGTTTTAATATTTCTAATCACTCCCGTTTCCGAATCCAGGCTGAAATATTCCTCTACGGTTTTATCCCATCCATTTTTCTGGAATTCAATCTTTCCGAAGTTGCCGCTGTCTTTGTCTTTTGCCTGAAAAAAAAATGTTAAATTTTTTGGTTCATATAGCTTTATTTGGTATTCTCTAAATGACGGGCGCTCAAATACACACCGACCTTTGCTTTTATTTTTTTTGCAACATTGCTTAAAAACACAAAAAACATGATATTTTCTTCATAGATTCTTCTATTATCTATGAAGTTTTTTTAATCCTAATCGTTAAAAAGGCAATTATTAGAGGTATGGAATTTTCGTGTTTACGAAATAGATGTGAAATTTATGCGAAAATTCGTTATATTTGCAAAATATAGCAATTTGTTTTTTTTTTGCGAACATTTGAGTCTCAAATTAGAACAAATTAAAAGACTTGAAAACAACTCTTAAACGACAAAGTCAGTAAATAAATACAAACGGAGCTGCCATGGAATTCACCGACTGGAGTCGGGCCCATCATAATACTTTTTTTTTTTACACTTCTGGGGGGTGAGTATTGGATTCCGGACTTACGAACCGGCTGTGGTAGGTTTAGGACAGCTGTCTTGCCACATGTGAGCGTTCACCTTACCACCCATTCACTCCCCCTTCGAAGCCATAGAATTTGAGATGCGCAAATCGCAGTTTTAGATAATTTTTCTAAGAAAGAGTTGATTATTTTTCTGGAAAGGCCAAGATCTTTAAAGAGGTGAAATAGACATTTAGCTGGCAGGCCACGAGCGCCAACTTCCACCGCGTGAAGGTGAACAGTGAAGCCGTTCCGGGTTACGGCATTTGCAAGATCATGGTATTTATTTAATTTGTACTCGTGGTCTTTTGGGATATTTGATTCCCATAGAACAGTTAATTCTACAATAAGAGCCACCTTCCGAGATACAGAGTAAAGAGTTATATCTGGACGGAGGGCTGTGCATCCGAGACTTTCAGGGAATTTATACTGCTTAGAGACCGAATCAACCTCCAGAATCCAATCTGTAGCTTTCTCGATTATTGAGAAAGATTTTGTAGTTAAATGTTTTTTGCCTTTAGAGCCATCCCGCACAAACTGTATTGGGGGTTTGGAGGATACTGTCAAACCCTTGTTGGCACGAGCCACTGAGAGACTAATTACCTCGCGAATAACAGCGAGAACTTTGTCATGGCAGTAAGTGTACCGTCCTTGATCTAAGGCCACCTTGCAGCCAGCTAGAATGTGTCTAGCTGTGCAAGGGGTATTGCTACAGAGGGGACAAGAACTATCCTCGGCAAAGCTCCAACGAGCGAGGTTACTGGGGTCTGGAAGTGTATGCTGAAAGGCATTCAAATAAAATTTCAGCATCTCTGGCGTCCAGTCATAGAGCATTACCTTCCAGTGCATTGGAGGCGGAATGCAAAAGTCCCCAATTGTTGTCCAATCATTCTGGCATTGAAGGCCAATAGCATGAGCCATACTCTTGCTGTCGTAATCTCCCCGCAAAAGAGACTTCTTCAAGTCCACGTCGCTCGTGGTTGTACTGCCATACCCCAGACCAGTGCCATTCTGGCTGATTCCAGTAAGGAACTTTTTGTGGAAGTCTACGCGGGCTTGTAGATCATTTGAATCACTACGGCCACTTATTACGTGCTTCGATATTGCCGGATCTTTGGAATTGCACAGAATCGAATTTTTGGTTATTCTGGAGTTGGCGTAGAGCAGAGAGGGCAGTTTAAGCGCTAGCCCAAAATTTTGTTTGGACCTGAAGAGAGTCGAGGGGTCAGCTGGTTTGGCTAAGGACAGCCAGGATTTTAAACTAGCTGTCACCAGCGCATCTAGACGGGACAGTTGGGTTTTGGTACAATCGTAAATAAGAAAGGGCCATGACAAATGTGACGTTAGATAATTGTCATAGATCCAGGCCTTACGAGGGCCAGAAATTAGCAAGGCATCTATTTTCGCCAGGCAACTTTTGAAATGCTCTATAACATGATCGCCCGAGACGTCTTTTCCCTGATGGGTGATTTTTCTGCCAGAGAAATGGATTTGGATCTAAACACACCGCCTTTGAAAAAAGTTTCAATAAACTTTCTCTGCACATGAGATTAAATGCAACAAATGAAGCCTACTTTCAAATTGGTCATTTATTTTGCCCATCTGTTGCTGCAAGTATGATCATCTTTAATCAAAATACATTACTCGAAAGCTTCTTAAAAAATCCTTTCTTCAGAGCGCTTATTCAAAATAAGCTCATTGATGACTCACTTTCATCGCCTAATGCTTCAATCAATAAACAGGAATGATGATCCCAATGTTAAGGACATATTGTGGGCTACTAAATGCTGCTTTTCAACCTTTGCTGAAGCAGTTACAGAGCATTTGGAGTCAAACTAACAGCTTAGACGCAGTAGTATTTATAATGTCATATTTATTTATAATGTCGATGTTACAGACAGAAAAACGTCTCTAAAACAGTCAAATGCTGACATTAAAACAATGCTAGCTTTTAATTAACATTAAACATAAATGTTGTGTATAAAATTCTGTTTTATTTTATATATGTATATAATATATGCGAATTTTAGCAAATTTCTATTTTTCATTTGTGAAAATTCCGTACCTCTAGCAATGATGTATCTCCAATCAGATGCGTACGTACTGCTTCATTTGCTGATTGAAACAGTTGAAACTTTCCACTCACAGTGCATTTTTGAGTGGATCAAACATAATAAATAATATGGACTTACGAGGTCTGTCCAGTTAATACGCGAATTTCTTCTCAGGACAAACAGTGAATACTACCTTATACGTGGAGGTTCCCAAGCGCTTGAGGGATTAAGTGCGTCGAGTGCGATCACATTTGTGTGATGATGATTGATGGCTGCTGCATCATGACAATGCGCCATCGCATTCAGTACTGATTGTCTGCCAGTTTCTGACCCAAAATGCAATAACGGTGATTGATCACACTCTCGGTGATTGACAACGTGGAGACGATAAAACGTGAAACGACACAGCAACTAAGAGCCTGACTCCTGAATACTTCCAGGAATGTTTAGAACAATGGAAACAGAGATGGGGCACGTGCATTGCGGGGAGTATTTTGAAGGGTATAAGATTGATCTACCCTAAATTTTGGTTTTTTTTTTTTAAAAAATCAGTTTATCCCTAAATATTGGACAGACCTCATACATTATTTTTATTTTATTATACTCCTTAGGCTTTCCAACATCTGTCAATAGAGGTGGTTATAAAGATCTACAAGGCATATGTGAGACCTATTCTTGAGTATGGTTATCAACTCTGGAACTCCTACTTATGATGTAGATGTCCTGGAAAGGTGCAGCGAAGGGCAACCAAAACACCAGTAGGCCTGAAGAAAAGGAATTATGAAGATCGTTTGGAACTACTTAGACTAACTAGTCCCAAACAAAGACGACAAAGAGGGGACCTGATTGAGACATATAATTTTTTCACAAATTATTACAATGTACCTGGGCTAAAGAATATATACAAATTTAACGTCGACACTAATCTTCGAGGTCACAACAAAAAACTCAACCGTGTAAAATTTAAATATAATTCTCTTAAGAACGTTCTGCAACATAAGAGTGTTGGACTTGTGAAATAAACTGTCATTTCAAGTGATCAGTGCAAGCTCTGTCAATCAATTTAAAAACAGACTCAACTTGTACCTTAAAAGCTTGTTAATATTGTTTATGACTAGCTTTACAAGATCTGATCTGAACGTTTCAGCAAAGATGACTACTAGAATAATAATAATAATAACAAGAAGATCAACTGGCCATAACATCCATTTGTACCAAAATAAACTGTCCATATTGTATTTTTTTGATAAGTTCAAGTCAAATTTTATGATCAAATTCAAGATGGTGGTGGGGGGGGGGGAGAGGGGGGAATTAAGTAGGGGAAGGGTCCTTTTGTTCAATTTTGCACTGAGGTCCATTTTTTTTAGTTACGCCACTGATGGTATAGGGGCATACCATCATCATCATCAAGACTTGCCCCTTTTGCAGATCTTTGCTAGTCACGTCGGAGAAAGATCGGTATATATTTGAGTCGCCCTCGTAGCATATTTTCGATTTTTTAAATTATGACTGAAACAAAATAATGATCCTACCAGTACTTGGATGACATTACTATCCAGAGCGGTATCCTCCTTTACTATGGCGTAGTATTTTTCGCCAGCGGTATCAATTTCGTTTCTTTCCGGGAATATGAAGGCCGGGGTGTTGTCGTTGACGTCTACGACGTGGATTTTGACATGCGCGACCTTTCGATCTTCGTTTATCAGGCCCTCGAGAGAGTCTAGCATTATCTCCAATGAGTATTCCTTTACTTTTTCGTAGTCGAGTTTAGTCGAGTTAAGGTAGAGGGCGCATTCGAGGTCATCGGTCATCTTGACGTAGAATAAATCTAAACAAAAGTACACTAGTCATTAGAAATTATTTGTTAAAAATGGTTAAATTACTTCAAACAAATGATGGCAGCGACATTCGAAACCTTGCATAAAGCACTGTGTCCTTAGTGAGCTAACAAAATCCAGCCTAACTGGATCGCACGAAACGTCCGCAATATAGTAGGCTCATATAGGTTTATTTGAATATCACCTAATGATAATAATTTAAAAAATACATGAATCCAATTTAAAATCATCAAGACTACAATATTGAAATTACAATTACAAAAATCAATGATATAGGTATATGAAATTATTTTAAGGGGCGAGCCTGGTTTAGATGGCCAAAAAAATATGTTGTTCATGTTTTTTTTTAACTTCGAGTTGAAATCTATTTATCATCATGAAATCAATCAGTTACCTCTGGAATAGCTGATAGTGTCAGATTACCGTGGGTGTAAAAAACATATTACTTTTCTGTAAAGAAAACTTTGAACGCTTTTTCTCACAACCATATTTTTTAGTATTGCTCCAGTGATAAAAAAAACTACTTGACGGATTGAGTTTTTTTTTTTTAAAAAAAGGTTATTATATTCCTCTATATGAACTAAAAAAATGGAAAAAATGTTTTTACATATTTTTTTTACTAGTTTAAAACAAAATTTTGTTTGTTTATACTCTTTATTGTGAAAATGTCACAATGGGCGGGTTTATTGTCATGCAATTCCGTTAATTTGATCCCAACGTAAAATGGTGACCCAGCAGGGAATCGAACCCGGGACCTTACAATGTCAGATCAAGCGACCTAACCACTATGCCACCGGGCAGATTTTTGGGGCAAATATCGATTTTATTTCTTTAAAGCCTTAAAAAATAAAAACTTTTTCTTCATATTTTAGTTCATCTAGAAAATATGCATGTAAAAATTAATATCTTAGGTTACTTTTTATTGTATCAGGCAAAATTACACCCGCTATTATCGGCGCAAAAAGATATCATTTCTGCAGCGGTAGAAACATTTGCAATTCAATATCTCAAAAATAGTTTTTTTTACTGTTGCAAAAAATATTCCTATTTTCCAAATGGTAATCAAAATGATATAAAAGATTCATGAGTTTCAAAAAAAAACATGAAAAACATGTCTTTTTTGGCCTCCTAAACCAGACACCCCCTTAAGATTATCAAATTCTTTAGAAATATTTATGGTTCTATAGAAATATATATTTATTCTGTGGGAATAGTTATTTCAAATGTTTTCATTATTTCCTAAATTTCGTACTTACCTTTTAAAAACTACTATCAATAAATGGTATTATTATAAACTAGCTGTACCCGGTCACGCGTTGCTATGGCTCAGCATACTTGTTTTCCAAAAAAAAAACATATTTTTACCCGTCACAGGTGGAACATCTATATAATTAGATATAAAAAAACAGCATTCGAATGCTACTTTGTGTCAACATTTCAAAGCAATCGGTGAAGAACTATCGGAGATTTAAGATTTTGAACAAACGAACATTTTTTAAAAATATATATATAGATAGATAGATACTGACCTATATGGTCCTTAAGCTGACATCTAACTGGCAGTTGATGTTGAGCTTTCAGATGAGCAACATTCAGGAGCGATAGTCTCCGGATTTCTGTTCCAATCGGTGCATCCTCTGCAACTTCAGCCAAGTGGTTCTTTTCTGCCCATCCAAGACCGGCCTAAATGATAAACAAACGAAAAATGGACTGATAATCTCCCTTCTATACAAGGCATTTATCCATGATTATAAGTATTTTTACCTCTGGTGGTACAGTAGCTACGTGTCTCACAAAAACATTCAGAGAACTGACAGTAGACAGTTGAGGTTCTCCCAAATCATGAGCCTTAATATCCAACTGGAATAACGAAAAACAAGCATTATTTGCTATATTTTTTTAATTATTTAAAATATGCGACCCAAGGTCATGAAATAGCATACCTGATATTCGCTATCAGTGTCTTTCTTCAAATCATCGCGCAACCTTATCACCCCAGTATCTGGATCCAATTGGAAGAATTTGGTAGCTTTGCCTCTTCCCAATAGAAGATATCTGAGAAATTGAAATTGAAATAATATATTTATTAAACGTAACCATTACGGGTAACGGGTATTAGATTGCTCAATGCCATAGTACGTTTTGGTAACCCTTCTGCGTGGCGCCGATACCTCTGTCTGACGAACGTAATAGTAATAAATAAAATACAAACGGATCTGCCATGGAATTCACCGACCGGAGTCAGGCCATCACAATACTATTATTACAGGGGTGAGCGGTGGATATTGTCCATCTATAAGAACGTTGATAATTAATGGATTTTTTAAACGACTGATTGATTATAAAACGCATTACCATGATAATAATAATAACATTGAATTTTTCGGGCAATCTATTGCATTTTTATACAGGCTACATTTCATAGTAAAATCCTAGCTGCCTAAATGTAGTACGGCATTGAGCAATTTAATGCTCTATATAATCAACGACGTTACTATAATAAAATCAGAGCGATGTTGTGTCTGCCTGTTTGCCCCCTTGCTACCGAATAACTCAAAAAATACTAAACTGAATTGATGCAGTTTTTACTAATGTATGAATTACGGTCCTGCGAGTAAAATAAAGATATGCGGGTAAAATAGATTGGGTCGTTTCAGGGTTCTTGTCTCCCTGACTATCTATAACATCACCTTTAATATACTTCTTGAAAACCTGACTCAGTTCGACATGAAGTGGGGTTAAGACAAGAAGTTTATTTAGTTAACACTCGTGGTCTTTGAGGATATTTGATTTCCATGGAACTGTTAATTCGACAATAAAAACCATCTTCCAAGATAGGGAGTAAAGAGTTATATCTCGAAGAAGGGCTATGCATCCCAGAATTTCAGAGCACACTGCTTAGAGACCAAATTGCCTCCAGAATCCAGTCTGAAATTTTGTCGATTATTAGAAGGGGTTTGGAGTGGAATGATTTTAGCTTTTAGAACTGTATAGCCACAAAAACTGTATTGGAGGTTTGGAGGGTACGGTCATACCCTTGGTGGCATGAGCTATTGAGAGGCGAATTACCTTGCGAATAACAGTAATGACTTTGTCATGGCAATAGAAATACTGGCCTTGAACGAAGACCGACTTGCAGACAACTAGAATATGTTCTGCAAGGGGTATTGCTATAGAGGGGACATGAACTAACCAATTATTTACTAACTCAATCGGCATGATATAATGAAGCAGGAGCAACAAAGAAGGAAATACATACCGTACTCGATTGTTAGGGGCTGTTGCATCTGCATCGGTTGCTAGAAGAGTGGTTACAACGGTACCAATATCCGATTCGTCGTCCAATGTTATCGGTCTCGGAACTGATGTAAAAACTGGACTGTTGTCGTTGCGATCCTAGAAAAATAATATCCTATAAAATGCGAGCATTCGGCAACAAATTTGAGGATTTTTCAATAACTCAAGTAAATGATTACAGTTTTAAAATGCCTTTTGATCAATAGATATTGAAATAATTTCATGACTATAATTGTTTAGTTACAGTAGAACTCCAATTATCCGAACTCCGACTATCCAAATCGCTAATTATCCGAAATCAAAACGAAAAAAAAATTAAGACTCAAATGCACTAACTCATCTCACTAAAGAATTGTTGGAAAAAGGGAATGGTCAATTTAGAACAACCTTTTTACCACCAAACGTCACAAGTTTGTTACAACTAATGGACCAGTCTTTTATCGAACCCATGAAACGCCATTACAGAAGGCAACTTTTGGTAGAGGGCGAATACGAAGGTATGTTAACCACAAAAAAAAATATTTAAAAGATTGCCCTTAATGTCGAAGTCAGACATGGGATGCAGCTATTTTTCTTTAAAAATATTTTTTTCTCCCAATTTCAACATACATACAGCAACTAATTAAAAAAGACCTTTTTTCGGATTAAAAAAGACCTTTTTTTCGTAAAAAAAATAATTATCCGAATTTCTGATTATCCGATTGGGGTCCGGTCGCAATTGATTCGGTTAATTGGAGTTCTACTGTATATTGTTGATAATTGACTTTAAATATTTACTTGTATCCAATATTATATTCAGCCACTGATAACTATTTGCACATGCAAATAGTCATCAGTGGTTTGTACTATTGTACCTTTAATAACAATAATTTTTAAATTAAAACATTCAACATTTTTTAAACAATAAAGAATTTCATTTCGGACTTACTTGACCACTTATTCTATATAAAATTTGACTTTTGTGTCATAACCTGACTTAACAGCTAATCAATTTTGATGTAAAAGCCCCCCGATTGGGTAAAATGCCTTCAATCTGTGGCTAATTTTCCTGTTAATTCACCCGCGGAGCTATACCCACAAATCCCCTCGGCAAATATACGTGACTTATGCCTTAAACAACGGTGATTGTACTAACCTCAACGTTGACTACGACCCGAGTCGTTGAATTCTCATTGTTGGATTGATTTTCCTCGGTGCCGACAACGAGGACGTGCTGTGCCTCCCTCTCTCGGTCTAAAGGTCTCTGAGTCCTGATGACACCGGTTTTACGTTCGATGCTGAACAACTCTGTGTCGCCTTGCTTGATTACATAAGTGATGTCCTTTACCGTATCTGGATCAATCGCCTGTGGAGCCATTGAAATGAAACAGGTCAATTGGGAGTGTTACAAAACACATACTTCTGCTACAAAACATTTTCATACAAATTAGAAAAGAAGCTTTAGGATCTGCCATTACCAAAGCTTACAAACGGAACCGTATTTGGTTAAAAATATTTTTAAAAACGTACTGGACAATTTCATCAAATATCAAATGTGTAAAGACTGACCGAAGCACAATACTAAATCAGATACAGCCACTAATTACAGCCATTATTAAAAATAATAATTTAAAATCTACAGTAGTTTGAAAAAGTGATCCTATTTTAATGTCACCTAACTAGGTTAAAGCTTGTTCTAGGGCGGACATTAAAATTTGTATAAATATCTATATAACCTATATAAAATCTAAGTAAAAAAGAACACAGAATAATCAATTTGAATGGAAGTAAAATTGAAAAGATAAATTTGTTAACAATAATCATAATAAATAAAAAATGGTGTACAAATAGATAGATAGGCTTGTAGAGGATTATGCCTCTCTTCTCCCCATGACCTACTAGTCTAACATGGTACGATCCCACTACCCATCGCTCTGGCTACCACTCCAGGATACGCCATTGTGATCTTCATAGGGCTACAGGATCTTTTTTTCTCACAAGGCTAGTGTCTTTTTGTGGAATCCGCCTTGTTGCCTATTGGCAAACATCTTCTAGGGAGGCATTTATAGCATCACGCAGTTTAACACTCAGACGGTCACCCATTTAAGTGTTGACAACGCGCAAGTGTTGACATTGCTTCACACTCGGATTCGGAGTGAGATGCCTAACATTGCTCTCTCTCTTTGGCATGAAATCTAACAATGAAACATTACCTCGACTTGCGTAACGACGAAGTCAGGAATGTTCTCCGGGACACTGACAGTGTACAATCGCTTGGGAAATACTGGATCCTCATCGGGGATATCTATGACTGTGACGAGCACGCTTGCTGTACCGAGGCGCGCATCCACTGCTCCATCCGTGCCGGTAACAACAAATCTATATTCCTGTAAAAAAAAAACAAATAAATAATACAGTATTTTTCTAGAAATTATTGAAGTTTCTGCAGAGGAACCTCACTTTGATAGAATTCAAATGATGACTGAACACTCTGCACCGATTGGGGTTTGTGAAATCAAGTTAAATTCAAGCAGCAAATATAAAAGGGTATTTTTTATTCAGTGTAAATAAATACATATTTACAGCTTTCACAAAACTTTTTTCAATTCACTATTTTTTTATAGCAGAACATAAGTAAACCTAGAATTATACCACCTTGCTAAGTATTGACATAGTAAATATTAAAAAAGATATCATAGATATAATTTATTATATATTGCCACATGTTACATTATTACTATTCCATACTTAGCTATTGCTTAAATTTATTTCTCAGTTTTGCCGTGTCATGTTTGATAACGAATGTAATACCAATTGTTTATAA
Source organism: Micropterix aruncella (assembly GCA_944548615.1). Taxonomy (NCBI): domain Eukaryota; kingdom Metazoa; phylum Arthropoda; class Insecta; order Lepidoptera; family Micropterigidae; genus Micropterix; species Micropterix aruncella. The sequence goes on along the minus strand of OX155959.1, from coordinate 27,961,350 downwards.
TTATTTCATTTACAGTCAGGACCTATCTGTGGCATCGGGTAAGTTATGTAACTTTGGTTCCGGGTACTTGTCCCACAAAAAGGGTGTTCATTCATCATAATCATTCATTATGTCTGGTTATTTCTAGCATTATGTTATTGTTTTCGAGTTAATGGATTGTCAGTGTATTTTCCCATATTCCTCATGGTAGTTCATTTTATTATGTCATGTATTTGTCCTAAAAAGGTGTTCATTCATCTAAATCAAAAGTGGTGTTCATTCATTTTAACCCCTCAAATGAATGGCGATTAGCTCGGGTTGCCTACGGCAAAATGTATATAAATTTATATTTACATTTACATTTACATTTACATAGAGCGGGGTTTACTATAGAGCTATAGCATTACTATAGAGCGGATTACTATAAAGCGGCGCACATTTACATTTATATTTATATTTATATAAATTTATATACATTTTGTATACATTTTGCCAAGGCATCCCTTAAGGGACGCCTCACATTTGAGGGGTTAATCATTCATTATATCTGGTTAATTCCAACATTATGTTATTGTTTTTGAGTCACTGGATTGTCAGTGTATTTTTCCACATTTCCCATGGTAGTTCATTTTCTAATGTATTGTTGTCGAATGTCTAGTAAGTCAAAGTGTCTAGAGATGAGTACTGAATGATGATGAGTACCACAGAGCATTCCCGACCCCATAGGGTACCCCCTGAGTTAGTCTCTTGAAGCACTGTCAAGTTTACTTATTTTGTTTTTCCAGTCATATAGCATTTACACCAGTCATATTCTTTGTCGCCAATTCCAATTTTTGGCAGTAATCATAGTAGCGCTTCATGTGGTACAGTGTCAAATGCTTTAGCCAGATCAAGAAAAATTCCGAAGCAGTGTTTGTTATCGTCTGTTTTCAGATAAAATTTTGTGAATTCTAAAATTGCATGTCCTTCTACCTTATTTTATACCGTATTGTGCATTTGCCAATATGTTATGTTTCTAAGCAGTATGTCACTTGGTCAGATAGCAGCCTCTTGATAATTAATATAACTTTAGTTAGTACTGAAATAGGTCTGAATTTCTAGAATATTGAACGGATCCTAGAAATTACTATTTTACTATTACTATTACTAAATACTATTTTAATTAATAAGACTTGACTAATTGAATTAATTAGCCTGGAGTGCATTGTATTTTGTTTTGTAGTAAGGTTTAACTATTAATAACTTTTAGTAGGTTCCAATTTGACTATCGTAATTTTCTTAGATACTATTTTTAGTCAATCTAATAGTTAATTTTTTTCCTCCCAATGTATGTTAAATAAAGAGTAATAAAAAGACTTACTACCTAACACAAATATTTTGACTGGTCCAAGAGTGGGTTTTAGCCGACAATTGCAATCAACGAAAATGTAATTTAATTGACTACCTTATAATGCTTGCTTATATGTTTTTAATACTTACATTTTGTGTCTCATAATCCAACGCCCGGAATGTGGATATATCTCCCGTTGAATTATCTATAGTAAATGGTAGAGAAGATGGGATAGAATAGCTGACCAAAGCATTGATGCCTTCGTCGGCATCTGTGGCGTGAACTCGGCCGACGTGTCCACCAATGATACCTAAAAGAAAGGATTCTATTATCACGCTGGTTTGCTAATTTCTTTTAGACTGCTGCATTTTAATCGGGTAGGTATTCCAGAGCTGATAGCTCAAGAATAAGTCTCACATATGCCTAGCTAGTGGATCATTACAAACACTTTTATTGACAAATGTTGGAAATCTTTCCTTATCAGGTAGAGAGTTCCTTATAGTTGCCTCTTTTAGCGGATTTCAACTGTATGCTTTTCTCATTTAAGATCATGTGTAATTCTTATTCCATGGTCTTTTTGATAATCTTACGGTTTTAATTATATACATAAACTGTACACTTACCTTCCTTTACTGTAAAATTATAAAATTCTTTATCGAATTTTGGATTGTTATCGTTTATGTCGGTCACACGAATATTGACAGTTGCAGTGCTTGACAGTTTGCCAGGATCCTCTGCTTTGATCAGCTGAAACATTTATTAAAAAATATATCATTATATTTATTTATTTGTTTATTATAATAATTCAGTAAAATCTAATTTAAACAGTCAATTCATTATGTATATCTGTAGACAAATTCAACATGGCATAAATTAGGATTATGCCTGCATCATCTAAGGCAGAAGGTGGGTGGTTCATATTATATTGCAATCATCGAGAATAGATAAAATAATAACAACAATATTTACTTATTTACCCATCTATCCTCGGTGTAAAGGCTTACAGTATCGCTTGGAAGGACGATAGTTCACCCACATCGACTTGTTTATATCCGTTCTCAAGCTTTCTTGTAAAAACTGTCATAGTAGAGCCTTATCGCCCTTACACTACCCAAAGTTTTGTATCTTTTCTCGGTGAATATATCATATATCATTTTTTTTATTGATCTTTATACCCTTTATGGTAACAGCTCACCTTAATGTCTATTGATAATTATCTTACAGGAGGTCGGCTTTTTATAACATCTCGTGGCATTAGTCACCCATTCAAGTACTGACTGTGCCCGACGCTGCGTAATTTCAGTGACGAAAATCAGTGTTCCAACATGGCTACGGACGTTACATCTACACTTTACATATAGCTCTCTCTTCCAAGATAGTATTTATATAATAAATCAATATATCTGTATCAAAATGGATGGGTGTATATTCATATTAATACAAGATAAATGACGCTTTGCACATGTATCCTTTAAAACAGGGGAGGAAGTACCATCTACATCTGTTTTACAAAAACCCACCCCCACTAATCACTCCTTTCAACAAAATTGCTGTTGAATGGTTTCTGCCAGGGTTTCTTGAAATGTTTCCACGTAGATACTGCTTAAATTCAATTTCAGAATTTACACAAACCATCAGCAACAGGCAAACACAGCTAGTACTTATATATAAGAAAACGAACAAAACGTACCAATTGGTATCTTGTTAAATCTTCGCGGTCCAACTTTCTGATAACACTGATTACTCCAGTATTTGCACCGATGGCAAACTGCCTTAAATCATTTCCACTAATTATCGAGTATGTCACTGGATCATTTTCTGGATCGAAAGCCTGTAATAATTACAAAATCTAGTTATTATTTTTATTTTCGTATTGCACATTATAGGACGATATTATTTACGCAACATAATAATTGAATCGATCATTTCGAAAACCATGAGTATAAAAAATATGAATTTTACATGAGAAACAATAAACTTATTTTCTAAACTCGTTCATTGCCAAACTGAAAATTTGAATTTTGTGTGGTGGCCAAAGTTATTTATCCCGCATAGAAACTTATTAGCGAAGACCACGCTATATCGCATGAACAACCGTTTGGTAAGGGGCCGCAAAACGGTATATCGTGTGAACGGCAAAAATAGCAAATTAAAAAAAAAAGGAAATGTGTTAAAAAAAGAACTTTTTTGTACTGCTTTATAAAAGTATTATAACATTTATAATAGACTAGCTGCGCCCAGCGGTTTCACCGGCGTGGTGATGAAAAATTGTGATAATGATGATAGAAAACTATATATCTATATTATTGTAAAGTTTCATCAAAATCCATTCAGTAGTTTTTGCGTGAAAGAGTAACAAACATCCAAACATACATACAAACTTTCGCGTTTATAATATTAGTAGGAAGTAGGATAGTAGGATAGAATTTAAATTTCGAATGTCAATTTCTTAGATTTTTTTCCAACTTACTTGACAGTTATCGTTATATTTTAGATAATTCACGCTATATCTTTATAAATTATAGCCTATGTGTTATTCTGATGTGTAAGCTATATTAATGTAAAGTTTCATCAAAATCCATTCAGTAGTTTTTGCGTGAAAGAGTAACAAACATCCATACATACATACAAACTTTCGCGTTTATAATATTAGTAGGATAGTAGGATAGAATTTAAATTTCGAATGTCAATTTCTTAGATTTTTTTCCCACTTACTTGACAGTTATCGTTATATTTTAGATAATTCACGCTATATCTTTATAAATTATAGCCTATGTGTTATTCTGATGTGTAAGCTATATTATTGTAAAGTTTCATCAAAATCCATTCAGTAGTTTTTGCGTGAAAGAGTAACAAACATCCATACATACATACAAACTTTCGCGTTTATAATATTAGTAGGATTGACGTAATAAATAAAGTTGAAAATGTAATGCATCTTAAAAATAAAATGTTGGTAAAGTTGTTTTTGAAATAAATGCCTTATTTTATGGAAAAAAACATGCAATCAGATACTGTAGAGCTGCGGTTATCCGTGCCCCGATTAACCGAGTTTTGGGTTAAACGAGGTCAAAAAGGCCACGGCCAGGCCATGTTTTTACCCCCCAACGTCAAGTTACCCCTCTGCTCCAATTTTACTATGCAGAACTGTATTTTATAATTAATGTATGTATGTATTTTATAAATATGTATTGTATTACATTTTAACTGACTACATTTAAATATTAATAGATGTATTCTTGTACTTCATTGACTACGTTTTAATTCATTTTAAACTTTACTGTATGTTTCTCTTTTCGATTATCTGACGTACCCTTGGTACACAATGCCTCGGGTAAGCGAGGTCCTACTGTATCAGGAATTCACGTATTTTATGCGACAATTGCAGATCGAATAATTCATAAAACAATGTATGTGGGATGGTTTTTAGTACCCAAAATCCAAAGAATAATGATTTTGTGTAAAATGTGTTTCAAAACGACCAATTCAATTTTTATGGTAGGAAAGATTGGGTACTCACAGTGATGGTGGCGAGTGTTGAGTTGACGGTGACACCCTCGGACACTTGCAATTCATGCAGAGGCTTGGTGAAGATGGGTGGTCGGCGATTGGGTCCGCGAGACACCTGAAGTTCCAGGATAGTCTGTGAGGATCTGCCACCTCCGTCAGTGGCAGACAGGGTCATGCTGAATTGCTCTCCTGAGACTAGACGACCGGTGCTTTCTGATTTTGAAAAAGAATGTGATATTACTATTGAATTCATTTTTATATTATTATTAGTGTCGCGCTGAATGCCGAAGAGTATTTGGTTAAACTGGATATCTGGAAATATTTTACATTATAAAAAGGATAGAAAACGAATTTACCACGTGAAATTTGTAGCACTCGACGTTTCGGTGACTGAAGAGCTGTCAATCCGTTGTTTTGCGGGTAGGCCGCATACCGCGGCCGCCACTGTGTAGGTTATAACGGTGGTGGGGGGCCAGGCTTGGAGCGCGCGAATTTTGAAAATCCGCCTTGCACACAACACTCACTGTATCCTGTCTTACATCCTTGCGTTCGGCGTTGGGAACATTTTAAGAAGAGGGTTCCACGTAGAAGAGAGTTTGTAACCATCGTCTCTATTGAAGTTCGGGGTTCTTCTTATTTCAATGGCTTCCCGGATCATGCGAGGAAAGTAGAATTGTTCCTTGGATAGCACAATGGGATTTTGAAACTGCATCCAATGGTTACTTCCGCTATCCAATATATGTTCGCAGATCGTCGATTTTTCTCGCTGAAAGTTTTTAACAGCTTTGATGTGTTCTGTCAGTCGCGTGGCTATGGGCCGTTTCGTTTGTCAACGTCCAAATTTCACGCGGTAAATTCGTTTTCTATCCTATTTATAATGTCAAACAACCGCGATAGTATACCGTAATATTTTACATATTTGGTATCCAATGAAAGCAAATACCATTACAATGATTGATATAAGAAAGATCATAGGAATTTTAATATACTTGTCTGTTATTCAGCTGCTCTCAACAGCAAGTAGTTAGTGTGCTGGAAAAGTTACGATCATTCATTGTACGTTCTGCTCTAATACACTGCTCTGTCTCGTTCGCCTTCAAACTATTTTCCGATATTAGTTCACGAAGAAACGGAATCGAGACCATTATTATGCATTTCATCTGTATGTATCAAATAATACCTACCATGACCAAAATAAAGATAAGTGACCTGATTCGATTACTCCATCCAGGTTATACTCATTTTGAAATACGCATTATTACACATTCTTTTAAAGGGTGAAAACTAATGTATTTAAATTTTGAAACATGAAAAGTAAAGCCTACCAATTATTCCAGTTTCCGAATTGATGATGAATTTGGCGCCGCCATTATTCGAAACGTGGAGAATGGCATATCGAACATGGCCATTTTCGCCTTCATCTGGGTCAGTCGCAACGATCTAAAAGAATATTTTGAATTGGTAGTTGTTATGAAATTCCATTGATCCCTATATAAATAAATACAAACGGAGCTGCCAGAGAATTCACCGACCCGGAGTAAGTCCATCATAATATTATTATTACCCCTCAGCTGTGTTGCTGCATGTGAGTGTTCACCTTACCACCCAATTGCTCACCTTTGAAGTCATACAAACTAAGATGCACAAGGGATGTACAGACATTTCATTGGCAGGTCACAAATGCTAACTCCCGCTGCTTGAAAGCGAACATTAACCCTTCAGGCCTCGGCCCCTCAGCTGATTTACAAGTTGATGTCCCAAAAAAATTTAGTAAAAATTAATAAAATATTGATTTATCACACTGTCTCACCAAAACATTAATTATTGCCAAACCACTGTACCCATAATTAAAATAAAACATATTAACATAATAAAACATAGTAAAATAAAACAAATTAAATTAAAATAAAATTAAAACGGGGCCGTCACGCTGAATCGTTTTGTGGCCGATATCGGCCAATCGGGGCTCTAGGGGTTAAAGCCGTTCCAGGTGATAACATTTGCAAGATCAAGCTATTTACATCATTTGTACTCATAGCCTTTTAGGATATTTGGTTCTCTTAGAACAGTTAATTGGACAGTAAGGGCCATCTTCGAAGAGTAAAGTTATATCTGGATGGAAGGCTGTGCATCCCAGACTTTCAGGAAAATTCTACTGCGTATAGACCGAATTTACCTTCACAATTAAATACAAGTTTCGGTGAAAATATCATGAACGCTTGCTAAAAGTCTACATTAGCATATCACATTAATGATTAATCGAAAGCCACAAATTGAAATGGACCGTTAGGTTATGAACATAGTTTAGAACACCCACAACTGTAATACAACTTCACAAAATAATGCACCTTTATAACAACTATTAAATAAATGTAAGATCAAAATGGCAATAGACACCGAATTGACCTCCAGAATCCAGCCTAAAAATGTCTTGGTTATTGATAAGGGTTTTTGGAGTGGAATGGTTCTTGCCGTTTGAGCTATCCAGCACAAATTGTATTGGGGGTTTGGAGGGTGCTGTCAAACCCTTGTTGACAGAAGTCATTGAGAAGCTAATTACCTCAGGAATAACAGCAATGATTTTACCATGGCACTGGGTGTACCAGCCTTGATCAAAGGCCGACTAGCAGCCAGTTAAAATAGGTCTGTCTATGAAAGGGGTAGTGCTACAGAAGGGTTATGAACTATTCTCTGAATATCTTCAGCGAGCAAGTTACCATGGTCTGGAAGTGGCATATAAAGGCATTTAAATTAAATGTCAGCATGTATGGTATACACTGTCCTTTGTTCAAATAAAAAATACACAACAACAAACAACAAAACAAAACAACAAAAAAAGAAATAATATAAGAAGCGTTCCTGCCATTCAATATTCATTATTAATGTGGTAATTATTAATTAAGCTAGCATTCTTAGTTTCCAAGATATTACAGTTTATGTTAGTTACCCTGATGCATTGCTTCCAAGTGTATAAATACTCGTACAAGAGTAACATTCAGCAGTTGTCATAGACAAAAGATGAAAGTTTTTCATCTCTGCCAAAAAGTCATCTTAAATATAAAATCGAAGACTATCGCGGTTGTTTGACATTATAAATAGGATAGAAAACGAATTTACCGCGTGAAATTTGTAGGACCCGACGTTTCGGTGACGTTGCAGCCGCCGTTGTCTAGGGTAGACTGAAGAGCTGTCAGTCCGTTGTTTTGCGGGTAGGCCGCAAACCGCTGCCGCCACTGCGTAGGTTATAACGGTGGTGGGGGGCCGGGCTCGGAGCGCGGGAATTTTTAAAATCCGTCTTGCACACAACACTCACTGTATCCTGTTTTACGTCTTTGCGTTCGGCGTTCGGCGGCGGGAACATTTTAAGAAGAGGGTTCCACGTAGAAGAGAGTTTGTAGCCGTCATCTCTATTGAAGTTCGGAGTTCTTCTTATTTCAATGGCTTCCCGGATCATGCGAGGAAAGTAGAATTGTTCCTTGGATAGAACAATGGGATTTTTAAACTGCATCCAGTGGTTACTTCCGCTATCCAATATATGTTCGCAGATCGCCGATTTTTCTCGCTGAACGTTTTTAACAGCTTTGATGTGTTCTGTCAGTCGCGTGGCTATGGGCCGTTTCGTTTGTCCAACGTAGGCTAGACCGCAGCTGCATTCGACTTTATACACACCCGGGGTTTGCAGTGGTATTACATCCTTTACAGGCCTCAAAAATCGAGCTATATTTTGGGTCGGTTTGAAGATCGTTTTTATATCGAATCTGTTTAGCATCTTACTTATTCGATCAGTCACGCCCTTGACGTATGGTAAGAATGCTCTTGATCTGCTCGGTTTTTGAGTTTCGTCCGTATTAGATCGTGTGCGTGTCTCGTGATATTTTCCGTATCCATTTTTCCTAAGGACATCATTGACATGTTCCATCTCCTTCGGAAAATGCTCAGTGTCGCATAGATCGCGTGCTCGATTCACGAGCGACGTTTGCACTGAACGTAGATGGTAGGGATGATGGTGTGAGCTTGCATGCAAATATCTGTCCGTATGTGTGGGCTTCCGATATACCGTATGTCCGAGAGTATTGTCACTTCTCCTCGTCACTTTGACATCCAAAAATGGTAAGGAGCCGTCCTTCTCTACTTCATAGGTGAAACTGATTTTTGGGTGTATGGAGTTTAGATGACCCAGGAATTCTTTCACCGTTTGAATGTTGCCTTTCAGGATGCAGAAGGTATCATCCACGTAGCGAAGCCAGAGAATGGGTTTAATTTTGGAGGAATTAGCCATAAAAACCTCCAAAATTAAACCCATTCTCTGGCTTCGCTACGTGGATGATACCTTCTGCATCCTGAAAGGCAACATTCAAACGGTGAAAGAATTCCTGGGTCATCTAAACTCCATACACCCAAAAATCAGTTTCACCTATGAAGTAGAGAAGGACGGCTCCTTACCATTTTTGGATGTCAAAGTGACGAGGAGAAGTGACAATACTCTCGGACATACGGTATATCGGAAGCCCACACATACGGACAGATATTTGCATGCAAGCTCACACCATCATCCCTACCATCTACGTTCAGTGCAAACGTCGCTCGTGAATCGAGCCTGCGATCTATGCGACACTGAGCATTTTCCGAAGGAGATGGAACATGTCAATGATGTCCTTAGGAAAAATGGATACGGAAAATATCACGAGACACGCACACGATCTAATACGGACGAAACTCAAAAACCGAGCAGATCAAGAGCATTCTTACCATACGTCAAGGGCGTGACTGATCGAATAAGTAAGATGCTAAACAGATTCGATATAAAAACGATCTTCAAACCGACCCAAAATATAGCTCGATTTTTGAGGCCTGTAAAGGATGTAATACCACTGCAAACCCCGGGTGTGTATAAAGTCGAATGCAGCTGCGGTCTAGCCTACGTTGGACAAACGAAACGGCCCATAGCCACGCGACTGACAGAACACATCAAAGCTGTTAAAAACGTTCAGCGAGAAAAATCGGCGATCTGCGAACATATATTGGATAGCGGAAGTAACCACTGGATGCAGTTTCAAAATCCCATTGTTCTATCCAAGGAACAATTCTACTTTCCTCGCATGATCCGGGAAGCCATTGAAATAAGAAGAACTCCGAACTTCAATAGAGATGACGGCTACAAACTCTCTTCTACGTGGAACCCTCTTCTTAAAATGTTCCCGCCGCCGAACGCCGAACGCAAAGGCGTAAAACAGGATACAGTGAGTGTTGTGTGCAAGACGGATTTTAAAAATTCCCGCGCTCCGCGCCCGGCCCCCCACCACCGTTATAACCTACGCAGTGGCGGCAGCGGTTTGCGGCCTACCCGCAAAACAACGGACTGACAGCTCTTCAGTCTACCCTAGACAACGGCGGCTGCAACGTCACCGAAACGTCGGGTCCTACAAATTTCACGCGGTAAATTCGTTTTCTATCCTATTTATAAAGTCATCTTAAGTCACTGTATTTTTAAACGATTTAAATACCTTGGTTATAATTTGCGGATCGTCCAGCGCCGGCACTTTAATTGGGGGTAGTTGCGGAAGAATGGGAGTATTATCGTTAACGTCATCCAGGTTCACTTTTAACGACAACGGAGCAGAAGCGCCAATGCCGTTAACCTCCCTGGCGACGACTTGAAATCGAAAATTGCCAGGATTCGGCGGGTCTCGGTCCAAATTCTCCTCGTTCACTAAAACATAGCCGTTTGGATCGATTTTGAATGAGTTTGTTGTCAACTCGAAAGCATACGCCGGTTTCGGATCTTCCGGTCCCTGTAAAAGAAATTTATAAATTAGTATATATATATATGAAAACATAGCAAGTCAGAGGATTGGGACAATACGTCGGAAATCAGGGCTGGGATTCTGATCGAGTATGCGATTTACGATTGTCTACACTCGCAGCGGCCAATCAAGTCTTATATCGTATGTTGACAGACTGTAAATTATCGCAATGCATTTAGGTGGCTGATCGACGATAATCGATAAATAGAGCAAGACATTTTTCCGTATCTGCATCGAACTTATTCAATAGATTTTTGAAGAATTACTGTGAAATAATTTTTATACAAATCGTTTCAAAACACTGCAATAAAATCTGCTAATAAGTCACCTCGCACGTACGACAAAATAAGAAGCTGAGCCGCTCCTTCTAGACCTATCAAGATCGCCAGATGACATCTCACTTGCTGTCGTCTGTCCTAACCTCAATTTTAACTTGGCTCTTCGGCTTAACTAGAGTGAGCGCCTAGCTTCTTATTTTATTGTACATGCGGGTGAGTTTGTAAGCAGATATTATTGTGGTGTTTTTATACGATTTGTAAGGAAATGATTAGGCAATAACTCTTCAAAAACCTCCCGAAAGAGTTTGATGCAGATGCAGAAGAATGACTCGCTCTATTTATCGATTAACTTCGATCAGTCACCTAAACGCAGTGCGATAATTTACATTCTGACAATACACGATAAAAGTCATCAGCTCCCGCTTCGAGCACCGACAATCGTATATTGTATTGTCGCTTCAGAATCTGGGGCACATGCCAAATGCCATGATCCAAATTTAGAGTCCATTTCAATGACTTGATCGCTTTCTAGTATATCGACGATAAACTCAATTAGATATTAGGTACTAACCAAGTCGATATTCTTAATTAGAATATTAGTAACTCACCAAGTCGATATCGGACACGGTTAGCCTTAGGGATTTCCCATCGGCGTCCATGATTTTAGTTCCGATCGGTGAATTTTCTAGCACATGTCCTTCAATCGACGAAGCTGTTATCACCGGCGGGTTGGCATCAATGGGTTTCACATTTATTACCAACTTTGCAGTGGTAAATCTTCTCGCCTCTGATACTTCTTCAGCCTAAAAATTACAAACGTAAGGATCAATCATAATTTCATACAGAAGCTAATGCGAATCCCATACCTTTATAATCAACTCGAATTTCTTGGCCACCGTTGTGTCTACAGCTTTCACTTGGTGTACGGAGCCGGTTCTCAAATCGATTTGGAAGTATTCATCGAAAGAGTCAGGACTTCCACTTAAGAAAGAATAATTGATTGGGTAGTTCAGTGTGTCCATGTCGACGGCTTGGATCTTCTCGGGTTTGATTTCGAGAACTCCAGATAGAACTCCGCTCATAATCTACAAACATAAAGTGTGAATCTAACATAGGTGCCGAGGATTCCATACATGAAAAAAAAAAAATCTTGCCAACTTCGTAGAAATGGAACTTCAGCAGTCCATTGATATTTTAACTTTTCATAAATTTACTTTAATGACCTAATTACACATAATGATTACGATGGTTTAATTACATATGACAAATTCATTAAAAAATATACTGTCAATTTTTTACAAAAAAAAATATTTTTTTAACGGTTTATATTTTATGACTATTATTATTTTTATTTCTTTTAATCCCTTGCAGTAACGGCAGACCTTCCACAATTTCCTCCTGCTAAAGGGCGGCTGTTACTGAAAGGTGTAAGTGCATGACGAACCGCCCAAGTGAGAATCCCTTCACAGCTTAGTTTGTGAAGTGTAAGCGAGAACATAGATAAATTACTATAATGTATAATGATGAATAGGAGTTATGAAGATTGCTCGGAATTACTTGGACTGACAACTCTCAAACGAAGGAGACCAATAACCTGATACATACAATACAATACAATAACCAAGACATATACAATTCTCATAAATTATTACAGTGCACCTGGGCTAAACAATATCTACAAATTCAACGTCAAGGCAAATCCTCGAGGTCATAGCAAAAAACCCAATCTTGCAAATTTAAATCTAATCCTCTAAAGAACGCTCTGGAAAATAGAGTGGTGGACATGTGGATAAACCACCATTTGAATCACTACGTCAATCAATTTCAAACAGATTCGACTTGTACTTATATACTTGTTAATATTGTTTATGACTAGCTTTACAAGATCTGATCTGGACGTATTAGCAAAGCAGTCTGTCCAGAATAAATAATAATAATGTACCTGAGGGAGAAGGAAAATATGGCGGTTTGACGGACAGGCAGTGTTGCCAAATGGCTATGATATTTTCCATCCTAGAAATCGTTTCTTAGAATAATTAATATTAGATAGATATTAAGGTGTCAAGTTATGGTTTTTAGTTGGTTTTTATCAATATTATGGCTGAAATTGTGCCAGCCATTAGGCTTAGCTCCCCAATTGCCAAACCATCCAGTTTTCTTTCTTCTTTTTCAGGTATATATAATATTTTATCTACGTTCTTCCTTACTCCTCACACATCGAGCTTCATACGGATGATTCCTCGGGAGGTGCGTAATTCACTTCACACCTTTAAGAACAGTCACACACTAGCGGAAGAAAATGGCCGTGTAAATTCCCATTGTTTTGCATTTTTCCCAAAAAAAAATACTTCATCAATACCCAAAAACGTCTGGGTAAAAACAATATTTTTGAACCCACTTTTAACTAGGTTTAAAACACATTTGCCTATTGGGATAGGTGCTGGCAAGCAAGTTCTACGACTATGCCGAATTTTGGCCGCCAGCTTTATAAATAGCCGAGATAATTGATAGTTACATTCGAGCTGGCTGTAACAAAAAAAGTTTCCAAGATCGCTTACCGTGGCAGAATACTCTGGATTGATACAGGCACCATCGTGCAGCATACATCCTTGGTAGATGAATGAAGGATCCTGGTCATCTTCATCCTGAATATTTACAGTTAGCGTTGTAGTTGAAGAGAAACGTTCGCTGATGTTCCTTGCGCGATCCTGGAAGGAAGAATAATATGTGAAACGATTACTTACTGACTTACGATTTCTTACACAATTTATTGGAGCATACATGCTGATGGCACAAGCACAGTGATACAGCAAGAGTGTACCATCGTTAACCAGCAGCACCCAACTGGTGTTGAATGAATTAGGTGCATGGTTTAAGACTAAATTATTTATTTATTTAGGATTTACAGTAAACTTGCAGATAGTACTCGTAATTACATGATAGAATATTTGCAAACACTAATTTACTATCCTATGAAAAGTCTAGAACAAGCATAAACAAGCTATAATACGAATAACACGAGCTGGGTATTTATATATAGCAAAAATGTAGTAATAATAATTGGATATTAATGTTGATAATACATCACTACATAGTATAAAACAAAGTCGCTTTCTCTGTCCCTATGTCCCTTTGTATGCTTAAATCTTTGAAACTACGCAACGGATTTTGATCCGGTTTTTTTTAATAGATAGAGTGATTCAAGAGGAAGGTTTATATGTATAATAATATCCATTAAATAGTGGAGAAGTACTGCTATTTTTGAGGTTTCTAATGTGATGTCGTAAATAATTACATTTTTTCCGCTTACATTGCAAACGCAGGCTGAACCCTACGAGTTTTATCAAAATAATGTACTAAGTATTGTACACATTGAAAAGGTCTACAGAAAAGTCCGTGATGGTTTATGTCTATCTCTTATGGATAACCCACAATAACTTTTTTTTGTCATTTACTTTTTACGACAAATAATGGCTAATTTTCGAAGCGATTTTAACCAATACAGCATTAATCCTTAACTAATTAAATACCTTGAATACATTGTTCATTTAATATAGATCTATATGGCCCTTTACACCGTATGATTTAAGTGAATATTTTCGAAGATATTACAGATTTAAAAATTGCGGGACGTAGCGTTTGCGGCGGTACCGGCCGGCCGCCCGGTGCGGCAAGAGCGTGCCTATAAATAGCGCGTCTGAGGCCGCGGTTTTTCCTATAGCACTTTGAATTTAGCAGCGATCGGACGCGTTTATTATATCGGAGCTCTCCAGCGAGGAAAATAGCAATACTTAGGTAATAAAAACGTGCTTTCAGCGCGACAACGTATCAGTAATTATAAGTAAGTTACGATAAATAATTGTATGATAGTAGTTTTAAAATATAAATTATATTCTATTCTAAGGTTAATTTTTAAATCGCACTTATAGCAATTATAAGTACCTACATAAGGTGAGATAAGATTAGATTAAATAAAACCATAATTTATGGATTGCAATTTTCTATTAAGATCTTGATTAAAATTTACAGTTAGATCAATTTAATATTAGGGAAATTATTTTCAAAAATCGTGATTTAAGGTGAGATATGTAAGTTCAGAAAAAGTACTTAATAGAATAGGTATCTTTTATTGTTGATGATTGTTGATTATCTTTTGTTTTTAGTCGCACGAATAGCAAATTATTTTTTATAATTAAAATCGTTGTTTAAGTTGAGGTATTTCAGTAAAAAAAAAAGAACTGAATAGAATAGGTATCTTTTGTTTTTTATGATTGCTGATTATCTTTTGTTTCTAAATGGTAAGAATTTAGATATTTTTTACTGCGGCACATACTAATAATATGGCAATTTGTGCATAGGTAATCATACATATAGAACTGAGTAAATTTTGTACAGAAATTATAAAGTCATGTCTGGAAGACGTCGTCGTTCGAACATAGGTCGTAGTACAGTGAATGCCAGAAGAGTACGTTCAGCAAGAGATGAAGAATCGTCAACGGAACGTGAGGCTCGCCTCAGTCAGGCTCGGGATAGATATAGAGCTGAGAGAGAGAGAGAATCTTCAGTAGAGCGTGAGATTCGCCGCAGCCGGGATCGAGATAGGCATACGGTTCAGAGGGACAGAGAATCTTCAGTAGAGCGTGAGGCTCGCCTCAGTCAGCTTCGGGATAGATATAGAGCTGAGAGAGAGAGAGAGAGAGAATCTTCAGTAGAGCGTGAGGTTGACCGCAGCCGAGATAGGGAAAGACATCGAATACAGAGAGCCAGAGAATCATCAGCACGAGTTACTAATTCATGGGTGAATAAAGAAAATTCTGCCATGAATTACGATCCTTCGATTTCTTACAAGGACGATCGTATAGTATCAATAGGTACTATGTCAGTAGTGTGTGAACATTGCTTGGCATTGAAATTCAAGGACGAATCGAAAGGCATGTGTTGCTTACAAGGAAAAGTCAAATTAGAAGAAGTTCTCCCTCCACCTGAACCACTTCACTCTCTTCTTACGGGTGATCATCAGAAATCCAAGCAATTCATGCGCAATATACGCCGTTATAATAACGCATTTCAAATGACCTCTTTTAAGAGTAAGCAAGTCGTTGAGCGTGGGTTCATGCCTACATTTAAAATTCAAGGGCAAGTTTACCACTTAGCTGGGAGCTTGCTACCACTTCGACCCGATGATCACAAATTTCTGCAAATATATTTTATTGCAGATCCAGATACACAAGCATCTACGCGGTGTACAAGTGTTGCACAGCCAATTGATAGAGATTTGATTAGATCTCTCCAAGATATGTTACATTCTCATAATTGCTACATACAGTCTTTCAAAACTGCGATTGAGAGTGTTCCAGCAGATACTCCTGACTTTAATGTCGTAATCCATGCAAATAAAGTTCCTGTTGGAGAACACAGAGGACGATACAATGCGCCTTCCACGAGTGAAGTAGCAGTGGTGATAGCTGGACAGCAATTTGACAAAAGAGATATTGTATTGCATAGTCGTGATGATAATTTGCAAAAAATTTCAGAGTTACACAGATCTTATGACAGCTTACAATATCCTTTGATGCTATGTCGTGGAGAAAATGGTTATGCCATTAATATTTCTCAAGTTGACCCAATCGGTGGTACATCTCTGCGTAAAACAGTGTCATGTATGAACTACTATTGCTACCGTATAATGACAAGACGTAACAATTTCAATACTTTGCTTAGATATGGAATGTTAACAAACCAATACTTGGTAGATCAATATGCGAAAATTGAATCTGAGAGATTGGCCTACATCCGTAATAATCAAACTAAATTGAGAGCTGAAAATTACGTTCATCTTCAGGATGCTTTACAGGCGAATGAACACCGCAACGGCATTGGGCAGTTGGTTATACTACCTTCATCATTCACAGGTGGACCTCGATATTTACACGAAAAATCGCAAGACGCCATGACTTACGTAAGAAATTACGGCAAACCTGATTTATTTATAACTGCAACATGTAACCCAAATTGGCCGGAAATCAAAGAAAATATTAACACCAATTTAACTCCACAAGACAGATACGATATAGTTAACAGAGTCTTCCATTTAAAAGTACAGAAACTCCTGCACCTCATTAACAAGTCTCATATATTCGGTCCGCCGCGCTGTCATATGTACACAATAGAATGGCAGAAATGTGGCTTGCCACATGTACACCTGTTGGTGTGGTTAGTGAACAAAATTAGACCAAACCAAATTGACAGGGTTATTTCAGCTGAATTACCGGATAAAGATGAAGATCCTATCCTGTACGAAATCGTAAAGAAACATATGGTACACGGCCCTTGCGGGACTTTAAACCCGAATTCTCCATGTATGCGAGATTCTAAATGCAGCAAAAAATTTCCGAAGTCGTTCCAAACTCAAACAAGTACTAGCGATGACGGATATTCCAAATATCGTCGACGATCGCCAGAACAGGGTGGGCAAAATGCTACCGTCCGAAACCATGATATTGATAACCGATGGATCGTTCCCTATAATCCGCTCCTTTTGAAAATTTTTGATGCCCACATCAACGTAGAGTTGTGCAATTCAATAAAGTCAATTCAATATGTTACTAAGTACATTAATAAAGGCAGTGATCAAGCCACTTTCAGCATACAATCACCAAATGAAGTGGAAAAATATCAGTCTGGACGTTACATCTGCAGCTCTGAAGCTGTATGGAGGATTTTATCATTCGAAGTGCACGACCGGGCTCCCACAATTGTCCACCTTGCAGTTCATTTAGAAAATGGACAAAGAGTATATTTCACAGAGAACAATATACAAGAAGTTGTTAATAACCCGCGGGATACAACATTGACAGCATTCTTCAAGTTATGTGCTCAAGATGATTTCGCGAAAACACTGACGTATGACAGAGTTCCAGGTTACTATACATGGAACCAGAGTTCTAAAACTTTTCAACGGCGAAAACAAGGTACTGCGGTTGATGGTTTCCCCGGAGTAAAAAAAACGGATGCTCTTGGCAGAGTCTACGTGGTTCATACCAACAACAGCGAATGCTTTTATCTGAGAATGTTATTGCATATTGTAAAAGGCCCGACATCCTTTGCACACCTAAGAACTGTACAAGATGTTGTATACAATACTTATCAAGCAGCATGCAAAGCTATGGGGCTCTTGGAAGACGATTCTCACTGGGAAAACACATTATCAGAAGCAGCTGTTTGTAGTTCAGCTACATCATTAAGATATTTATTTGCCGTCATAGTAGTGTTTTGTCAAGTAACTGATTCTGTTAATCTATGGAATAAATTTCAAGAAAATATGGCCAGTGATATTCTGATTCGGCGACGGCGAGAGTTAAACTCAGATGATGTACAATATGATCAAAACATATTTGACGAAGCATTATTGGAATTGAACAAAATAGTGCAATTACTTTCGGGTAAATCGACCAAGGATTTTGGGCTGCCGATGCCAGCTAATACTACTAACTCAGATTTAACTAACAGTGCCGAATACACAAGAGAAACATCATACGATCAAACGAGACTTTTACAAAATATAGCTCAAGATGAGCCACGATTAAACATCGATCAGAAAAAAGTATTCACTGCATTACTATCAACAATTGATAACAATGAAGGGAAATTGTTTTTCCTTGATGCCCCAGGAGGTACAGGAAAAACATTTTTAATCAATCTGCTTTTAAAAAAAGTGAGATCTATCGGAAAAATTGCGTTAGCTGTTGCGTCATCCGGCATTGCCGCTACGCTTTTGGAAGGAGGCCGAACCGCACACTCCACATTCAAGCTCCCGCTGAAAATCGCCACCGATGATATTGTATATATATAACAGCGTCTGTATTGTTTCTAAACAGAGCAATACAGGAAAATTGATGCGTGACTGCTCATTAATAGTCTGGGACGAAGCTACCATGTCAAACAAGATGTCTGTGGAAGCACTGGATAGGACAATGCGCGATTTGCGCAACAAAAATTCACCTATGGGTGGATGTACAATTCTGTTCTCAGGAGATTTCCGTCAAATCCTACCAGTTGTGACTCGAGGAACACGTGCTGACGAAATAAATGCTTGCCTAAAAAGATCCAACCTTTGGCCAAATGTCAATAAATTAAAGCTTAAAACTAATATGAGGGTTTCGTCATCTTCACGTGAGAACAGGCTATTTCCAGAGATGCTGCTAAAAGTTGGCAATGGAGAGTTAACACAAAGTGAGGGAAGGATTGACCTAGAAAACCTTTGCGTTTTGATAGACAACATCCAAGAGTTAGTCAACAATGTCTATCCTGACATTGATAACATAAGTTATAAGACAATATCTTGGTTTAAAGAAAGAGCGATTCTGTCACCAACTAACGAACAAGTAGATAAAGTAAATAACTTGATTCTTTCAAAGATTGATGCGCCGACGAAAATATACTACTCGGTCGATACTGTTCTCGATTTGGAAGAAGCTGTTCATTTTCCTACAGAATTTCTAAACTCTTTGAACCTGTCTGGACTCCCTCCTCACAAAATGGTGTTGAAAGTAGGTTGTCCTGTTATTTTATTAAGAAACCTGAATCCACCTAAACTTTGCAATGGCACGCGTTTGCTGGTAAAATCATTGAAAACTTTCATAATAGAGTGCACAATACTCACAGGATGTGGTACCGGAGAAGATGTATTGATTCCCCGAATCCCTCTGATACCATCGGATTTACCCTTCCAATTTAAACGTTTACAGTTTCCGGTAAAGACATCTTTTGCAATGACCATTAATAAATCGCAGGGTCAAACCTTCAACGTTGCAGGCTTAGATTAGAGCGTTGACTGTTTTCCACATGGACAACTGTATGTATTGTCTGTATTGTCTAATGACAAGAAAGCTGTTTGTATTGTCTAATGACATGTTTGTATTGTCTAATGACAAGAAAGCTGTGAACGTTGTTTATAAAGACATTCTGTAATATGTTGTAAAAATAAAATAAATAGTTAAAAATGTAAAAAGTAAATAAGTAAAAATGTAGTGTATGAATTTAGATATTCCAAAGATAGCAGGAAATCTTCATGGTATAGGGAAAGGGGGATTGTTTTACTCCAAATTTAACGCGTGCGGGCCACGGGCAGTAATGAATAAATCAAAACTACTGGATCGATTTTAATCACATAGGCTATATATTTTATACCCGTGCGAAGCCAGAGCGGGCCGCTATGTTTTTATATACAACGTTCACAGTTTTTCTGTACTGTATTTAGTATCAGCATTGCACCCGTGCGAAGCCGGGGCGGGTCGCTAGTAATATGATATAATATAATATAAGGGTATGGTTATAAATAGGATAGAAACGAATTTACCGCATGAAATTTGTAGCACCCGACGTTTCGGTGACGTTGTAGCCGCCGTTGTCCAGGGTAGACAACGTCCGCCGTTAGTCTTCGATTTTATATTAAGGGTATGGTCTTATATAATAAAGTAATATAATACAGTAAAATGGCAGTTAATTAACTGCTGGGGTGCAAAAAGGCCAATCGGTCTTTTGCGGTGATTGATAGACTCTGGCGTATTTGTTTCGGCTGGCCTCCATATAAATTATAGTAATATATAATAGACATGTCTAACAAAAATAATAATAAGGTAACAAAAAAGTATTCGTAAAAAAAATATATTGTTCGTAAACAAAATATATACAAAATTATAATTATCCAAATAAAGTGCGGCACCATTTTTGTGCGCAAAGGCTGGCTAATGAAAGGTTAAATCTTAAGTTGTAGGATATAGATTAGCTTTGATCGAACCTTTATTAAATTCATATAATCATTAAAAATGTCTAATCCTTTACATGTGGTATCGAAAACACGACACATTTTGGTAGGAGGTCTATACGACAGGTTATTGCTATAGCAAGCGGCAAGAGAAAATGTATGAGAGCTCCTCATTAGTTGCGGCATCACACGAAATTGAGCATTTGCTAGATTAACTGGGCTGTCTAGTCGATTGCGTAAAAACTTATGGAGACAGGTTACATCGATTTTAAATCTACGAGGTTGAAGTACGAAAGCTGCTCTACATAACCTTCCAGATTATTTCTGAGGCCACATTTTTTTGACAGCATGCATGTGAATTTCTTTTGAACTCGAATGGCTTAATAATTATTATAAACATAACAAATGTTATGCCTTAGAGCTAACAGAACCAATATTAAATAAATACAAACGGAGTTGCAATGGAAGTCACCGGCCAGAGTCAACCATTATAATATTCTTATTACACTTCTAGAGGGGTGAGAAGTGGATTTCCGACAACCCAATGTAGTAGGTTTAGGACAGCAGCCTTGCCTCATGTGAGCATACACCTTACCATCCATTCATCCTCCTTCAAAGTTATCAAATTTGAGATGTGGAAATTGCAGTTTTAGATTTTTTTCAAGGAAGGAGTTGAATTTATTTTCTAAGATCTTTAAAGAGGTGAAACAGAGATTTGATTGGCAAGCGATGAGCGCTAACTTCCACGTGCGAAGGTGAACAGTGTACTCGTGGGTCTTTGGGAACAGGTAATTCTACAAAAGGGAGTAAAGAGTAAGGGAGTAAAGAGTTATATACGGTCGGAGGGCTATGCATCTGAGACATTCAGAAAAATGATACTGCTTAGAAAACGAATCGACCTCTAGAATCCAGTCTGAAACTTCTTAGATTCTTGAGAAGAGTTTCAAAGTGGATTTTTTGCCTTTAGAGCCATCCTGCAACAAACTGTATTGGAGGTTTAGAGGCTAATGGCAACCTTTATTGGCGCGAGCCCCCGAGGGGCTAATTACCTCACGAATAGCAGCAAGGACTTTATCTTGGTGATAGGTGTACCAGCCGGCTTGCAACCAGCTAAAATATGTCTACCTGAGCAATGGGTATTTCTACAAAGGCGACATAAACTCTCCTCTGAATAGCTTCAGCGAGGTTTCTGGGGTCTGGAAGTGTATGCTGTATAAAAGAGACCATGAATAATAAAGAACTAACACAGATATCATCTAGGAATTTCTTGGAACCTATGTAAATACTGATGCCCTTTGTCATACATTGGGAAGAGCATGCTACGCGCTCTATCGTATCACTGCATCCCTCGAATTACTTGAGCTACGCATGTGTTACTTTGTTTATATCTAATTTTTCTAATTATCAGTATTAATTTGACAGTATGTATATCAAATAAGCACTCACAGATGCCACAATAGTGACTAGATATCTCTGCGTCTTCTCATAATCCAAGCTCCTGTTGACAGTCACTTGTCCTTGATGTGGTAGATTTATAGAAAAATAAGAATAGCCATCGGCCGTTCCATCCTCGGTTTGGTTTCCGCCTTTACTGTTATTCCAGGGAACTATAAAATATTCTGCTAGTCCATTCACACCGGCATCGGCGTCCTTCGCTTTGATGTCTTTGAAAATGGTGGTACCAATTGGGGTCAGCTAAAAGAAGAAATGTATGTCAGATAAAATAATGACATAATTACATATTCTTATGCATAGTCATAGTTATAGTCATACATATTCTTATGCAAATAATAAACATTTTTAAATCAAACTGATAACAATAAGACTTACTTCCGGTACAGTTGTTTCGTAAGGGGTATTTTGGAAGATTGGTGCATTGTCGTTGATATCCGACACTCTTACAATAATAGGGACCGTTCTCTTCTTGCCCGTTTCGACTACTTCGCAGGTAAGCTGAAAAAGAAAAATGTACAAATTTGCAAATAGTCGACAAAATATAAATTGGCGTGTCTAGGATTAGATTCAACCAATTCACACCTTTATATTATAATTTAAAAAAATACGGAAAACAAAAAAAAAAAATATGTTTTGAAAAATAGTAAAAAAAAGAGTTGAGCGAGTTGCGCCATGTAGCGGTAAATAAAATATTGCAAATATTGTTTATTTACAAAAATTTACCTAAGGCCTTGAAATCCTCAAATAAACAAAAATCGTGCGTCCTACCGGTAGGAAGTAAAGTCCGGCTAGCGGGATGCATATCAAATTTAATATTACATTTATGTGGGTTTGCCCACTATTCCTCTCAATGCATCAATATAAACCAGTTAAAATCGAAATTAATCACTTGAAAGACGACGTGTGAAAGATTGTCCTGGTCTCGATCGAGCGGCCGCAGTAGTTTGAGTGTCTTCCCTTCCAGGAAAAAGAGATCAGGCCCCTTCGGGAACTGCAGCCTCAGTCTTATTTCATCGTCATCTGTAGATCCCAAGATGGGCAGTTCTTCTGGCACCGTATGCTGAGATACCTCTGTGGAAAAAAAAGGGAAATGACTCACCAGAAAAAAACCGATGTTAAACCCTATTAGAAGGAAGTTTCTGCAATCATCACCTTTGTACTATAAAAAAAATGTGTTACATGAAATCCAAGAATAGCGCGTTGTTTGATATTATAAATTGTAAGATAAAACGAATTTACCCCTGAAGTTTATAGCCCCCTGTCGTTTCGTTTTAGTATTTTTTGTGTAAACAAAGTTTTAAGTAAAAATGAGAGAATCCCCACTGGGCCCCAGAAACTGTCCCTAAAATAAAAATATATGAAAAGAAGGAAATAGAATTTAAAATTATTATAAATATTAAAAAGTATGCAATTGTTTAATAATTTCAACTGCAATACATGAATATAATTACGGTAATAGTGGGCCTGATTGCGTTTCTTTGTGAAATAAAACTGAAATTAGTTCAGGCGAACGAGATAGAGCAATACATTAGAGCGGAATATGAAACGAACGATCATCGATAAAAACTACCTGTCGAACTTATACTCGTCCGAATAAATTTGAACACATTTCGTGCGGTGTTAGATTCAGATGTTTTATCTTTGGTGGGTAGTTTTAATGCAAAAAAAATGACAACCGTTCATTTCATATTCTGCTCTAAAGTATTGCCCTGTCTCGTTCACATGAACTAATATCCGATTATAATTCACAAAGAAACGCAATCGAGCCCATTGTTATACTAATAGAATAAATATTTACTGCCACCTATTGGCGATCCCTATTACTTCCTACTCATTTCCTGTTTAATCCCCGGTTCAGGTAGTTGCTAAATAAGTCGGGACAGAGCCAATAGATGGGTTATCTTGAGCCGAAGCCTATGTTATTATTGTTATCATTGGGTAAATCAGTCCTTTGTAAAAAAAACAGTCATTATTAAGGTTATTAGAGAAAGCCAAATAATAAATCGCCGGACACATGTTTTCCAGCCTAGGAGTATTTTCTTTGAATAATTAATATTAGATAGATATTGAGGCGTCAAGTTATGAGGATATTTATTTTTAGATTTTAACATAAAATGTAAATGTAAAATGTTGGCTTTGCTGCCCGTTTGTCAAACCATTCGTATTTTTACTTCTTTCTGGTACATATAATATTTTATCAATGTTCTCCCTCACTCCTCACACACCGAGCTTTGTAAGGCTGCTCGCTCTGGAGGTGCGTACACTTCACACCTATCAGTAACAGTCGCGTACTAGAAAAAAATGGCAATGAACAAACATTGTTTTTTTTTTCTAGAACATATTATATTTTCAATTAAAAATTGTTTTAATCCTACCCGACACGACTGGATAAGAAAAAAAATAGTTTTCAACCCCCTTTTAACTAGGTTTGAAACAATTTGACTGTTGGGGTAGGTTCGGGCTCTCATAATTCCAATCATTGATTAATAATATTATATGTTCAGTAGCCCAACAGATAGCTTTCAAAACACAAATATACGGTAACCTCTCACAATTACACAATAATATAATAACAAATGAATGTTTAAATCATAGCTTTTATTATTTTATTACAATGTACACACAGATGTCAATTTCAATCGGCTATACAGTTGATTGAATTCAATTCAATTGGCCAACTTTAATAATCGTTCATTCATTGGCCGTTAATTTCGAAATTTGAAAATATTTTTAGTACCTACCCATGTCAATATAACTTGAAAATTGTTGTAAAAATTGCTCTGAAATACGCACCGCAAAAATGTTTTTGTTTGTTTTTCAATACCTATGTAATTGTTTTTTTTTACTGTTCAATTATTGGGTGTTATTATGTGCATTTACAGGAAATTGCTGTTCATTACCTAGTGTTTTAAGTTTTTTTTGATAAATTGTTGAATGTTTCGAAAACTAAACAGAACATACCTAGGAAACGAAGACGAAGTACCTAACTGAATAATGTTTAATTATTAACAATGACATTAAAGGACGTATGCAAATAGCTTGGCACCGACATCACTAACGTTGATTTTTTAAAGTTAAGGGATCCCTTAAGGGTTCATTCACTGGAGACACTATCCTAACATACATAATATCCAATATCACAAAAAGGGCGCAAAGTATATATATCATAGATAGTTTTCATGATATTTAGGCGTCATTATTATTTTTATTTCGACTTTTCGAGTATTTGCAAGCATTTTAAAAAAGGCGATTTTGTGGAAATCACTCATATTATTGCATGTCCCCAGGTAAATCATCACAGCTATCAAAACGTATTTATTAAAACCGTTATTAACTATATTATTTCTCCACATTTATCATTCATTCCTGTTGTTAAGTGGATTATATCACTTTTCTCTACTCGTGAAATTTTGTAAACTTTTTTTGTCATGTCATTTCAATAGAAATAAATAATAAAATGTATATAATTACCTCATCATTTATCTTAGAAAATATACCCATCCAATGTTAATATATTGCATATACAATAAATTCGATATACACGAGATATTTGGATATTTCTGATATTTCTAAACCTGCTCAGAAAAGCCCACCAAGAATGGTTTCAGAAATCTAAGTTTTCCCGGAATTCTTCTAAGACTGTTTTTTCTTAAATTGAATGATCGAAAACAATTCTAAATAAGCAGCACTCGGAGCTTAGATATATTATGGGGACGTTATATACGATAGGATATATAAGAAATGGTTTCAGAAATCCACGTTTTCCCGAAATTCTTCTATGACTGTTTTTTTTTAAATGATCGCAAATAATTGTTAATAAGCAGCGGTCGGATCTTAGCTATATTATGGGGACGTTATATACGATACGATACGATGCGATACGATATACGATACGGACATACTGGTTTTTTTTTTAATTTTTTTTTTTTATTTTATTTAGTACTCAAACAGAATATTGACAACACATACAGTGACATATATATATATATATATATATATATATATATTTATATATATATATATATATATATATATATATATATATATATATATATATATATATATATATATATATATATATATATATATATATATATATATATATATATATATATATATATATATATATATATATATATATTATATATATATATATATATATATATATATATATATATATATATATATATATATATATATATATATATATATATATATATATATATATATATATATATATATATATATATATATATATATATATATATATATATATATATATATATATATATATATATATATATATATATATATATATATATATATATATATATATATATATATATATATATATATATATATATATATATATATATATATATATATATATATATATATATATATATATATATATATATATATATATATATATATATATAAATATATATATATATATATATATATATATATATATATATATATATATATATATATATATATATATATATATATATATATATATATATATCCTTTTTATATGAGTACACAATAAGCACAATGCATGAACAATGGTTGTTTTTTTTTAATATGTATAAAAAAAGGAAAAAAAAAACAAAAAATACCAGAATTACAGTATTTTAAAGAGGGTCGCTTTGAAGGAGCATAAACTATCATGAAATATATCGATGCGATTGTCAAGATGAAATTTGTTATACAGACGACATATACTTGGGATTACGTTATTTACTCCGGTATAGTATTTTGCTAAAGGTGTTTTAAGTAAGTCTGGGTATCGAAGACTTTTAGTAATGTTAAATGGTATTTTTTCTATACAAGAGGTATCGATTTTATTATTTAAAATTTTGTACAGGAACACTAAATCTGCAACGTTTAGTGGCATCTTTGCATCTCCAAGACCAGAAGAACTACTTTTTTACAATGACCCAATGTCTTTGTAGCCGACCTTCCGTTCTTCTTTTGGAACAATAGCAATAAAATGTCGCGGAAATGACAATGGCCTTTTCACGGAATTTCCGGTATTTTAAACATATTATTTGCCTTAGATATCGCGTGCTGGAAACATAAAGTTAATTAAAAGCCATAATTTACAGCAAAAAACTAAGAAAATGTGTCAAGGATTAGGCGGTTGATGAGTAATATTGTAATAATATGTTTCGTTACTGTTTCGTAATGACTCTCTAAGTCATCCTAATATTAGGGTAATGAAATAAAAAATACTCAATACCGGCTAGAAGCGGGATGCTGTGCTAAAGAACGGAGTCTTCAGTTCTAGACTGGACATAGAACAGGGAGCTAATGGGCCTAGTGCAGTTGGGCCACCGTGACCCATGTGTTAGGGCCGGTCTACCACACAGGTAACACTCATCCGGTAGCCTCCACGCAGAAGTGCGAGTCCAGGTAGGACCCTATGCCTGCGGGTCAGCTCACCTGGGAATCGTACTACGGGCGCTTCTGGACGGTTTACGCACTGTGCGACGTTAGCCATTCGACTGTGCATTCCGACAGATAGCCGGAAGAGTCTAGAAACGGGCTTGTTTCCTATATATAGAGCGGGGGTGGTTGTTAACCTTGTGGCAACCGCTCTTGAAAAGACCATTCGGCTACCCGACAACGGACGAACAGCCGGGCAAAGGACGCCGTGGTCCGCGATAGATTCGATGGACACCGAATCACCGCTACACAAGGGCGAGGACCGCGCAAGCGACCTCGAACCCGTAACCCGTCGGGAGGCTGGAGAAGTCTGGTTGTAACTGGAAGTAAGGGCTATTGAGTTCTGTTCTATACTTAGAATTCTGAGTACATTGCTTATAACTCTTCCTTGCGTTACTTTTCGACATCTTTATAGGGGTTTGAATTAAAATCTTATAATATCAAAAAATTCTAACTTAATAACTCCGTTTTTATTCCAATTAAATTTTTCTTACTTATTAAATAAAACGTTGTATAAAAATGTATTAGAATACCGAGAATGATCTCTAACTTTGTTGTAAGACATTTCTTAACATCTTTAGACCGAGAAGAACTAGTCCAAGAAGAAGTCCTGGTTAAAGAATATTTGAGATAAAATATACTAAGAACTTTAGTTACTTACGTGTTCCTCTGCTCTCTTCTATGTCGAGAATTATGCTGGACTGCCCTCCCTCCACCTCGCACGGCCCTGTAAGAAGAGAAAGAAACAATAGGTCAGTAAATGAATTAATGAATGAATATTTCCTGACCGTCTTTAATTACTTAGAAATAAAATAAAGGTACAATTTGACGGACTTATTATCTAATACGACTATCTCTTTCAATCAACCAAAGTGGTGGGAATCATATAACTGTGCCAATTCCACGTTACTGTTCTTTGTCGTTTTAGTTATTGTAATTAGGAACAAAAAAACAAATTATCATTTTATTGTTACACGACTGCCCAACAAAAAAGAAGTGTAATGTGTTCAGAGTTCATCTATGTATGTTTTCTGTTTCTTTATTCCATCACAACTTCGAAGCGCTTGAGCCGATTTAGAAGTGTGTAGTATTGTTAGAGTTGTTATGTCATCCCGAGTGTCATAGGCTACCTTAACTGTCAAAAAAATCAAGTACTAAAGGTTGTTTAATGGTCCAAATGTCCATAAATGCATGTGAATATATTGTGTTTAGTTTTAAATCAAAAGTCTGATTGAGTACATTCCGGAAATATACATCTATCTATAGAGATAAATACATAAACAACAATATTTCATTAAAACCCGTAATAAAAATAATTATAAATACAATATTTCAGTTTCTGTAACGGCAGTCGTGTTTTTATGGTTTTTAATATATTTACTTGTTCATTTGGAAACATTATTATTACGTTCAAATTTTCAGCAGTTTGAAAGTTTCAGCAGTCAACGGTGTGTTTTCTTTACATCTTCGCGACGACATCCAAAACGGCACCAGCGCAGAGGTTAAGGCGACGTGATACCCGGGAACGACCATATCTGAAGAATTTTAGTTTTATTTTTTTGAAAAATATAAGCATTAATTAAAAAAAGTTTTTAAGTGAATCCCTCAAAAAGGAACCAATTTAAAATTTGGACTAAAAAAAGTTGCTCATTGCCTTGGACTTTAAGGCTTTATACTGAATTACTCCTACAATCTAAGATTATCTTTAAAGGCATCTTTACTCTGTGATTATCTTTAAAGGCAAATCATGGCAAGAGGCATATATTAAGGCTGAACGCGGTCTTTGCCGAGTAAAGCACTGGCTCGATCACAACCTACTTACTTTGAATATAGCTAAAACAAAACATATGACATTCGCCATCAGTAACATCAATCGCCTCCAAGGTAGTATGCCAAACCTTCACTTACGCGACTGTGTACATGCTGACTACAATTGCCCATATTGTCCATATACGACTATTGAGAAAGTGAGTAAAATAAAGTACCTTGGAGTTATTGTAGATGATAAGCTCAACTGGAAGGACCACATACAGGGTACTGCATCAAAAGTCCGCCAACTTATTCACATATTTAAGGTACTAAGGAGTGTAATCTCAAAACCCTTAATCAAAACCATCTATTACGCTTTAGTCAATAGTATACTATCATATGGGATCCTTGGATGGGGTGGCGCGTCACTTTCAGCTCTAGATCCCTTAATTAAGGCGCAAAAGTCAATAATAAGGGTAATAAATAAAAAGCCTTTTAGGTTCTCCAGCGACCACTTATTTAAAGAGTTCCAAGTCCTAGACATACGCCAATTATATGTGAAAGTATCGACAATATTTTATTACACCCACACAGAGCGGCATATGATTAAATCTCATACTATCAGAACACGCGCAGTTACAGCCATGCAACATGATGTTCCCCTGATGAAAACTAAATTCGCCCAACGACATTTTTCTTTTCTAGCTGTCCGACTACACAATAGAATACATTCGGAATTAAAAGTGAAGTTAGATACCATACGAGGAAGAAAAATTATGACGGAATGGTTGATTGAGCTAGGAAGAAACGAAACGAAGAAATTAGTTAATTATAGTGCTGTATAAGAATACCAAACTACATAAAATTACTGCTTTATGTATATGTATAGATTATATGTATAAATGTATATATGTATATATGTGTATGTATATGTGTAGATGTATATGTTTATATGTGTATGTGTATATATGATTATTTAATATTATTATGTATATTATGTTACTAAATTATAAGTAGGTATATGTAAAATTTGTGTAAATATAGAGCTACCACGTAAAACAATGCTACATTATGTCACACTTACCAACTAAAAAAAAAAAAAAGGAAAAAAGAATACATAAAAGTCTACCTTAGTACGGGCATTACTCCAGCAAGGTAGATTTTAATCTTATTAATCTAGTATTATAAATGTGTGTGAAATATTAATAAATAAAAAATAAATAAATAAATAAGCGGTGAGTGTGTTTTATTCTAATTTCATTATATTGACTGCTTAATTCTCTAGGGCCGCACTTAACCACATTTTTTATTTAGGCCCTAAATTAATTACAATTAATTAACACGTGAGAGCGCTCTGAGAGTTACGCTAAATATGCGTTGCCCTTATACCACCATTGCGTAAATATAGTTATTCTGTGCTAGCGCTGCGATAGAACGTTTAGTATGCGCCTGGTCCCCGGCGCGAGCGGACATGGAATCTGCCCTTGACGCTTCGACAACGCTGGAGTTTTATTGGTCAAACCCTACAAAATTGACCCCGCCTATTTGTTCGCGTGTCCGCCCATTTCGGATATTTGCGCCCGCCCATTTCGGAGGGCCAAGTGCCGGTGTCAGGCCGTTGATAACCAACTCAAAATCAATCATCATCATGCACATAAACCTCAAATATTTCAGATAAAAACCGTAATAAAAATATTTATAAAAACAATAGTTCAATTTCGGTAATGTAATGCAGTCATCATAATTATAATATAAAACGAGCGCGATAAGGTTCGATTTCATATTCAGTGTCGACATATTAGGAGCCGTCCACATATTACGTAATCACGTTTTTGGGATTTTCGACCCCCCCCCCCCCCTTCCCCATATCAACAGACGTAATCAGCGGTCTGTCCCCCTCCCCCTCCCCCCAAGATTACGTAATCAACCGAGTTTGTGGAAAATGTGAAGAATCCTGAACCCAGCGTTTCTAAAATGTTTGAAGCAGGTTAATTAAAAGGAAAAAATATATGCTTTTAAAAATGTACTTGATGATTTCAATGTAATTACAAAATTTTAAACTTTTTGGTTTATTTTAAGATCCCAATCTTCAGACCGCAGTGGCTGTAAAGACGGTATTAAAGAGAAAAAAATACTCAAGAACGCATTTAAAAATGCACATTTCATATGCATTTTTAATCTACATAAAACAATTAGAAGAAATTCTAATTCTTTGGATATAGATCCAAATCTTCAGACCACGGTGCCTATAGAGACGGTAAGTTAAAAACAACATAAAAGAATGCATTTATAATTGCACATCATTTTTCTAGAATAATTGGAAAATCAAACTCTTTGGTTTATTACAGGTAGAGTAACTTCAGACCACAGTGGCTGTGTCCATTCCGCAGTGTCGGAGAGCCGCAATATCGCAAAAATAATGCATGCGGTGACCAAAGTGGATTACGTAATCAGGACGGTCACCCCCACCCCCTCCCCACGTAACAGGCGTTGCCTCAGCTTCAACCCCCCCTTCAGTGATTACATAATATGTGGACGGCCCCTCGAATGATTTTTTATTTTTATTTTATTTCTGGAAACATACAGCGCATACAATTGACATACGTGTGCATAAACATAATGTAGAAAAAAAAGAAAAACATTACGCCGATAATCGTTTCCTACGAAAGAAACATATTTTATTATGTTTTATTATGTTAATATGTTTCATTTTAATTAAGGGTAGAGTGGTTTAGCAGTAATTAATGTTTTGGTGAGACAGTGTCGTAATTCAATTTTTTTACAAATTTTTACTAATTGTTTTTGGGACAGCAACTTGTCAATCGGCTGAGGGGCCGAGGCCTGAAGGGTTAAACAGATTTCCACATATTACACATTTGGATTTCAGCATACTATTACACTTAAAAATTAATTGTAAAATAAACAAAGTTCATATTAAATATAAAATTAATATAGAAAAGCGATGGGTAGGGTAGGGAATTGGAAGTGATTAGGAAGGAGTTAGACGATGGTATGTGTATATGTATATAAATAAAGATATAGATAGGTCGTATAATGGATATATAGATACAGATATTTGTTGATGTTTATAGATATTTATAGATATATAATAAATATTTATAGATATTTATAAATATTTATAGTAGCTACTGATATGTTGCATGAAAAGTATATAACTAAGAACGATAAGTATTAACAAGCTCGTTAGGTGCAATTGATTTGAATAATTCTTTAACGAACGTCGGTTGGTTGAGGTTGAAAATGTCGATGGTGGAGAAACGAGAGTCTGAGAATATTTGGCGAATCATTTGAAAATTTCATAGAAATAGAAATAGAAATAGAAATATTTTTATTGTCCGAAATTGTGGTGGTACATTGATGGTGATAATGCGTAAAACTATGTATCTCACAATTACCTGTTATTAAAACAGATTGACAAATTTACTTATCTGCTAAATTGACTTATCTGCTAATTATAATATCTTATTAAAAAATGTAATTATTTCACTGGTTTAACATGAAAAAATCTAAACAGACCGGATAAGTAGAACTAACAGTAGAAGGCAATTAGAAAAAATAATTCACCAATAATATAAAAAATAAAGAAAAAATCAAAATCAAGGAATAATCAAAATTCCGCCTATAAATACGAAATGTATATAATTTAAAATGTAACAGTAGAAAACAATTAATAAAAAATAATTCACCAATAATATAAAAAATTATGAAAAAAATCAAAATCAAGGAATAATCAAAAATCCGCCTATAAATACGAAATGAATATAATTGAAAATTTGTAATCTTCCTAATTGAATTATTGTAAAAACAAAATGAAAATGCATGCCTACAATATAATATTATGAGAAATATTCGTTTAATGTGTAAAAGCTTTTATCGATAAGCCATTTTTTCAACGCTGCGGTAAAACCTTTTCCTTTTATTTCTTTGATATTTGCATGTAGGTGGTTATAGATTTTTATTGCATTGTATAATCTTCCTTTTTTAAATAGAGTTAAATTTGGCTTGGGTGCTTGTAGCTCATGTTTATTTCGTATGTTATAGCCGTGTTCAACATTGTTTGTTTTGAAATACTGATCGTGGTCCCTTATAAATTTGCAGGTTTCCAAGATGTATATCGATATAAACGTTAGCACAAACTCCTTTTTAAATAGTGATTTGCAGCTGTCAGTCTTCGGAATTCCACATATTATTAGTAAGCATCGTTTTTGTACTATGAATATTTCCTCTGCGTTTACCGAATTGCCCCAAAGCGTAATTCCATATTTTATGCAGGCGTAAATATATGCATAATATGCCATAAAGGCTGTTTTTTTTATCTGTAGTTCGTTTTAAAATCCTTAGAGCGTAGCAAAATTTCGAATTTTTTATTTTTACGTCTTCGACATGGGATTTCCAGTTCAAATTACAGTCGATTGTTATCCCTAGTAATTTGAATTTTTGCACCATATCCTGAGCGTTATGTTTAATTTCGAATTTGTATTTTTGTGCTTGATAGGAATGAAATTGCATACATTTTGTTTTTTCCGCATTGACACTTGCATACTATTGCCTAAAAGTAAATTAACTAATATTATAGGATAGGTATAACGTTATTGATCGGAAAAGTCAAAATGGACTGCGACCTCAAACCGTATTGGACTAACAAGCAGGTCTGAAGAATTTTAGTTGTTATTATAATTAGTCGTTTTTTATTGGGTCGCGGCCAAGCATTGATTACCAAGCGAGACAATTATTCTAATCGGATACCAATAAATTGACGCCTTTTTGAAACGATCTCATTCTTTCCCATCCTTCGGATATGGCGAGGAAGCAATTAAGATTAAACTCGCGACAAATCATTATTTCTACTTTCACGGTCGAAAATGGCAACTAAAACCAATAAACGAGGCGGTACATTTTATTTCCGTGGAAAGGGGAATGTGGGCACATTTATACGGAAACTAGTTTTGTGAAAAATCTGCTTAAAAAAATGATTTTTGTGACTGTGAATCAGAATATGTGAATCATTGACGATTTGATATTAAAAAAAACATTTACACACAAAACACACACAAGAAATATAATTTAAAAAATACAATCATTTTTCAACTATCCTTAAATACAAGTTGAGTTTGTAATAGTGACATCCTTGCAGTACGACGAGGCCACACGATGTTTTGAAGGCGTTTTACACCGACGCTTCAAAGTAGATTTTTTCGCTTGTAAAAAGTTATCTAAATTTTGAAAAAAAAAAAACTCGAAGACTATCGCGGTTGTTTGACATTATAAATAGGATAGAAAACGAATTTACCGCGTGAAATTTGTAGCACCCGACGTTTCGGTGACGTTGCAGCCGCCGTTGTCCAGGGTAGACTGAAGAGCTGTCAATCCGTTGTTTTGCGGGTAGGCCGCGTACCGCTTCCGCCACTGCGTAGGTTATAACGGTGGTGGGGGGGCGGGCTCGGAGCGCGGGAATTTTGAAAATCCGTCCTGCACACAACACTCACTGTATCCTGTTTTACGTCTTTGCGTTCGGCGTTCGGCGGCGGGAACATTTTAAGAAGAGGGTTCCACGTAGAAGAGAGTTTGTAACCGTCGTCTCTGTTAGGTTCTTCTTATTTCAATGGCTTCCCGGATCATGCGAGGAAAGTAGAATTGTTCTTTGGATAGCACAATGGGATTTTGAAACTGCATCCAGTGGTTACTTCCGCTATCTAATATATGTTCGCAGATCGCCGATTTTTCTCGCTGAACGTTTTTAACAGCTTTGATGTGTTCTGACAGTCGCGTGGCTATGGGCCGTTTCGTTTGTCCAACGTAGGCTAGACCGCAACTGCATTCGACTATACACACCCGGGTTTGCAGTGGTATTACATCCTTTACAGGCCTCAAAAATCGAGCTATATTTTGGGTCGGTTTGAAGATCGTTTTTATATCGAATCTGTTTAGCATCTTACTTATTCGATCTGTCACGCCCTTGACGTATGGTAAGAATGCTCTTGATCTGCTCGGTTTCTGAGTTTCGTCTGTAATAGATCGTGTACGTGTCTCGTGATATTTACCGTATCCATTTTTCCTAAGGACATCATTGACATGTTCCATCTCCTTCGGAAAATGCTCAGCGTCGCATAGATCGCGTGCTCGATTCACGAGGGACGTTTGCACTGAACGTAGATGGTAGGGATGATGGTGTGAGCTTGCATGTAAATATCTGTCCGTATGTGTGGGCTTCCGATATACCGTATGTCCGAGAGTATTGTCACTTCTCCTCGTCACGTTGACATCCAAAAATGGTAGGGAGCCGTCCTTCTCTACTTCATAGGTGAATCTGATTTTTGGGTGTATTGAGTTTAGATGACCCAGGAATTCATTCACCGTTTGAATGTTGCCTTTTAGGATGCAGAAGGTATCATCCACGTAGCGAAGCCAGAGACTGGGCTTAATTTTGGAGGTTTTTATGGCTAATTCCTCAAAATGTTCCATATATAAGTCGCTAACTATCGGCGATACAGGGCATCCCATTGCTACTCCGTCGATTTGTTTGTAATAATCGCCACTCCATAGAAAGTAGCAGGATGTCAGGCAATGTTGAAGTATGTCGGCGTAGCTAATAGGGAGGTCCTCAGACTTCAGTGTATCTCTCACCACTGTAAGACACTCCGAAATGGGCAAATTCGTAAATAGAGATTCGACGTCAAAGCTCACCATTATTTCGTCTTCGGCCAGTTTTAAGCTTCTAATAATGCTTACGAAATGTCGCGAGTCTTTCACGTAAGACGTCGTTTTGCCCGTAAGCGGTTGGAGGACACCAGCTAAGTGTTTTGACAGAGGTCAGAGGTGCTACAAATTTCACGCGGTAAATTCGTTTTCTATCCTATTTATAAAAAAAAACTCTATTGGAGCAAGGTCTGGAAAGTACAGTGTCAGAAAGACAGTGGAAAGTACAGACCAAGAGCCTCCAGCTGCAATTCCTGCAACTTTGCGACTGTTTGCAGTGAAATCTGTGTTATACGTTGTCATGCAGAAGCAGCGGCTATGAGCAATTGACCAGGCTCGGTTATTTCACCACGAGCTTCTCCATCATTGTTTGCAGTTCTTAACAGTATACATTTTAATTTGAAGTTCCAACTCCAACCGACGTAATCCAAGTTCAAAATGGCCAGTGTGAAAAAACAGCAGTTACATAGGTAAGGACCCAATATTAATTTTATCAATATAATAAGTAATTTTGGCCACCCTGTATTCTAAGACCGTTATAAGCTAATATAAGATCTAATAATCTATTATTCTATTAGCGATATTCAATTATCTTGCAAAACGTAATACAGGTAAGTACTAAATTATTTAATGTTCGTAGCGCGGCGATGTTACCTACATTCCTCGGAGGTCGTGAAATTATTGACAATCAACTCTAGGAGATCCGGTTTTGCAATATACACGATATGAGCCGAAGCGTACAAGTACTTTCTAATAATTGTCATTAACTTTGAAACAGAAATCAATTTCGTGATATTCCACACTTTGAGCTAGAATAACTGAACTAGTATTTCGAAAACTTGGAATTCTTCATAATAAAATGCGTCTAGATACGCAGGGGTTTCGATCTAACCTAACCAATCATAGGGCCAGACAAAATCTAGTAAAGACAAGTTTAGAACTCAATAGAAATTTTGAAATATCGCTTTAGTTTCAAAATAATTTCGTTTCTATCCGACATAATATGTACACATAATTTTGACCGTATTTTTCAAGTATCAAATATTAAAAGAGCATACCTAAGGAGCCGTCCACATATTACGTAATCACCGAAGAAGAGGGGGAGGGGGTTGGAGCTGAGGCTTACGCTTGATTACGTGGCGGGGAGGGGGGGGGGGGGGTACCTGTCCTGATTACGTAATCAACTTTGGTCACCGCATCGCAATTGTTTAGGTCTAAACCTGCACATTAAATGTGCATTTTTAAATGCATTCTTAAATATTTTTTCTCTCTTTAATACCGTCTTTACAGCCACTGCGGTCTGAAGATTGAAATCTGTAAAATAAACCCAAGAGTTTGAGATTTTGTTATATTACATACTTTGAATTAATAAAGTACGTGTTTAAAAGCATTCTAAAATGTGTTGTTTCCGCTTACCGTCTTCAAACACTTTATAAACGCTGGGTTCACGATTCTTCACATTTTCCGTAAATTCGGTAGATTACGTGATCTACGTGGGGGGGGGGGGGAGAGGTCAGGCCGCTGATTACGTCTGTTGTCATGGGGAAGGTCGAAAATCCCAAAAACGTGATTACGTAATGTATGAATGGCCCCTAATAGCTCCAGCCACAAGTGGCAATAGAATTAAAGAAATGGTAAATCAATAAGAGATACTTCAATGTAAACGATTTTTAAGTAAAAACGGCGACATTTTTTCATAATCCCTATACAAAATTATTAAGGTCTAATACGTAGCTTAACCATTAGCACGTTACCTTTATTTTCTTACTTAAACATCTAAATTATGAGTTTGTATATACACTACCGCTCAAAACTATTTGGGCACCCACCTTTTATTGTACCGATTTTTATAAAAGGTATTTATAAAATCTTGTTTTTAAGCACATTTGGGTACAACCCCGAAGTGCATTGATATATATTTTATATTTGTAATATATAAAACAGTGGAGGTTTATCTCTTTTTCTTCCTTTTCTCTCTTCTATATTTCTTTTCGAATTATATTACATTAATACTATTATTCATGCACCATATTATTTTTACCCCATCTGCATCATGCGCATCTAGATACAGGCCTGAGAAGCATCGTTAGATGTGCATAGCGAAATTTGTTACGTAAGCTGTATCTAAAGTCTAAATTACATAAGGACACCTAATAGTAAACTGCGTAGTCTATACTAATATTATAAAGAGGTAAAGTTTGTGAGGTTGTAGGAAGTAATCTCTGGATCTACTGAACCGATTTTGAAAATTCTTTTACCAATAGAAAGCCACGTCATTTTTGAGTGTCATAGGTTATATATTAATCCGAAAAATGAAAAGACTTTTTCGTGGTAGTCGGATTTGCAAAGTAAGTCGGAGAATAAGCGGTCGAACGAAAACGTTTCTAACTAACGCTGCCTTAACGATGAGAGATATATGATTAAGTTCTAGAGAAAAGTTGTAGAGCTTGATAATGCCTACAAAAAAGTCAGCGACGGCATATGTCTAACTTTTACATTTAAGTCACAAAAAGTAGTATTTTATATTAAAAAAATAATTTAAATCGTTAGGACATGTTTATTGGTCATATTATCAACAATTATGAATTCTTATCAAAATAAGTAAATTTATCGTCTCAAGTGTTTAAAACAAAAGACTTTTCCCTTTTACTGCATATAATTTCCCTTTTACTGCATAAATAGTTAAAGAGATAATACGCTCACAAATAAGACACTCACAAGAAGACACTCACAAATAACGGTATTACAGTCAAATTGGCATGCAAATACATACATAGGTACATATGCAGTAAAAATATAACCCTTCTTTTGGCAATCAGGAAATAAATCATAGCACTCAGTACTAACAGAACCACACTCATAATTTCATCACAGGTAAAAAGTTTTACCGCCCAACGAAGTGGGCACGGGTCAGCTAGTACTATATAAGTATCAATTTGTACAACGACACACTCGCACACAAACAGTTAAGCAATAAAAAATCTGTTCTATTCTATGACGTGAACTTGACCTTTTGGTGGCTAAAATGACTTAAAATCTTTTAATGCGCTGACCCCTCAATGCGCTGACCCATCTTAAAAACTTTTACTGCAATTTATGCGCAATAGTTAAGTGTAAGATATAATACAATACGATATATTTCGATGATAATCTAAGAAATTAGAGAATAGTACCTATGTAGGTATACCTACCTTTTAAGTCCTATTTGCCAAAATATATATATATATATATATATATATATATATATATATATATATATATATATATATATATATATATATATATATATATATATATATATATATATATATATATATATATATATATATATATATATATATATATATATATATATATATATATATATATATAATTCAATCACGGAGAGAGAAAATGTAGAATATTTCTTTTAAAATAGTAATAGAACGCCATTCAAGTTAGCGTAAGGAATGTGGGTCATCAGCATTTTGGGACAAAGAATAATTATCTAGGCCACTTTAACCGAAACGACCAGAAAAGGGTAAACACGATTTGCGATGGTGCTCTTTTCAACGTCGGACTGAATAATCGATGCCAGAAGCCATACCCTACCGAAAAGATGCGGCGACGCGACGCGCAGACCAAATATATTGAAACCACAGTATACCAGACAAAAGCATCTCTTAGAACAAAATTGAAATCGAAGCGAATACGTTACAAGTCGTAAGGCGCAAGCCAAACACAACGGAGGTAAGACTCGGGCAGGGCGCAGATGGAAAGAAACGTGTCATTTAAGAACCTCAACAGGCTTTTGGCGGCAGATTGTTTTACCTCCTCAGGTTGAAGATAATGACCACCCAAATAATCCCTCCTACCTAACCGAAATATTTAATAACTTAGGAAGTCATGGTCTTCCACTCCGTTCCAGTAAGGAGAGTAAAATTGCGATTCCTACCAATATTTTTTCTTTTTTTACATATATATTTTTCAAAAATGGCGTTTTCGTTATTTCAACAATTTTTGTTATGTATACGTTACTTTTATTTATTTTACTCTACTGGCACCCAAATCCTTACACTTCCACGAAGGTTGGCTGTAAGAGATTGTACTTTATGCAATAGGTCCGTCTGTTGTATGTTTTTCATTGAAATGTGCAGTAGGGCGGTGTCGACTACAACGGGCGAACCCGTCACCCCAGACTGGTATAACGATATGTGATCGTTATTTCAGCCGTGGGATGAGCGTAGAAGACTTAGAGACAAGACAAATCTACTGTTTAGCTATGCCAACGTGCCCGACAGAGGCCAACGCCTTATGGCGAGGCAGCGAGAAAGGTACACAGCGGGCAGCCTCGCCCCCCGTCTACCAGTTTGGCAGGATATCTCCGTCTGGAATCAACCTTCAGGATACCTCCCGCTAGTCGCTTGCGCGGTACGGTGTCTACCGAATCTATCGCGGACCACGGTACCCTTTGCCCGGCTCTCCACCCGGGATCGGGTGGCCCTATGGTCGTTTCAAGAGCAGCTGCCGTAAGGTTAAAACTACTCCCGCTCTATTGGAAACATTGCTGTTTCCGGACTCCCCAGGCTGTTAGTCGGAATGCACAATCGATTGGCTGACGCGCACTGTGCGCAAACCGTTCAGGAGCGCCCGAAGGTTGACTCCTAGAGGAGACTGGCTCGCAGGCCAGCGTCCTTACCCTGGCTTGCACTTCTGCGTGGAGGCCGCCAGATGGGTGTTGACCCGTGTGTTTGACCGACCCTATACAATTGGGTCTTATTGGCCCAACTGCAACAGGACCATTAGCTCCCCTTGAAATGTGCAATGAAGAATTTCTATCTATCTATCTATCTATCTGTCGACCTATCTACCAATCCCTAAAAATCAGAAGAATTCTTGCATTTCTCGCACGAATCAGCATGCCGAATAAGGCCGAATGTTTCCCATTATTAAACACCTTTTGGTATATTCAGCTAGATCCAAGCGATATGGCCATTGTACTCCCACAGAGTAGAGAGGATATGAATAACGAATGAGATGTTATCTTTGGTTGTGTTTATGGCCTTTCGTGATCGAGAGTAGAAAGTGAGAATAAATTGCAAGTCACTCTGCCGTCATTCAAAAGATTCTATTATTCTATGCAGTGTCGTATTTTACGAATTGTTGCTAATCGTGCGACAGCAAGATGGCGAAATATCGAGATGGCGGCGCGGCGTTTTAGCCAGGCGTTCAGTGATCTATTTGAAATTATAATAAACAAGACTTCAGGTCCCATTACAACAAGCTTATTAGATATTTGATGCTGGGGCTCGAACGGTACCATGCAGCTTGAGCCACGATGTCCAGTTTGTCTAGTTGGTCGGCCCAACAAACAAACTGGCCATTCGGTAGCTCCCATTCGGTAGCCTCGTCGAAGAGAACTCTTCCGGGGTAGCGAACGGTTTCGTGCAGCTTGGGCCATAAGATCCATTTTGTTCTCGGATCGGTCCAACTCACGATTCAACTCTTATTCAGAAGCCTCCTCGTGTGGAAGTAAGACTCTCGCGTCTCAGGCCTCACGGCTGGTGGAACTGTTTTTCTTGGAGATCGCCTCCCGGCGCTACAGG
This sequence comes from Micropterix aruncella, assembly GCA_944548615.1. NCBI lineage: Eukaryota > Metazoa > Arthropoda > Insecta > Lepidoptera > Micropterigidae > Micropterix > Micropterix aruncella. The sequence continues at coordinate 27,919,726 of OX155959.1, read as the reverse complement.
ACGGTTTGCGCACCGTTCGCTACGCCAATCGGTTGTGCACTCTGACTAATTGCTGAAGGAATCTGGGGACTATGAAAATATACTGTCTCCTAAGCAGCGGGGATGGATGTTGACCTGTCATCAACCGCTCTTGAAATGACCATTAGGCTACCTGATTCAGAACCGTGCAAAAGATGCCTTTGGTCCGCGATAGATTCAAACTAAATCACCGCTGAATTTACGGCAGGTAGAGGCCGCGTAAGCGACTTTGGTCCCGTAACCAGTCGGGTGGTTGAAGGTTAATTCCAGACGGAGATATCCTGCCGAAACTGGCAGCCAGGGGGCGAGGTGACATTACTGGGTTACCTTCCTAGTGCTTCGCCGTAAAGCGTTGGACTCTGGCGGAATCGTGGCTTTGCTGGTAGGGTAGGTTTGTACCGTCCTAAAGTCTTTTACGCTTACCCCACGGCTGAAAGAACGATCACATATCGTTATACCAATCTGGGGTGACGGGTTCGCCCGTTGTAGTCGACACCGCCTAACTGTGTGCACTCAAAATCTGATCGGCAAGGCGCGAGGGGTTTCGCCCACTGGTTTATACAGTCTGGAGTTGGATTATGTTGGGCTCATGGCGAAAGTGGGAGGTAGATTGTCTTCGTCCAACAATGTCTTATAATACATACCGGGTGACAAGACGCCAAGAGCTATAATAGTGCAGTCACTTAAGCAAAACAAAAAGGGGGTCAACCTCGGAATGAGAGATAATACGCTGGAAACTTGTATACACCTTCATTTTGGCGTTATAAAGTTGTCAAGTCTCATAAAATCTCGTGTCTGCGTCGTAATTTATTTAAGGCCAAAGGTTACAAAAACGTTTCTTCGCTATTAACTAGGTTTTTATAGCTCCAATGATGTTAATATCTATTATAAAAATTGTAGAGCATAAAATTTGATGCAAATTTTGTTCCAAAGATTTTTTCATGCGTTTTTGATGTAGAAAGCTTACAGCGCGCAGCACTCAGCCATACATACTGTAATGCAACTGGTCAACTGTGTGGCCTTGTATTATCGCTGAGTGTATGGCTGGCTGAGCGCTGCGAGGTCTCCGCCGTCTATCCCAAAAACGGTTGATCGCATCAAAAATGTTTGGAACAAATTTGTTGCAAATGTTATGCTCTACAATTGTAATGATTGATGTTAACACCATCAGAGCTATAGAAACCTATATAATTGCGAAAAACCGATTTTTGTGCTTGAATAACCTTAAATAACTTACTTTTAGAACGCCAAAATGAAGGAATACGAAGTTCCAGCTTATTATCCTTTCATTCCAAGGTAAAACCCCTAATATGACTGGACTATAATAACATCCTGGGAAGGCGGACATATCCCAGTGCCAATTTATAAATCATTATCATTTATAATCAAGTCGATGGATCCTCTAACAACGTTGGAAATCTTTTAAAATTCATTAGTTTTTTCAATAAAATTCAGCAGAAACTTACTGATATCTCGCTCACACGAAAACCTTTTGTTGACAACACCTCAGCATTCTTCGACTCTTTTCACAGAATTCTTTGCCGTGTAAGCAGTTCGTCACTGGAATTCTTTGCCTCTGCATACGCCAATCAACTATGCTCCGACTAAGTGATCACAATTGATCATCTCCTAACAACTCAAATTTACCCTCCATAAATCCCAGTCGCTAATCCTCTCCACTCCCCTCCGCTCCCCTCTCCTCCATAAATCATCGAGAAAAAAAAAATATTTTTTTACGATTTTTTTTCCAAAAAAAAACAGTAAACTTGGAAAAGTTTTCAATTGGTTTAGTGGTATTCGACTCTTTGACTGAGATTAAAGAAAAAAACATTTTATATGAATATCTCTAGCGATTATCATATACGCCACAGGACAAGCCTTTTTCAGTAATTTGATGCAAATTTGTCCACAAATTTCTCGATATATAGAACATATAGAACGTTAAGTATTGCGGTATCTCTCACTCATTGTCCCTTGAGATTTTGGCTATCTATTCATGCATTATTTATAGAAAAATCATTTGTAAAAATGGTAATATCACGGAAGTGCCCTTTTGCCTGTCACTGGGCCTTAATTGTAAGTTCCTGGCCATGCACGATATGAATCCATCAATATGTAACTTCAATCGCAATTCCGGGGTAAAGCTTAAATAGTTTCATTACGTACCTATTGTCAGTATCTAAACAAACAAAGAGGAATTATAGTGGACGCCAGTGAACGGTGAAAGCATGCAATTTGCCAAGGGCAGCCAAAGTTCGCTCGCTCAAATGACCCCCGCATTGCGAAAGGCACAATCTACGCGGATGAAGGTGTAAACTGCGGAAAGTAATAACGGTAATCTGAAACGAAACAGTAACGCAACAGTAATAATCGGGGAGGGACTCGTCACAGCAAACTACACAACGGCTGTCTGAGAGATAGCGATTTGACACAGAATCGATTCGGCATTCAACGAAACTAAAAGTCGAATTCTTCGGACTGTCGACGAAGACATAGTAAAACAAGAACAGTTTAACATCTCGAGCCCGTTGTCGAATAAAGTCCCTAAGCAATTAGACCATCAAAAAAAAATGCAATTCTTTATAATTATTATATACTTTTATGTATTTTTGGTTTATACTTCAATTATCAAAATTTCCAAAATTTTCTTCTAAAGACAGTTTCCAAAAAATAACTGTAACAGAATATGATATATGAGTTAGTGCTGACTTTGTGTGACAGTATTCAACACTTGTTACATGTGATCAAAAATAACAATATTTTAGTACGTTTAAGTAGGTACTTAACAAACACGCATCTACTACCTACCTACACACCTTACTTACCTTACTTGCCTACGCACATAGCAATTATTAGTCCTGAATTAGGGCCCAAATTATCGTGTAGTCTAATCGCCACTTTATACTGTTCTTGTTTTACCATGACGAAGGTCTAGCAAATATAATAATAATAATATCACTCTTTATTTTAATAAAAAGGCGAGCTTATTGCTTTGCGGCAATATCTAAAAGCTAACCTATACATTAAGTAGTACAGCTGGTTCGTTGGATTATGGCTACACAAAATTAACTTAAAACTGTAGAATAGACAGAAAAAAGAAAATAAATTATTAAAACTAAATAAAGACGCAAAGGAAAGAAAAGAGACGAAGGAAGGTAAGGGAAACGAGAAAGAGGGGGAGGAGGAGGGTTGGTTGTTAATAGCTCTAGGTTTATGTGCTCATTGAGCCTAGCCTAAAACGTGTTGATGCTGGGGCTGTTCTGACATTATTCGGTAAAGTATTCCAGAGTCGTGCGGCTTCCACGGAAAAGGAGTACGAGAAAAGTCGCTGCTGTGACCAGGGATGGATAACAGGTTATCGCCCTCTGACCTCAGGGGACGGCCGTGTGCCGATAGCGCGGTAACCTTTCGGCGAGATAACGCGGCACCCCGTTCGCGAGGATTCTGTATAATAGACAGAGACTTCTAACCTGTCTCCCTGGTGATAAACCACTGCAGTCTACTTCGATATTCCGTAATATGATCATGGTTTCTAAGGCTATAAATGAAGCGGATACAGACGTCCTGTAGTCTTCCTTCACCTTGGTTGCCAGCTCTTTTGTCAGATCCAGGAAGGCTGCGTCGCCATAGTTAAGGCAGTCATCGAGGCAGTCAGTTAATAAAGTCAAATATCGAGACAGTGAGTCAATAAAGAATTGAAATTTACAATCCGGGTAAAAACTGGTAATATTAGATTACTTCCATATCGGAAATGATATCATACTTAACGAGCTTTGAAGCCAGTCGAAAGGCTTGTGGTATATTGAAAGATCGCTGGTCATGCCTTAATTAATTTATTTCATCCTGACTTATTTTTTATTTTCTTTCGTATAACTTTCTTTTTCCTATTCTTTTAGTTTTAAAGGTATTCTACTTGTCTCACTCGATTTAACAGAATTTTAGGTTCAATTTTATTGACGATTTATAATGGAATTGAGATTTAATTTTTGAAGACCACATTTTGAAGCAATTGAGTTTTATGAGCATTTTACTAAAACTTTTAAATAATCTATTGTATAATTAGAGCCCTGTCCACCCTAGCACAGGTTAGTCCAAGTTAGGTGACAATCGAATAAGCGCGAGGTTGCGGCTTTGCCATTCGGTTCCTGTTACTTTTGTAAGCAAAATCAATGTTTTATAGAAATTATTGCATAACATAGACAATATAAGAATATATATATATATATATATATATATATATATATATATATATATATATATATATATATATATATATATATATATATATATATATATATATATATATATATATATATATATATATATATATATATATATATATATATATATATATATATATATATATATATATATATATATATATATATTTGATTGTAAATGTGTAAATTATTATTTTTTCAAATTGAAATTATGTTTATTACTAAATAAATGAAATGATAAAATAATGAAAGGGCACTTATCTGGTCTGTGGTGACCAGGAGTGACTCCACGCCTTATTCTTCTCTTCCTTCAGCGCTTGCTAGGTGTTTCCTGCTGTGGTATTTCAAAATGGCAGCGGTAACACAACAATGCGAGACGAGAATGAATGCTGGAAAATAATAGGCGATTAGTGTTTCTTAAATATTAATGATTGTTTAAAATGTATATCAATATTTCGGCTCAGCCGTCGTCAAGATATGTGACATTTCTGAAATCGAACAATTCGTTGAAAATTTAAATTCAAGGAATCGAACAAAAAGAAATGGATTAATAATATTTTACACGATTTAGTTAAGGTACCATAACCAACCGTGCAAAACGTTATTTTAAATGAATGATTATAAATTAAAATAAAAAGCATTTGATGATTATGATAATATGATAAACCTTATTAATTTTGTCTATTGAGACCGGAACCTTTGCAAGCGCCTAAAATATAAATATAAGCTAATTCCCAAGATTTGACGTCCCTTTCTTTTGCATTATCACCCAGGCATTTTATTATTTTAACTTTAAAACATTGATCAAAAGATAAATTATGCGCCCTGGCATGTAAAGATATTGGGAGTTGGCTTTCATTTCCTACACTAGCCCTATGATTATTTAGTCTAATATTAAGTGGTGTTGTTGTTTCACCGATATAAAAGGCATCACAAGTCCTGCACAGAAGTTATGGTACCTTAACTAAATCGTGTAAAATATTATTAATCCATTTCTTTTTGTTCGATTCCTTGAATTTAAATTTTCAACGAATTGTTCGATTTCAGAAATGTCACATATCTTGACGACGGCTGAGCCGAAATATTGATATACATTTTAAACAATCATTAATATTTAAGAAACACTAATCGCCTATTATTTTCCAGCATTCATTCTCGTCTCGCATTGTTGTGTTACCGCTGCCATTTTGAAATACCACAGCAGGAAACACCTAGCAAGCGCTGAAGGAAGAGAAGAATAAGGCGTGGAGTCACTCCTGGTCACCACAGACCAGATAAGTGCCCTTTCATTATTTTATCATTTCATTTATTTAGTAATAAACATAATATATATATATATATATATATATATATATATATATATATATATATATATATATATATATATATATATATATATATATATATATATATATATATATATATATATATATATATATATATATATATATATATATATATATATATATATATATATATATATATATATATATATATATATATATATATATATATATATATATATATATATATATATATATAGTTGTTATATTTGATAAGGTTTGTAAAGAAATCCGTTTATAGGATGATGTTTTTATTTAAAATAAAATTAGTAAAAGCTACTTAAAAAGTAGCGAAGGAAATCCCAGCTTGTATTGGGAAATGCTTATGTTTGAATGAGATATACTTACGCGATATCTAAGCCAAATAATATGTTTAAAATACCGGAAATTCCGTGAAAAGGCCATTGTCATTTCCGCGACATTTTATTGCTATTGTTCCAAAAGAAGAACGGAAGGTTGGCTACAAAGACATTGGGTCATTGTAAAAAAGTAGTTCTTCTGGTCTTGGAGATGCAAAGATGCCACTAAACGTTGAAGATTTAGTGTTCCTGTACAAAATTTTAAATAATAAAATCGATACCTCTTGTATAGAAAAAATACAATTTAACATTACTAAAAGAAGTCTTTGATACCCAGACTTATTTAAAACACCTTTAGCAAAATACTATACCGGAGTAAATAACGTAATCCCTATATGTCGTCTGTATAACAAATTTCATCTTGACAATCGCATCGATATATTTCATGATAGTTTATGCTCCTTCAAAGCGACCCTCTTTAAAATCTGTAATTCTGTTTTTTTTTTCCTTTTTTTATACATATTTAAAAAAAAAACAACCATTGTTCATGCATTGTGCTAATTGTGTACTAATATAAAAAGGATATTAATGTAGTCATGTAACTGTAGTATATATATATATATATATATATATATATATATATATATATATATATATATATATATATATATATATATATATATATATATATATATATATATATATATATATATATATATATATATATATATATAGTTATATTTGATAAGGTTTGTAAAGAAATCCGTTTATAGGATGATGTTTTTATTTAAAATAAAATTAGTAAAAGCTACTTAAAAAGTAGCGAAGGAAATCCCAGGTTGTATTGGGAAATGCTTATGTTTGAATGAGATATACTTACGGATGTGCACGACTTTCGACAGGTGCAATGTAAGTTTAAAGGTCCTTTTGCAGTCGACTAACGATCACTATTCATCCATATATCTCATAAATAGGGCTTATCCTTATGCAACACAAAATGCCTTCAAATGAGACGAATTAAGTGAAAAAATTAAAAATTAAACTATTGATCATTTCGGCAAGGCCGTTTTATAAATGAAAGTGACATTACGAAATAATTCAAATTTCGAATGCCACTAACATTTAAAATATGATACTATTGGCTGAGTTTGTTATCAACGAGCCATTAAATCGAATTAAAAATAAATAAAAAAACTCCATATGCTCAATGAAATGAAAGAAGAAACTTAAATCTTTATTTCTGGCAGAGAAGTTTATAAAAAAGATTGTATAATGTTATCAAAATAGGGTAAACCTATATAAAATTGTATAATATTAAAAAATTGTAAAGAAACATTGTAGAAAACAGTATAATATTGTTATATTTCATAAGGTTTGTAAAGAAATCCGTTTATAGGATCATGTTTTTATTTAAAATAAAATTAGTAAAAGCTACTTAAAAAGTAGCGAAGGAAATCCCAGGTTGTATTGGGAAATGCTTATGTTTGAATGAGATATACTTACGGATGTGCACGACTTTCGACAGGTGCAATGTAAGTTTAAAGGTCCTTTTGCAGTCGACTAACGATCACTATTCATCCATATATCTCATAAATAGGGCTTATCCTTATGCAACACAAAATGCCTTCAAATGAGACGAATTAAGCGAAAAAATTAAAAATTAAACTATTGATCATTTCGGCAAGGCCGTTTTATAAATGAAAGTGACATTACGAAATAATTCAAATTTCGAATGCCACTAACATTTAAAATATGATACTATTGGCTGAGTTTGTTATCAACGAGCCATTAAATCGAATTAAAAATAAATAAAAAAACTCCATATGCTCAATGAAATGAAAGAAGAAACTTAAATCTTTATTTCTGGCAGAGAAGTTTATAAAAAAGATTGTATAATGTTATCAAAATAGGGTAAACCTATATAAAAAAGTATAATATTAAAAAATTGTAAAGAAACATTGTAGAAAACAGTATAATATTGTTATATTTCATAAGGTTTGTAAAGAAATCCGTTTATAGGATCATGTTTTTATTTAAAATAAAATTAGTAAAAGCTACTTAAAAAGTAGCGAAGGAAATCCCAGGTTGTATTGGGAAATGCTTATGTTTGAATGAGATATACTTACGGATGTGCACGACTTTCGACAGGTGCAATGTAAGTTTAAAAGTCCTTTTGCAGTCGACTAACGATCACTATTCATCCATATATCTCATAAATAGGGCTTATCCTTATGCAACACAAAATGCCTTCAAATGAGACGAATTAAGCGAAAAAATTAAAAATTAAACTATTGATCATTTCGGCAAGGCCGTTTTATAAATGAAAGTGACATTACGAAATAATTCAAATTTCGAATGCCACTAACATTTAAAATATGATACTATTGGCTGAGTTTGTTATCAACGAGCCATTAAATCGAATTAAAAATAAATAAAAAAACTCCATATGCTCAATGAAATGAAAGCAGAAACTTAAATCTTTATTTCTGGCAGAGAAGTTTATAAAAAAGATTGTATAATGTTATCAAAATAGGGTAAACCTATATAAAATTGTATAATATTAAAAAATTGTAAAGAAACATTGTAGAAAACAGTATAATATTGTTATATTTCATAAGGTTTGTAAAGAAATCCGTTTATAGGATCATGTTTTTATTTAAAATAAAATTAGTAAAAGCTACTTAAAAAGTAGCGAAGGAAATCCCAGGTTGTATTGGGAAATGCTTATGTTTGAATGAGATATACTTATGGATGTGCACGACTTTAGACAGGTGCAATGTAAGTTTAAAGGTCCTTTTGCAGTCGACTAACGATCACTATTCATCCATATATCTCATAAATAGGGCTTATCCTTATGCAACACAAAAAAATGCCTTCAAATGAGACGAATTAAGCGAAAAAATTAAAAATTAAATTTAATTTTTATAAATTAAATTTAATTCAATAGTTTAATTTTTTATTATACTATTGAATAAAAAATTAAACTATTGAATTAAATTTAATTTATAAAAATTAAATTTAATTTTTAATTTTTTCGCTTAATTCGTCTCATTTGAAGGCATTTTGTGTTGCATAAGGATAAGCCCTATTTATGAGATATATGGATGAATAGTGATCGTTAGTCGACTGCAAAAGGACCTTTAAACTTACATTGCACCTGTCTAAAGTCGTGCACATCCATAAGTATATCTCATTCAAACATAAGCATTTCCCAATACAACCTGGGATTTCCTTCGCTACTTTTTAAGTAGCTTTTACTAATTTTATTTTAATAAAAACATGATCCTATAAACGGATTTCTTTACAAACCTTATGAAATATAACAATATTATACTGTTTTCTACAATGTTTCTTTACAATTTTTTTATATTATACAATTTTATATAGGTTTACCCTATTTTGATAACATTATACAATCTTTTTTATAAACTTCTCTGCCAGAAATAAAGATTTAAGTTTCTTCTTTCATTTCATTGAGCATATGGAGTTTTTTTATTTATTTTTAATTCGATTTAATGGCTCGTTGATAACAAACTCAGCCAATAGTATCATATTTTAAATGTTAGTGGCATTCGAAATTTGAATTATTTCGTAATGTCACTTTCATTTATAAAACGGCCTTGCCGAAATGATCAATAGTTTAATTTTTAATTTTTTCTCTTAATTCGTCTCATTTGAAGGCATTTTGTGTTGCATAAGGATAAGCCCTATTTATGAGATATATGGATGAATAGTGATCGTTAGTCGACTGCAAAAGGACCTTTAAACTTACATTGCACCTGTCGAAAGTCGTGCACATCCGTAAGTATATCTCATTCAAACATAAGCATTTCCCAATACAACCTGGGATTTCCTTCGCTACTTTTTAAGTAGCTTTTACTAATTTTATTTTAAATGAAAACATGATCCTATAAACGGATTTCTTTACAAACCTTATGAAATATATATATATATATATATATATATATATATATATATATATATATATATATATATATATATATATATATATATATATATATATATATATATATATATATATAAATATATATTTTAAAAGATATAAACTTGACATAGTCTACAAGATGAAACTACAAACACTGCACATAGAGATGCCCTCAGGTCTGTTAAGACATGGCTTTGAGGACCTCCTCTTCGGTAACAACAATAAAGAAAAAGAAACCAAAAAAGAAGAGTTTTAATCATTTACTCCTGGCCTTATTAACTACCTTTTTCAAAGACGATAAAATATATGTGTATTATTATAGATAGGTAACTCTCTTGGCAGTGGAGGACACGAGAATCAAGGAAGTCAGCAAACGCATATTTGTAGGTTTTCATTTTTAGTTATAGTGGAGATTAAGAAGACCACACTTCAAGCACCGTTATGGCCTATTCTAAACTATGCTAATGTTTGCTATCTTGACGTCGACGAAGCCATCCTGCACCAATTAAAGCGGTTGCCAAATGTGTGCATTTGGTACATTTATAATGTGAGAAAATTCAATCACGTCTCTGTGTATAGATGAAGCTACACTAAAAATAATATAAAAAACGTATGTAACGAGTGAAGTTTGTAGCAGCCGAATCTTCAGCGATGTACACAGATGCGTTGTTGGGCCGAAACTACACTGTGAAACGTTGGTTGTAATATCTCTTATACCAGCGACACAAATATAGCGACACAATACGCAAACACGACTTCCATTTTAATACCACGGAAATACATAGTCAGGGGTAAAAGTACGAAGCGGATAAAAGTACGCAGTGCCGTTTTCTTTGAGGGGGATGAGAAGGCTGGGACGCTAGCAAGCCGGGATTGCTATCTTGCCTTGGATCACTCAATCCCGAATCCCGGCTCACGCTTAATCCCGGCTAACGCTCACGCGTTAGCCGCCATTTTTTGTAAACAACGGCCGACGCTCACTCAATCCCGGCTTGCCAGCGTTCCCGCCCTCTCAACCCCCCCCCCCCCTCAGAATGGCACTGCATACTTTTACCCGCTGCGTACTTTTACCCCGACTGACTATACAAATATATTACATTTGCGATCATAATCACTTGACACAATTACTATCGGGGGAGGGGGACGTGGGAAGGAGTGGGGGCTTGTCTGCTTGCCGGGAAAGGCTTGGGTGACACAACCGATTTTTTACGACGATCAAACCATTATTGCGGTTAGTTATTTGTTGGTTTTAGGTTTATCTAATGGATGGTTTATCAATGGATGACCGACTCACAATTCAACATTTGGGAGGGGGGTAGCCTCATTCCGTCGCTAGTGATTAAACGTATCATAATAAAGTCTAATATATTCCAATTAAGAAGAAAGGTTTAAGACCATCGCTTAGCTCAAGGTCGATTAACACAATGTTATTTAGCCACATTACGAATTTTTTTAAATCTTACTTTTTCTGCTCTGAAAAGTACACATAACGAATGTATTATAGCTTTTCCTTTCGGAATCACGACACGACTATCGTGCAGTGAAATTGCTATCAGTGTATCACACTTATAGCGGCGTAACCACAAACAAGACCGTTATTTGAATCCGACACATATCGTAGCACTAAGTCTTGTTAGTGAACAAGAAAGTGAAGTTGTTGGCTACTAATTAGCGGATAATTCGCATAATCTGCTAATTCAGACAGATTAGACGGTGGCTATTCAGAGGGATTAGAAATGTTGCCCGAGCAGGATCTCTACTTGTTTGGCGGACATTTACTTGGGGAGCTAACGGACCCTGTGCAGTTATTATGACCCATTTGTTAGAGCCGGTCTAACTCACTGGTCAGCACCCATCCGGTAGCCTCCACGTAGAAGTGCGAACCCGGGTAGGCCTGTGTCTGCGGACCAGTTCCCCTGGGACTCGTCATTCGGGCGCTCCGGGACGGTCCGTGCTGCATCAGCCAATCGACTGTACATTCTAACTAGCTAACGTTAGCTAGGGAGCTAACGGGCCCTTGCTGAGTTGGCCACGAAGACCCATTCTGTTCAGGGTTGGTCACACCCACAGGTCAACACCCATCCGGCGGCCTCCACGCATGAAGTGTGAGCCTGGGTAGGACTCTGGCCTTAGAGCTAGTTTGCCCTAGGAATCAACCTTCTGGCGCTCCTGGACGGTCTGCGCACCGTGCGGCGTAAGCCAATCGACTGTGCACTCTGACTAACAGTCGGGGGGGTCTGGAAGCAGTAATGTTTCCTATAGAGCGGGGGTGGTCGCGGACCTTACGGCGACTGCTCTTGAAACGACCATCGGCTACCCGATCCTGGGTGAACAGCCGGGCAAAGGATGCTGTGGTCCGCGATAGATTCGGTTTACACCGTTTTACCGCTTCGTAAGGGAGAGGACCGCGCAAGCCACCTCGAACTCGTAACCAATCGAGAGACCAGCGTAATATGGTCGTAATTGGAAGTAAGGGCGTGAGTGTAAGCCTGCTAAGTAACATACCTGGTTATCTCGCGGTTAAGGCGTTGGCCTCTTACGGGCATGTGGCGGAGCTTGACGGTGGACTGTTTTGTCCAAGTCTTCTGCGCTCACTTCACGGGAGATAGAACGAACAATCGTTAAAACTTCCTGAGGTGACGGGTTCGCCCGTTGTAGTTGATAACTCTATTTGCTGGTTGCACATTCCCGGCGCCTCGCGGTAAGGCGTTGGCTTTTTCGACAGCTTCTAGTGGCGTAACTAGACAGTGGACTGTTTCGTCCGAAAGTCTTCTACGCTCAGCTCACGGGAGACAGATTGATCAATATCGTTCAAACTTTCTGGTGTGACGGATTTGCCCGTTGTCGTTGACACCTCAAAGTAGTGCGGCAGCACAGTAGTGCGACATGATATTTAGACCATATTTTTACCGACCTCGACCTTGGGAGTCTGGTTTAGACGGCCAAAAAAAACATGTTTTTCATGATTTTCTCTTCACCCTAAGTTGAAATCTATTCATGAATCTTTTACCTCTGTAATAGCTAATAGTCTCAGATTGCTGTAAGTGTAAAAAACATACTACTTATCTTTAAAGAAAAAAATAACGTTTTTCCTTAAAACCTTTTTTCTCAGTATTGTTCCAGTGATAAAAAAAAACTACTTCACGGATCGAGTTGTCCGAAAAAAATAACCCAACCACAAAGTGGGTAGTTACAAAATATGTCATTGATCCATGTGACATCAAGGGCAGGGAATAGACTCCCCACTCCGTTTACAACAACAACAACTACTACTACTACATGATAATAGAACTGATATAAAAGATTATTGATTAAATTCCAATTTTGTTAAAAAAAAACATGAAAAACCGTCGATATATGATCTCCTAGATCAGCCTTTCGCGCTCGAAAATGGCCACTTCAAAACCACTACTGAAAGTTGACCAGTAGTAGTTTGATCGTAGTCCGCTGGTGGCAGACAGCCGATTGTTTCCGGTATGAGAGATGCCGCGAAGAATATTGGCATGCTATTCTCTCGCATACTGTTCAATGTATTGCTCTTTCTCTGTCTCATGTATTACGAGCAAAGGGTATGGAGCCAACTTATTTGTATCTGAGGCCATATCTAGCTGATATACCAATGTGAAAAACGTGTTTTTTTGGCCTTCTAAACCAGACGTCCCCATTAATCGGCGAATTCCACGGTAGTTCGGTTTGTGTTTCTTTCTTCCGTTATGCATTCGTTTCGTCATGCATTATATAGATATTTCTAACAGGTGTCACTCGTTCGACCGTGATCATATCACACCGCCCGCATGCTCAGAGAATTATTAAGTAGCGGCTATTATATTACGAATTCTAGACTGGTTGTTTGGCATTGACCCTATCTGCGTGATCGATCAGTGCTTAACAGACAGTTTCGTAATCGGTCGGACACCAAAAGAAAACCAGCGCACAAAGAAAGAGGGAACAAAAACGAACCATTTGCAGAACACGATCGATCCGATCAAGCAATCGATTTCGACGTATCTCAAAGTTCGACGGCGGGGTGAGACAGGCGAGTATTCTAACACAGTATGCTATGTCTTGCTATATGGTTACCTTAGTATTTGCATATCTAAAGTCACGGGCTTCTCCTTGCAGCCATCAGAAACCAATGAAGCAGATGTTTACTTTGGGACATACTGGGGGTGTCAAAAACAACGGGCACAGCATACAGAGAGAACAGCAGATGCACTCTCGAGCGACAAGGCATTGCAGGAATAGGGTGCAAGGGAAGTGAGCGAAGGGGTACATCTTGACGGACGCCTTTGGTTCGAGTTAGGCGCGGGTGAAGGTTGTAGACTAATTTATGGTACTGCATAAGGGAACTTGAAACTGCTGAATCAATCCTCCATATCAATGAATACTAATAATTACATATTTGTAAGTTACATTATGGTTGTTGCCCTTTTTGTTCCCTACTAATTTCATTTTGACCTTGAAATTTTCCTTTAAAACACTGTTATGGCTATTTTTATTTTGGACGCAGTCGCATGGAACATCCAAGTATGTCGCATGGAACATCCAATTGTATCCAAACCACTCATAAACACACACACCCTCTCCCACAAAACATGTTAACATTTCCCACAAAATATGTTAACAATAAGTCAATAGAATGGAAATTCCTTTTTTTTTTCATAATTATGAAACATGACTTAATTTTTGACTAATAGAAACACGAAATAATTTGCCACAGCGGTGGTACAATACAGTATTTCCGAGATTGGGTCTGGATAAGGGTGGATGTTTTTACAATCGATCATCTACACAATCTACAGCTTCGGAAGAAAAACTATTTATTATGTGTTTTGCTATTGCTTTCACAACACTTTATATCGATCAAGGTGAAAACAGTTAGGCACAGCTTATAAGGTAAAAAAAATATATTTTTTGTCATTGTTTTTACTAAAACTTTATTTATTTCATCTAAACAGTGTAACGGGAGTTTTAGTTGATTTTTTTTCACCCAAAAGGTGGTCGTGATCAAAAAAAGGTTAAAAAACACTGACCTACGAAATAAAAAAGAAAAAACATCATTACTTTTTTTGTCATACTATTTTTTAAAGTTCCTATTTAACCTTCTAATGTTGATTTCTTGATTTTTTCTGGTATATATTTTATTTATGTAATTCATTGTTTTGAGCTATATTCTCGTGTCATTCACATTACCATAATGGGACGAGTTCTTATGTACTACTTTTATTTTTTTTACGTTTTTACATTTTTTTAACACTTGACACTACATTTTTTTTCACTTTTTTAATTTAAATTGAATACATATTTATGTGATACATTTAAATTCAAATTCTTTATTTATCAAAAATCATAGATACAGATACATATTAAATAAACCTAACCTAAGTGGATCGCACGAGACGTCCGCACTAAGGTAGGCTCAGATACGTATGCTGTTCTCTCGGCTCAAATACTGCCTAATGATAATTAAATAATACATTGAAGGAAGCCGTGAAATCAATTTAAAATATTTGCAAAAACCAAGAATCACACAGATAGGTAAACTAATTCTAGAATTTTAAACTATCAATTACACTAAAAATATTTATGGAAAATAAAATAACATTATTATGTTTTCATTTTCAATTATGTGACCATTATGACCTTAGATTATGAAACCAATAGATTAAAAAGTATCTTTCCATAAAATAACATAGAAAAATGGTCTCTTCCTTGTAATAGGCGATGCCTAGTTAAGAGTGACGCAGAATCATTAAGTTTTAATAATTCTTAAGTATTTTCGTGAATAAATAAATAAATAAATCAGTAACTTACCTTAGGTACTTGGTAGTGGCTACCAATTTATGATATTATTTGCTATTATCTGACATACCTCTAAAGGGCTCTCTAGACGATCAAGCACGCTTGTCAAGCATCGCGTCGCTGGCTGGGAGGGGATCGTAAACCGCAAGAAATATGTTTTTTTTTTATATTTACGAAAAATGCCTAATTTTGTAATTTTATACAGGGAGTCACGTCATTATATCTAATCAATTACGTCTAATTAACGTAACTCCCTGGTATAAACAGCAAAATTAGGCATATTTGGCAAATATTCCAAAAAAATATTTACATATTTCCTGCGGTTTACGATCCCCTCCCTGCCCGCGACGCGAAGCTTGCCAAGCATGCTTGATCGTCTAGGGAGCTCCTTATCCTTGTACATAGTTATTTTCGATACTGTCAATCCTCTTTATTACCACAGACGTGAAATATTACATTTTATAAATTGCATCACATTCGTTAATATTCGCTTTGCAAATTAGACGTCTGCGCTTGAAAGGCTATCGATAATTGACGGTGACGTAATATTTAGTAGTGATCAATCGTGTCTGCGAGTATGTCATAATTAATTATAGAGTATTATAGCAAGCGAGACGTACCAAAGATTTAAAATTATTGGCGAAATATTTGTCAGTTTTCGTGTTATTGAGCACCAAATAGAAGCGGTAAAGTTAACGGCACTTACCACGGGGTCCAATAAAAAGTGATAATGAGTATGATGAAGTTAACTTTTATTGACTGCTGTTATTTTTCGACATAGTCACCTTTTAGGTCTATACACTTGATATCTCCTACACTACGGCTACTACCGCGTCATCATCTTCAAATTTTCGACCTCTCAGACGTTCCTTTAATATTGGAATTAGCTAGAAATCAATAGGGACAAATTCCGGCGAGTGTGCAAGATGTTCCAGTTCTTCAATGGCAGCCATCGCAATTCTGGACTTGTGTGATGGGGCATTATCTTAGTGAAACAAAACGTATGTCGACCGGGGAGAAAAGAGACATGCGAGTTGTCTGTAAGCTTTCCAAGATCTTGGATGGCGTCGTTCCCAATTATCTTACCGGCAGATTTACTGCACTATCGGCTCATGGACGCCCTCTTAGATCAAAAGACAACCTGCTACTCTCTATCCCTAGTCACAGCAGTGACTTCTTCTCATTCTCTTTCACCGTGCATGGAGCGCGTCTTTGGAATGCTTTGCCGAAAAATGTGAGAACCGCGCCAAGCATAACAACTTTTTAAAACAGACTCAGGGAGCATGTGAAATCTTCTATATAAATTCCCTTTCCCCTCCTTTTTACACTTTAGCGTCCTTATAGGTGTTAGATTATTTTGGTGAGGCAAATCCTGTGCCCACAAAGAGATAAGTATATATTTCTTTCTATCCTCTTTTATTTTATTTGTCATACTCTTTATACAGGTTAAGTTATATAGTCTACTCGCAAATTATGTTCATACAATAGTATAGGTTAGCTCTAAAATATTGCCTGCAGGCAACAAGCTCGCCTTTTCCTAAGAATAAAGCGTTTTATTATTATTATTTCGTATTTCACGTATTTCGTTTCGCATTCTTTTTATTTGTTCAGCATATACATCCTCCGTTATAGTAGCGCCATGATAAAGGTATTCAATCATCATGACTCCTCGACTGTCCCAGAAAAAAAGCCCATGATCTTACCGGCGGATGCAATGGCCTTGAATTTCTTTAGAAGATGGATATCATTTAGTGTTGTTTTGTTAAGGATCGTAACGGTGAAGCCACGTTTCGTCTACAGTTATGAATCGAGCCAAAAAACGGTCAGAATCCTGTTGTAACAAATGCAAAGAGCGTTGCGAAATCTTCAGTCTATATCCTAGTACGCCAGCGCCTGGTGTCCCGGAATATGGCCTGCTGACTGTAGCCCGGCATGCTATGACAAAATACTGTCTGATCTGAAAGCATCACTTGCACATTTTTCTCGCTGGCTCTTGACTAGTAGTATATACGCCGACTATCCGACTAATCACATAAACTTCTTGGATTTATGATACGATAATTCCAGCACTTCAATAACATTCGAGTTGACACACGTTGTACAAATCGACTGTTAGAAGTAGCTTGGAGATGAATGCAGTTGTCCATATGAAGATTTATTCTATTAACAAGATTTTTTATTTATTTACTTTAACGCCAAATGGTAACCGGTCGATACTTACCAGCTCTTGCTTGAACAGATGTGATGTAAAGCCATAGTAGCAGCGTTGAGATGGTTTGCCAGGGTTTTCTCCTGGCTTTAGGATCACCCATGGCGCGCCAGAGCAAACGTCTGAAACAAAAAATAATACAATTACGACACCGGATCTCAACATTCTTTCTGTATGGCTCTCAAATAAAATTTATCCATCAAAAAACTCTAAATATTATGTACTAATAAACTGATTCACTATATATACGAAACGCAATGAAGTTCATTCCCATACAGACATGGGCCAGGTATAGTCCAACATAGACATGAATCCGCTAGGATTCGAACCCAGAACCTGAGACAAATTCGTGTTTAAGGCCCTGAAGCGAGAGAACCCCCAATTAAAATAAATATTAATATAGGAACCAAGGTTTTGGGCTGAATAAACTTATCTATATAGCCAGGGAAGATAGTATGATTCCGATAACCATAAAAATAGATTTATCGCGATTAATTCGTAGCCCCTGATTTGGATGATATTAAAAGCTAAACAAGGATCACATCGATCAACAACCAAAGTGTTATTCGCAAATAAGTGAGCAAGTGGCAATCGAAGTATTAAAAGTTAGATAATACCTCAATTCGCCATAAATATATTGCAACTAACCTAATCTTACAGTGCAATGATACATGTGCGTCTTGTGGAAATAAAGGTTATTAAAAAATAAGTTATTCTGCGTAAAATACAAACTACATATACTATGCTTAAAACTAAGAATGCCCGATGAGAGTATATTGCAAGGGGAAGGAGAAAGGAAAGAACTGGTTACTGCTTAGAAAATAAAACTTTTTATTGAGAGTCTTGAATGACTCTGAAGAAGGCGCGCTTTGTAAATTTGCAAGCAGATCGACACAGAGTCTTATATTAAGGACACAGAAAGAGTAGGAGTAGAAATCAGTATTATGACAAGGTTTTTTGAGTAAATTATCAGAGGCTACTTGAGTAAGCTGTCATTTACCACGCGTTCAGAAAAAAATAAGGAAACTGTTAACTTATTTTTTTTTTAAATAATAAAAACGAACAATCGCAATAAAATAAAGTGTGTGACTCTCTATTATAGTTTACCTAATTGATGCAAAAATAGTTATGTCACTTTCATAAAAGCTATAAATTTAGTTATGCGGACTTCTGGCTAATTGATTGCGTGAGTCCACCTGTTACTTTCTCTATCCTCTATGAAATCAGGTTCAAATTGTAATTATCAATCGGTCGATGGTCGCGACGTCAAGCGCTTGTAACAATAGGACTTTTCAACCGAACGACAGGAAGTCCGCATGGCGGACCTCGACCCTTCTTCCTATGGCAATCATTATATCTATCATCGCCGTGAACTTTTATTGTGTTTACGTAGACGTATATTTCAGTAGATAACGACATGATCCTTTTTCTGTAGAGGTTCTGTATTTGAAATATTTTTACACCCATTGATTGCAAAACGATGTTTATTCGTCTATTGATTTATTATAGTTTACACAGTTATACAGTACGTACGTTTATATAAGGTACAGGTATATAAGGTTTTATACAGGTATATAAGTTTATACAGTTCATTGCAACATTATTAAACCCACAATACGTTTCAGTACAAAGTTACACTTTCAATAGTCTATACATTTTGAAAACTGCTTACTGTCAGATGTCTGTGTTGTTTATTTCAATGGATATCTTGAATAACATATTGTTCATTAAGTTCCCATTCAATATCATTTATAGATTTGGCGTGGGTGGCGTCAGTATTCAAATAACATTTTACTCCTAACAAAAATTTGCGGTTTTTCTTTTTGTAAACGGAAATGCAAAAATTTGGTTAACGCTAAACCCGCCAGAAGACTCGTTTAACCCTTTGAGGACCATAAGCTTTGCAGTAGAGTATGTAAAATGTCGATACATAAAACTGTCAAAGGACGATGTAAATAACATATGTCAAATTTTTGTATACATCGATGGGACGTAAGTCTTCCTGAGGTCCATAAAGATGCAAAGTTACAACATTTTACAAAATTTATTATTTTATTATTTAACTCAGAAATCGTACGTACCAAAAAGCGTACTTAAAGAAAAAAACAAATTGACAAATTTGCCACTACAGTTCGTTCGTGCGGTATTTTGATAAAAAAAATAAGTATGTTTTCAAACAATGATATATTTTTTTGCTAATATCACAGTAGATGATAGAAACAATATAATTTATAAATTATTCGTATTCGATAATTTATAAAATGATTTTTGAAGTTATAAGACACATAACGATTAAGGATTCATTAGACATATACATGTATAAACATACAAAATAAGAAATAGGAACCGGATGCTAGTACAAGCCAAAATGGCACTAGTCTGGAGTACGGCGGTACAACCATGAGCGATGTGGGCCTAAAGAAGTCACTCTTGCGAGGAGATCGCTCCAAGTATCGAGGAGCCACAGTATCGCTCATCTGTTGGCCTTCAATGTTATAATGACAGGACAACAGTTAAGGTTTTCTGTATTCCTCCTGCAATGCACTGTAAGATAATGTGTGACTGCTCACCAGAGATGCTGAAATTTTATTTACACGTATTTCTCGCTTCTGGAGCTATCCAGAGGATAGTTTACGTCCTCGCTGTAGCAATAACCCTTGCACAACTAGACATTTTAGCTGACTGCAAGTCGGCCCTCAATCAAGGCCGGTACACCTACTGCCATGACAAGGTCCTTGCTGGTATAATTATAATTAATCGCAGTCTCAGTGGCCTCTTGTTTAAGTGGCTCGCACCAACAAGGGCCTGTCGGTGCTCTCCAAACCCCAAATATAGATTGTGCGAGGTAAGTCTAAACGGAAAAAACATTCAACTCCAATACCCTTCTCAATAATCTAGAAAGCTTCAGACTGGGTTCTGGAGGTCGAATCGATCTCTAAGCAGTATCATTTCCCTGAAAGCCCTCTGCCAAGACATAGGTATATCCCCGAAGACCACGAGTACAAACTAAATAAATATTATTCCCTAGCAAATGTAGTTAATTCCTAAAAAGATACTTAAAACAGCAATCCGTATCTCAAATTTTGTGGCTTCGAAGGGGGAGTAAATGCTTGGTAAGGTGAAAGCTCGAATGTGTCCATACAGCGTTAGAATTGTCAACTACTACGGGCGAAACAGCCACCCCAGTAAGTTATAACGATATTGGATAATTCTTCCAATGAAGGGTGAATGAAGAGACAGGGACAATACAGTCCACCGTCTAACTAGGCTAACACGGCCGTGAGAGTCCAACGCCTATTACCACGAGACACTGAGAAAATAATCCAGCGGGCCGGCCTCACGCTCTCACTACCAGATTTAGCAGGATTTCTCCGTACTCCAGTGTGGTCGCAGGTTCGAAGTCGCCTG
Organism: Micropterix aruncella; assembly: GCA_944548615.1. Taxonomy (NCBI): domain Eukaryota; kingdom Metazoa; phylum Arthropoda; class Insecta; order Lepidoptera; family Micropterigidae; genus Micropterix; species Micropterix aruncella. The sequence continues at coordinate 27,898,481 of OX155959.1, read as the reverse complement.
CACGGCCTCTACCTGATATTAGCGGCAATTCAGTTCGAATTAATCGTGGACCGTGGCGCCCTATGCCTGTCTTTCACATAGGATCGGGTGATCAGCAAGTCGTTTCAAGAGTAGCTGACGTCAGGTTAACAACTAACCCCAGCTGCTTAGGAAATGTATAAGACCATTGGTTAACGCCGCACGATGCGCCAACCGTCCACTATCCCACCTGTCAATAACACAGCCGTGACAGGGGAAATAAGAGTCCTTTTTAGGTTCGTACCTCTTCGAGGAGGCTATCGGGTGGGAGTTGAACAGTGAGTTGAGCCGACCCAAGGTAACGAGCAGGTCATATGGCCCAAGCTGCACGGAACTGTTGCTGCCTAAAAGTCCATAAACTGTCCTAAAACTAACACAGCCGTTCGTTATTCCGGAGTCCGCCGCTCATCTCGACTATTGTCGGTAAATTGCATAGGAGCTCCGTTTGTATTTATTATATTTAGAAGTCATATATGAATGTTCATTCAGGTTGAAAGTGCATCGTTTCAACAGTCATAGTGTTCTCCACAAGCTATTATTATATTATTCTGCTAGAGAACGCTAAAAGACCTTAAATTATTATGAGCATAAAAATAATCGTTTATGAATGATTTAACAGTCAAGATGCTGCCGTCCGCCGTTTATTTTACAACCGTTAGCAACACACTTCTTCAAAGCGGACTTCATAATGAATTCGTTTTGTCGGGTACGTATTATGCTTAGCGGTCAAAGGCATAAATTTTACCCAACGGGTCAGTAGTGTAATAAGCAGGCGCACTGGGTAATAAGCAGTCGTAATAGTTAAGTAATAAAACTTAACCATTTACGAGTAAGTGCGTATTAATTAATTATTATCCAGATTTTTATATATAGAGATCGATTTATTTCAGATCGTATAGACGAACTTATTCATTAAACTCGAAGAATATGGATCAAATGATAATTGATCACTCTAATTACGTCCATTCCAAATTCGATGGGGATTCTTATCCTTCAGAAAAGGGCTTTACGCAGTCTTTATAGAGCTTCTCCAAGAACTTCGTGTAAGCCGTTTATCATCGAGTCGTGAATCATGACGATGTACTCCTGCTATATCCATCAAAGTATTATGTTCGCTGGTAAGCACATATCGGATGTCCCGGCGAATAGCGATTTCCATCAACACAATACCAGAAAAAAAATTGATCTACATCTAAATCGGCACAGGCTTAGCAAAGTGCGCAACAGTTTCCTTCACCAAGCCATAATAAGTTCCCAACACATAGCAAAAGTCTTGGAGAGAACCAATTCATAAAAATCTTATTCAATGGCCTAGTCAAGAATCCAGTATATGACTTAAGAGATTTGGAAAATGCTGAATTCTTATTCCAAGAGCATCCTAATGTAAAATAATGGAAAATTCATGATAATCAACTTTGCCAAAGAGCGTAATTTTTATTTTTATTTTTATCGACGACGGTTATATTGCTAGATTTGACAATTAATTTAAATTTAGATATTTTTAGTATACGCTTATCTATTTTCATGACCATCATATTATTGCCTTGATAATTATGACTACAGCCATTGTGCTCTTTTTTATCAGCAATTTTGATTATTAGATTATTTTCTATTTATCAATGATTTTCAAACCAATTATAATTTACTAAAATTAATTTATATTGCCACAACTGTATCATGATAGTTAATATTGTTTAATTAATTACATTATTTAAAATTTTAGAGACAAAGACGCATCCAAGTGTAGGAAAGCCTACCTACTGGAGCAGAATTAATTGTATTGTATTGTACTGTAGTGCACATTTTAGAGCGTTTTTTTTAAACAAAATAGCAGAACAACCTACCCGAGCCAATACCAGAGTGCCAGCACGCAGCGTACCCGATAGTCGCACTCTGGTGTCGGGTGTCGGATCCGTTTTTTAATCGGATGTCGCCGCCTCTGTTCACACTAGTCGGGTGTCGGGCCCGATTTTAACTCGGATGTCGCCGCTCGGTTCACACTATATCGGATGTCGGAAACGATTTGGAGGCGACTGAGTGCGATGGACGTCGACGAAGCTGTTGTTGTGATGTACTATTTAAGAAGAAATCAAAGTTGTCTTTCTTTTTCTTCTAACTTGTCAAAATCTGGTATGTAAACAGCTCCATACAAAATGTTCTGCCACTAGAGCACCCGACATTTTGTCGGGCCCGACACCCGACAAGTGGGAACGGGCTCCGACTGTCCCCTTGAAGACAGCAAATTAACCTTGTCGAAACGTCGGGAAAACTATCGTATAGTTCCACGCAGTACTAATCCATTCTTCTTTCAATCAAAATGTCAAATAACTTCGAAAGTTTTAGTTCAATTTGTATGTTTCTTGGTTGGCATGGTGCTGACATCACTTTCGTCTAACATACTCGTATATGCTGGTTTCAATATATAGGGTATTTATGATATTGTTTTTAACTTTAAGCGTGTAGAATTTTTCACTTCGCTTTTTCATAAGTTTTTGTTGCATGTCAGTTCCAATGATTGGCGCTTGCCCAGGGTTGTGCCCAGGGTTGCAGTGGCGTGTCCAGGGTTGGTGATGCCCAGGGGGATTAGCCCGACACACCTTTTTTGTTTTTTTCTCTTTTTATAGAAAAAAAAGTGGTACCTCTTTAATCTTCAATCTTCAGTTTGAAATTTACTGCTTGTGTCGTGGATTCAATAAAGCACACTGAAGGCATGCTACTGCTAGACAGAATTTAACATATACTTATCAGCAGTCGCATACCTGCGGTGGCTTTAAGAGATGCCGTTTTATTTGCTTGAGCGAGTGAAATCAAGTTAAGACAGAACTCATCACAAGGGACAATTTCCTTTATTGTTTATCAGGCAATAAAAACCACAAATCAATTGAAATTATACAATAAAAAATCTGCTCTGTCTCTTGTTCAAAACAAACGGAACTAAATACGGTACACGCTCGCATTCCACTTCCATAACGCAAGCCTGGCTTATTCGTCATTACAAAAGTCGTATAGATACATATATTGTATTCAGTAATTTGCCACAGGTTAGAATGAGAGGACCACTGATTTCGAAGGCCCCGTTGCAAGCCCATGTGTGCGAGCGAGATGACTACTGAACTCGGTAAGATTGCAGCGAATAGTCGCTCTGTCGATAAGCTCTTTTGACGCGTGGAGCGATCTGTGCCCACTTGATAGCAATAGGCGCTCGCAAGTTTATTTATTAGTTTACCGAACTTTTTAAGCAGATTTTTAAGAGGTAAGGCAAGCCGGGCTTTTCGGCTTGTATGAAGGAACCGCCACTGGCGCTTAGTATCATTTATGATGGAAATTTAAATATACTCGTTTAATATATGAAGCTACCACATTTCTAACAATGCACTCAACTGCAATAGTGCGAGAAATCTGGTAAGTGTTACGTGAAAACTGGGTCGCCTCAGCGGATACCATAGCAGATTATGCTATCAGCGGACGTAAATTAATGGAGATAATGCATTTCCTTGTTCGACATTCGATCTTTTTGCAACAGGTGATAAAAGATAATTGTATGCACTTCCGTTCGATATCAGGTTCTTGATTTAACAGCGTGTTCTTGATTTTAGACCACGGCAGCTGTGCTTATGGTCCATTCCTAGTGATGGCGGTAGAGAGTGGCATAGTGGTTAGGTAGCCTGATGTTACATTGTAAGGTTCCAGGTTCGATTCCCGGCTGGGTCAACATTTTCCGTTGGGATAAACTTAACGGAATTTCATTTTCAATTCTGTCGATATAATGCATACAAGCACATGCACACATGTTACACGCACACGTAAGATTTCGATTCTCAAAGCACAAATTCACTGTCAAGTGATATTTAAAAAGAACACATATTAAACAACCTCAACATTACTTTTAATTATAGTGAGGTAAGAGAAACTGAATACCTATAATATTACGTAGGTAGTTAAATGTTAAGTAGGTATTTTTAAATTAAAGGACAAAACGATAAAGAAAAGAAAAACGCGTAAAAGAAAAACTCATGGTTACAAAAATACACTATGAAACGGTCGCTCAAGCAATTGGCGATAGAAAAGGAAATGAAAATATATTTACTGTCTGAATTATGGTGTAACATTTATGGTGACAACGAATGATACTTCGTTTCTTATACTTCAATGTTATGGTAACAGATTGAGAATACTTGCTTATTTGACAAGCGTGTAATGTTAAATTAGTTGCTATAATTATTGCATTGAATTGATTCTTATCTTACCATTTTCTTATTACGGATTTATATAGAATAACGATGTTTTAATCGTAATTTTATTGAATTCCAAGGAATTTTATTGAAACTCCATTACTCGATTATATGTATCAACATGTTCCATTCATATTCTTCAGTTAATACGGAAATACCAGTATACTGTAGTTTCACCAAGATTCATGTGTCCGACTATAACCGTACGTATACATCTACATGATGTCATGTTAGAACCGAGAACCCAAGGTCGCTACGTAATTAAATAACATTATGTTTTAACCCTATGACACGGTAACAACCGTCACGCAAACACCGTTACGCTAGTTCATACGTATGGACCACACTCCGAGTTACATACGTAATCCTTGTTGAAACATGCGTATTTCATAGTCATAGTCATAGTCATAGTCATATTTTATTAATTCCAAAAAGTACATACTGTGGAATACGTCATTACATTTTCTAGAAGTTATTACAACTTCATTACGTGTACATATACTTTTTATATGTAAAAGCAAGACACCATCGGATTAATTATAAAAATTCAATCTTACAGACTCAAATAACAAAAAAAAAAATGTAAACAACATTTTTAAATAATCTATCAATAAGTTTTAAAAATAGTCAATCAAGAAATTTTAAAATAATCAGTTAATAAACAACAAGTTTAACAATAAAATCAAAACTACGGTGACAAAATACAGAACAAATTTGATAAAAGCTAATTTATTTTTTAAAAACTAAGACGGCCTTGTCAAATTCATCAAAATTATAGAGAGCATGCATGGCTAAGTTTCTTTTTATGCATTTCTTAAATGCAACCTCTTGAAGTATTTTAATTTCTGCTGGCAATGAGTTGAAAAATTTAAACCCCAAATATAAATATGATCTCTGGTATAAAGAAAGCCGCACTTTGGGGATTACTACATTATTTTTATTGCGAGTGTTATGTTCATGCAGACTCGAATGCTTTTCCTCGTTTTTCAAATTTGCTTTCGCATAAATTAAGCACTGATATATAAATTCAGATTGAAATGTTAATATTTTTTTATTTTTAAAGATCGGAGCACAGTGGTCGTCTCTTTTTAACCCAAATATCGTCCTGAGAGCTTGCTTTTGCAGTATAAAAATACGATGGCTATCTGGTGCATTACCCCATGTTAGGATACCATAAGCCATCTTCGAATGAAAGCACGCATAGTATGTGCTCATTGCGGCTTGTTCACCGGCTAGAAATTTGATTTTTCGTATGGCATAAATAGCAGAACACAGTTCCTTCGATAGTCTCTCGATATGTGGACTCCAGTTTAATTTCTGGTCTATTGTAATACCTAGAAATTTGGCCGCGTTAACGACCTGAACTTTATTAGAGTCCATGATGATATTGATATTGTTTACTTTTTTTAAGGCAAAATTCATGGCTACGGTTTTGGTGGGATTTAATAATAATTGGTTCGTTTTAAACCAGTTACTAGCTACAGAGAGACATTTATTGGCATTATGTCCTACTTCATCGCTAGTTGTACCTTGGAATACAAAACTAGTGTCATCTGCGTATAGTAATGTATTACAATTTAAGGGCATTGAATCTCCCACATCATTTATAAAAATAATAAATAATAGCGGACCCAGAATAGAACCTTGAGGTACTCCACATGTTATAGGTTTTGGGAGTGATTTAATTTTCTTTATCTCCACAATTTGAGACCTATCTTTAAGATATGACGTTATTAAATCGAGAGTTCTGCCTCTAAATCCGTACAGCTCAAGTTTATGTAGAAGGATATCATGATTGACAGAATCGAAAGCCTTGCATTTCCGTGTATTACATCGTTATATTTTTCTCATTGTAGGAGTTTGCTTCTGGTTTAGCATCTAAAAACTATATTCAACTAAACTGTCTGGAAATTGAAGTAATATGAAGAAACAACACACAGACAATTAATTTTGATATGACAACATTCTATGTGCGGGCGAATCGCTGGAATTCAAAGAAAGTTATTTTTCCTTAGAAACAGGTCGCTGCGCGGGCGCACTGTCGTATAAATTTGTGACTGCAGTTGATAATAAGATCGAAAAAAGGCGGAGTAACGGCCTCGGTGCCTTTTCGAGTTTTTATTGTCATTGATCGAGAGATTGATCCAACTTTAGATCGACACCCATCGACCTACTAAGGCTTATTGTGTGTCGGCAGCGGCGTTTCTAGTCGCTAACGCCATAGAACAGGCACAAGTGCAATACCGCTTGTCTAGAAGTGACACAAGAAATATAACATTGGAATCTTACCCGGCGATGCTCGGGTATCCGCTTCTTCGATATTGATCCCAGAAGACACGTGAACATGCCACGTACAACTGACCATGAGAAAAACACGGATTTACATTTTGTATGGGAAAATGTTTTTGCTTTTATTTGAATTTTTCGTCAATTTTACAATTTCCGTTTTTAATAGTTATTCTGCTATTCGGGACGGAGACAAATACAACAAATAAAAAACCATGAAAATCGGTCCAGCCGTTCTCGAGTTATAAGTGTTCGAACAAACCCGACTTTGTTTTATATACACATATATATATATATATATATATATATATATATATATATATATATATATATATATATATATATATATATATATATATATATATATATATATATATATATATATATATATATATATATATATATATATATATATATATATATATATATATATATATATATATATATATATATATATATATATATATATATATATATATATATATATATATATATATATATATATATATATATATTTTGATATTTTAAGGGTGTAAATTTTTTTAAATTATTTTCAATAATATATAAAATTAGATTCATGAAAAGTTACTTATCTGGGGTCCTGGTGGACCAGAAACATTTTACCGATAGTTAATGTCCTCTTTAAATACTTAGGGCAGCAGCACCTGTTTCCGCAATTGATAACTTATGATGTTCTTAGTTATTGCTCACTGCAGCCGAATTATTGTATGCCCTTGGATGTAATGAGTATAGGAGGATGGTTTCTGTAACAGAAATGGATGTTAGTAACTTATTTTAGAAGAAATTATATGACTGAGAATATTTCGACACTAGTCGTATTCATCTCTATGACATTTCTAGTACTTTCAGAAATGTCATAGAGATGAATACGACTAGTGTCGAAATATTCTCAGTCATATAATTTCTTCTAAAATAAGTTACTAACATCCATTTCTGTTACAGAAACCATCCTCCTATACTCATTACATCCAAGGGCATACAATAATTCGGCTGCAGTGAGCAATAACTAAGAACATCATAAGTTATCAATTGCGGAAACAGGTGCTGCTGCCCTAAGTATTTAAAGAGGACATTAACTATCGGTAAAATGTTTCTGGTCCACCAGGACCCCAGATAAGTAACTTTTCATGAATCTAATTTTATATATTATTGAAAATAATTTATATATATAGATAGATAAATGTAAAATCGAGAATCGCGATTAAGTCGACGATATTTCTTGATTTACGCATCGCTACAATCACGCAACTGTCATGTCGGCTAGCTTGGGTTAGGCGCATTCAGTTCCTCAAATCTCGCTTTCGTATCATTCATTCGCGAATTTCCGTTTGAAATCTAAGTCGACGAAGAGCAAATGAATTAAATCGCGCTCGATAGCTCTTCCGACGACGCATACGCCTATTTGCCAATACTTTGGTGACGAACAGCCTTTCTAGTACTTTCAAGTCCTCCATATCAGTAATTTCTTCAAACCCATCGCGAAAAGCTTCCATATTATATGATTTTCACGAATTATTATGAAATTAAAAAAAACGACCGGTTACGACTATTTGGCATATTGACAGATGACAACCAAAAGGCTGCGTTTAATTTTAAACCCATTCGCACCCAATAAAAACGTCAAAATATCAGCTGTTTGTTGAGCGTTAGCCATTTTACTGGTCTATAAAGCCCTTAAACCAGGCCTGTCTGGTGATTAACGGAGTAAATGGGACCTTGCTGAGTTTACCACGAAGACCCATTCTGTTCAGGGTTGGTCACACTCACGGGTCAACACCTATCCGACGGCCTCCACGCATGAAGTGCGAGCCTGGGTAGGAATCTGGCCTTATGGTTAGTTTCCCCTGGGAATCAACCTTTTGACGCTCCTGGACGGTCTGCGCAAGCCAATCGTGCGGCGTAAGCCAATCGACTGTGCACTCTGACTAACAGTCGGGGGAGTCTGGAAGCAGTACTGTTTCCTATAGAGCGGGGGTGGTTGCGGACCTTACGGCGACTGCTCTTGAAACGACCATCGGCTATCCGATCCTTGGTGAACAGCCGGGCAAAGGACGCTGTGGTCCGCGATAGATTCGGTATACACCGTTTCACCGCTTCGTAAGGGAGAGGACAGCGCAAGCGACCTCGAACTCGTAACCAATCGAGATACTAGAGCAATCTGGTCACAATTGGAAGTAAGGGCGTGAGTGTAAGCCCGCCGGGTAACACTCCTGGCTATCTCGCGGTTAAGGCGTTGGCCTCTTACGGGTTTGTGGCGGAGTTAGACGGTGGACTGTTTTGTCCAAGTCTTCTGCGCTGACTCCAGATAGATAGAACGACTAATCGTTAAACTTCCTGAGGTGATGGGCTCGCCCGCTGTAGTCGACAACCCTAGTTGGTGATTAACGGCATTTTAGGTTCCATAAAAGCTCTGTTTAACAGCTGGTCAACGCTCGATTAAGATTAACCCGCCAACAGTACCTATATGACTTCGCGTCGTTTGACACGGCGCAGTTTTTTGCGCGCGAAGGCTGGCTTTCGACCGGTTAAACAACGTTTATTTCTCACATTATTTTTTAAACAGCTGTTATACTCGTTGTTAAAATCTAAAATGCTTTATATCTAGGTCTATATATATATATGTCTCGATCGGCATTTGTGTCACTTCTGTAAATATTACAAGTGCTGCTTATCTGTGGCCATGCCGCCTGCCTATGCTACGAGTCCATGGTTTCTTGCGCGTCGCTCCGATATCTCGAGAGCCGGCACAAAAACGCGAATGCGTCGCTAATCTCATGAATTTATTACGAGGCGTTTTATTCGATGAGCAGGAAAGGAGGACATTCCTCCCGCATAAAACATGCCACATTTCAATACCTGTGCGGGCTTTGTAATCGCTGTGAACACGGAGGTTGCTCTCAGCGCTCACGCACAATAGGAGCTGGTTCGTAGCCTGGTTGTTAGTCCATTGAGAGAGCGAAGCGAGGCTGTAAATAAAAAATCGGTTGTCACCCCAAGACCTTCCCGGCATGAATCCAAGGAGTAATTTCATCGGAATATTATTATTTTAAATAAAATCGACGAGGCTCCATTGCGACCGCCTCTGGCAGCGCGGTTCGTTTCTCGGCTAAGGCGTTGGTTGGGCGAAGCCCTAATAAATGGCATTAATAATTAATATTTAATTAAAATGTATGGCGGAATTAAAATATTACTAGCGTAGCTTGTATATGAGATATTCCAACCGAAATATCACAATGTGGTTTCGGTCCAACAAGGCATCTGTGAGCCGAATTTCAAGTCTCTAAGTCCAATATGTTGAAATTGAAATATGACTAGTACGCCCTCTGGTGGATCGAATTCAACCACAACCTTTTCAACCCTTGTCATGCCCAAATGAGGGCTGCATGCCAAATTTCAGCATAGTATCAATCTCAATGACGAATTTCGTGTGCCAAAATCCGATGGCTTGTTGGACCGAAACCACATTGTGAAATGTTGGTTGAAATATCTCGTATACAAGCTACACAAATAATATTTGAATTCCGAAAAAGCTATACTAATAATATAAAGCCGAGAAACGAACCGCGCCACCCGAGGTGGTTGCAACGGAACACAACTGGATTTGTCCGCCTGCCGAGACTGCTCATTGCTTTTTTTTAAATTAAAATATTTATCAGATGAAGTCAGTTCTTGGATACTTGCCTGAAAATCTTGGGGTGACACAACAGATTTTTTTTATGCAATTGGCCAGTACCGGAAACTTTCAGAGTGACCTTTGTATAATTAGGAGAGATTGCATTTATTTTAGTCATACAAGAGGCCCGACGTATCCAACCGACAATAACCATTCCAGATACCAGATTCTCTCTTTCTTTCTGACAGCCGTGGCACTCCAATAAGACTTAGGAAGTGAGCTCGCCTTATCACAGGAGTGCCTAGCAAGGCGGACACGGCTGCACTTTAATTAGAACATTAGATAAACCTTTAAATAATGCGCTAATTAGCCTGGGCCCAGACAGATGTATAGCTAAATTTCAAAGCACACAACGGTAATGTACGGTAGGTATGTACATATTGAGATGTCAACCACAACGGGCGAACCCGTCACCGCAGGACGTTTTAACGATTCATCGTTCTATCGACCGTGCAGTGAGCGTAGAAGACTTTGGACATAACAAATCCAACGTCTAGCTACGCCACAACCCGTTAGAGACCAACGCCTTACCGCGAGTAGCCAGGTATGTTACCTGGCGGGCGGCACTCGCGCCCTAACTACCAATTGTGACCAGATTTCTCCGGTCTCTCGATTGGTCCCGAGTTCGAGGTCGCTTGCGCGGTCCTCTCCCTTATGAAGCGGTGAAACGGAGTGCACCGAATCTATCGCGGACCAAGGCGTCCTTTGCCCGCCTCTTACACGGGATCGGATGGCCAATGGTCATTTCAAGAGCAGTCGCCGTAAGGTAGACAACTACCCCCGCTCTATAGGAAACAATACAGTTCCCAGACTCCCCCGATTGTTAGTCGGAGAGCACAATCGATTGGCTTGCGCCGCTCGGTGCGCAGACCGTCCAGGAGCGCCAGAGGATTGATTCCCAGGGGAGACTGGTTGACCCAGGCTCGCACCCCATGCGTGGAGGCCATCGGATGGGTGTTGACCCGTGAGTGTGACCGACCCTGAAACAGAATGGGTCTCGTGGCCAACTCAGCAAGGGCCCATTAGCTCCCGGTAGGTATGTACAGTCTGCCTGCAAGCTCCGAGGAATCGGGGGCTGAGAAAGCGGGCGGATGACGCAGCCCCGACCGTCGCTTCATACCCCACACTTTCCCAGTTCTAGTACTGGGCGAGTACTAGTACAGGGAGAATGCGGGGTATGAAGCGATGGTCGGGGGCGGCATCATCCGCCTGCTTTTACACCTCCCGATTCCTCGGAGCTTGCGCGCGGACTGTAACAAATAAATAATTCAATAAACAAATAAATAAGTAGCGCACCGAGACGGTCGGTAATTCAACACCATGCGGCGATAATAAGCCTCCGAGAAAAAGCGGTAAGTAATGAAGATGCAATTTATGATATCCGCCAACACACGATCTAGTTAAACAGGTTTTATCTGCTGTTGCACTGCGATATTTCGCGTTTACCCACCGCCACCTTCAAGGACTTCGAGTGGATGAGATCCCCGATAAAGCAAACGCACGGAGTTATGAGACAGCATCAAGTATCACATAAACCAATTAAAAATTATAAACCTTATTTTACTACAACTCATCGGAAAAAAATACGGACGAGTTTATGGCCCAGTGCCAGGAAAAGACAATTCCCGTGATGTTTATTATTTTTTGAGTGGGGCTTTTCTAAGGTCTTTATGAGCCTTGTAACACTGCGACCATTGCTAATCTATTGTGCTCGCCACCTACTATAGTTCTGCGCTAAGCCTCCTGTCATTTAAGAACCGCAGCAGGCTTTTGGCGCCAGATTGTTTTACCTCCTCAGGTTGGAGGTAGTGACCACCCAGGTGGTTGTATCTTTTACGCATCAGCGGGCCACATTAGCACATGAGGTGCTGGGGAGTTTCCTCTGCCCCTTGGCAGAACCTGCACATTTTTGTGTGTTTGAGCTTGAGGTTGAACATGTGTTTGTTCAGGCCACAATGCCCCGTGAGCGCCCTTACCAGTATGCGTAGATTGTTCGTATTTAGCGATAGGGCCTCACGGGCCGTCTTACGGTCGTAAGGCTTAATGTTACGTGTCACGTCTTTAAGGCGTGATGTTACTAACTTTCTTATAAATTACTAGATATGTACCACGGTTTCACCCGCCTCATTATTTATACATAATTTAGAGTACTTAGGCATAGACAATATTTTTAGTCATATTTTCGTGTGGTATTAATGGCAACTATCTACAGCATCTTTCAAGCTTCTAGTGTTTGTGATACGGCAATCCAAACACTTCAATAATATTCGGGTTATGCGCACGTTGTAAAACTCGATTGTTAGAAGTCGCATGGAAACGAATGCAGCTATTTGGAATCCGCATTAAGATACCTATACCCTCATGCTGGAAAAGGTACAGAAGTGTTATTTGAGATTTTTGTACTTCAAGCAGTACGGATATTATCCATTTCTGTATCCCACTGCATTTATCATAGGCATGGTTGGCTATAATTCCCTCTGTCTCAGAAGAGAAATGTTGACCATGTCCTATGTTTTGAATCTAATTCGTGATAAAACTGATAACCCTAGCTTACTAACTTAGGTGGATCTTTTCGTACCAAATAATTATCTTCGTGCTCAATCGCACCATATTTTCGCGGAGCCGTTCTCCCTAACCTAACCTTACGAGGTGGAACTTGTTGGCGGGTGCTTCGCGGCGCTTAAATGAAATTCACTCGATGGCACCAGATTTTGATATTTTTACCATCCACCCTCACTCGTTTAAATTGCAGGCTATTAATTATTGATTCTTATTTGATAGATAGTATTATAAGTGTCATTCTGTTTGTATAATTACGGTGATATCTTTATTAATTTTACTTTTCAATGCCTTGGTTTTACTGTAATGTTGATTAGTAATAAGTGAATAAACAAATAAATAAATAAATAATACTGGGTTTCGTCGCAACCTGATCAACAATCGGCTGTGGAGAGAAAAAATATTTAGTTAATCTCATATTCAAAGGGCTTTAAAAAGTGTACTTAAAGAAGAAAAGAAGAATAAAATGGAAACCTATCAAAGTTTACTAGTTTTTTACTGTTTTTTGTTGACAATTCTTAAAATTCTTGTTTTTGCTAAAAATGTGTTTAATTTTACTGAAAATTAGTGATATTTAATAGAGGATTCATCAACTTACTGACATACATATAATCTAAAAACAATTTTTGTAACTTTGTTTCTTTTTGACTGCCGAACAAAAAAGGAGTGCAATGTGTTCAAGGTTTATCTATGTATGTTTTCCGTTTCTTTATTCAGCCATAACTTCTAAACGCTTGAACCGATTTAGAAGTGTGTGATGATGAGTGTCATAGGTACTTAACTGTCCAAATATCAGCCCATGGGAGCTAATTTGGGAGCTAATTTTGGGAGCTAAAGGACCCATGATGGGTTGGCCACGAAGACCCATGTGTTCAGGGTCGGTCACACTCACAGGTCAACACCCATCCGACGGCCTCCACGCACGGGGTGCGAACCTGGGTAGGACTCTGGCCCTGGTCAGTTTCCCCTGGGAATCAAACCTCTGGCGCTCCTGGACGGTCTGCACAACGTGCGGCGCAAGCCAATCGATTGTGCTCTCTGACTAACAACTTGCGGTGTCAACTACAACGGGCGAGCCCGTCACCACAGGACGTTTTAACGATTTTCTCGTTCTGTCGCCCTGCAGTGAACGTAGAAGACTTTGGACAAAACAATCCAACGTCCAGCTACGTCACAACCCGCAAGAAGCCAACGCCTTACCGCGAGATAGCCAGTGTTACCTGGCGGGCCGACCCTCGCGCCCTTGCTTCCAATTGTGACCAGATTTCTCCGGTCTCTCGATTGGTTCCGAGTTCGAGGTCGCTTGCGCGGTCCTCTCCCTTACGAAGCGGTGAAACGGTGTGCACCGAATCTATCGCGGACCAAGGCGTCCTTTGCCCGACTCTGAACCGGGATCGGATGGCCAATGGTCATTTCAAGAGCAGTCGCCGTAAGGACTCTGACTAACAGTTAAGAGTTTCAAGGCGATAGGTGAGGGTAGCAAACCCCGCCCACCGCCCGGGCAGTTATAACGACGAGGGTCGTCTTGTCTGCCCGGGATGTCGTGCTACGACAACCCTGCGCGTACCAGAAGGGTAGAACGCGCAGGGGGTGAAATAGGGTAAACCACCCCCCCCCCGTACCGCCCCGAGAACCCATTTATTTAAAATAAAAGATATTTACAAAGTAAAAATTTACAAAAATAATACTAAATTTACCATATTCACAATAGAAAAGAAAAAAAAAAACAACAAATATCACAAATTTAGGGCCGGTGAGCGGGGTAGAGGACGCATCAGAAACGATGATGGTGGAGGCGCACGGTCCGTGGGCAGGTCTCGGAGCAGCCACGGGGGGGAGGAATCCCTGGATCCTGCAAAGAACGAAACGCCCCTCGGGGCGGTAAAGAGACGGACACAAAGACGGGCACTTCGGGCTGGAAGTAGCCGCCGAATCACGCCACCAAGGAAGAGGGTACCCCCTGGGGGGTATCCCGAGGCCTCATGCTTTCCCAAGAAGCCACCCAGTGCTCCACAAACTCGCCAAACGACTGGAAGCAGCTCCTACAACTGACCAGATCCGGGTACCAAATCGGAGAGCGCCCAACGCACGCGGCCACTGCATCCATCAACTTCTCCCGTGCAGCCGCTAGAATTGGGCAAGACCAAATTACGTGTTCCGCAGTTTGGCGACCATACCCACAGGCGCACCGGGGGTCATCGGCAAGTCCAAAGTCAAATAGTTTGGCTCTGAACTCTCCGTGGCCCCCAACCAGCTGCGTGGTATGGTGGTCGAACCGCAGAAACGAATTTGCCATCCGCACTGCGACGGACGGGAAAAAGCAATGGGTGAGGCGGCCAGTACCCCCGGCGTCCCATCTAGCCTGCCAGACACGCAAGGACTCCACCCGAATCAGGCGGGCAAACTCCCCAGCTCGGTGCGCCACCGGGTCGATCGACAGGCCATGAAGGACTACCGGCTCGCCCCGGCGGTACCGCGACAACGCTGCACGCTCCAGAATCTCCAGGTCAATCGGCAGAACGCCAGCGATGACGGGTAACGCAAGAGTGGACGTCGTTCTGTACGCCCCGGTCAGGGCCACGAGAGGGATGCGCTGTCCGCGCAGCAGCGCGACACGCGTCGCCTCAGGAACAGCAGACTCTGTCCAAGCGCGTGCGGCATAAGTCGCACGCGGGACGAAGACGCCCTTATAGATAGTCATGACCGCCGGGAAACGAATTCCCCAGTCGGCCCGACTCACTCCGCGGAGCGCAAAGAATAGATCCCGGGATTTTTCGGCTGTAATCTTTGCGTGCGAAAGAAAGGAAAGGGAAGCCGTAAGCGTCACCCCCAGGTATCGAACGGTGGCCGGGAAGGATACCGGGCGACCGTTCATCCTGATGACAGGGTTCCGCTTAAGATGTCCCTTCAGGAGAAGCGCCTGAGTTTTCGTCGGAGAGAAGGTGAGTCTGTTTCGCTGTCCCCATAAGAGGATCAGGTCCAGCGAGTCAGCCACCCTTCTCTCGACCTCTGCGCGACTCCTGCCGCCCACCAGGAGAAGAGCGTCGTCTGCATAAGCGCTGACGGTGCACCCCTCCGGGTAAGGTAGACCGAGGAAATCATCAAAGAGAATGTTCCAAAGGCTAGGACCCAACACTGACCCCTGTGGACAGCCCATGGTCGGGGTTTTGGTGACGCTGGTCGGGCCGTACCTCAGAGTGACAGATCTGTCTGAAAAGTAGCTCCTCACTACTTTCAACAAATTGTTCGGGCACAGGCGGGCGCGAAGCTTGCATATAAGCATCGGCCACCACGCGTTGTCGAATGCACCGGAGATATCCAAAAATACGCCTACCACGTAGCGGCCGTCGTAGTTGCGGACCCAGTTCTTCGCAAACAGGATGGCGTCCTCCGTGCTTTTCCCTCGGGTAAATCCAAACTGACGCTCGTTCTGGGGAGACAGAGTCCTCTCCAGCCGTTCGCGCACAAGCACTTCTAGCACCTTACCCATTATGGGAAGGAGCGTGATGGGCCTGTACGCTTTCGGATCCGAGCGCGGCTTGTCGTTACCTTTGGGAATCACCCGCAGGAGGCCAGCCTTCCAGCATAATGGGAAATGACCGTCCCTAATGCATTTCTGCATCAGGACAGTCACCTCCCATCTTGCGAATTCCCACACCCGCTTCACTATATCAGACGTAAAGTTGTCTATCCCCGGTGCCTTTCTACGCGATAGCGACCCGATGATGGTGCCGACCTCGTCCGCTGTTACCTCTGACAGATCAGGTACGCGCGAGTCTACGGCAATAAGCCGCCGCAGCTGCGCGTGGTGGGGATCGTCATTGTCATTCCGATCCGATGGACACAAAGAACCGAGGAGAACTGAAAGAGTGCCTTCGGTGTCAAGCGGGGCGGAAGTACCCTCGACAATGCTAGAGAGGTAGTTCCCACCCCGCTTGGCACGTTTGTCGATGACGTTCTTCATGTCCCATGGGTTTGCATTCCCAACTTCGCTAACCCATGTACGCCAGGAATCAGTCTTGGCACGCCTAATAGCGGCGTGGTAGACGCTCCGAGCCGATCTCAGGGACTCCCGAAGTACCTCCACACGCTCAGGGGGAAGAGAACCCCTGCGGGCTTCCCCCATGCGGCGGTACGCTTGCCGGAAGCACCTGCGAAGGTCGGATATTTCCGGAGACCACCACGGGGCCGTAAAGCCGCCGAAGGGCCTCCTCCGACCGAGGACCGACTCGCAGGCCGAGGCAACTGCCTCATGAAGTGCAACACTAAGTGCCTCGGCCGAATTGGAGTGAGGGGACGGGAACCGGGAGAGCCTCTCACAGAGGGACTCCCCAAAACGGTCCCAGTCCACATCCGAGGTGCGGTACGCCCATTCTGAGGGGGACGGGGGATTCACACGGCGGCCAATGTCAAAGGTCACTAGTCTATGGTCTGAGGAAGACGACGATTCGTGGACGGTCCAGTTCATCATCTCCCGGGCGAATCCAGGGGAGCACAGCGTCAAATCCACATTGCTGGACCCGCCGGGGCCACAGAAGGTCCGGGGCTGCCCGGGGGAGTTGACAATATGCAACCCATAGGTCGCTATCAGCTCCTCGACAGCCTCGGCTCTTCCCTTCGCGACCCTGTCCAGGCGGTCCAGGTTGCCGTCGTCGTGCCAGGACGGGGAGCGGGCATTAAAATCGCCCGCTACCACTACCGGCCGACCCCGAAGAGCGTCAAGGGCCGCGGCGAGTTCAGCAATGTAGGCGTCCACAGCCTCGCCAAACTGGAAGTAGACGCTGATGAAGTAGCAGTCCACATCGTTGATAACTATGGACGCGCAGGCTAGGTGCTCACTGGAGAGCCGATCCAGGAACAGGGGAGGCGGGAGAGACGAACTCACCGCGATCCCTGCCATGGGTCGGTGCCCCTTCTCGAGCACAACGCACTGCCCGTCTATACCCCGGGTTTTACCGAGGAACGTGAACTGCTCCTGCACAAACGCCACTCCAATGCCCATCGTCTCAAGCGTGCGACCGAATTCGGCCGTTACAGCCCGGCTTCTCTGCAGATTCAGTTGCGCGCAACTTATCATTAGTTGGGGACTATGCCCCGCCATAGTTCGTGGTGGCTATCTCCCTGTCCACCGCGCGCTGATAGGCCGGACAGCCCGACGAGCCCGTCACGTGAGCTGCTTCCTTTCGCAGACCCGAGCATGTGGCACACTTGGGGGGTGCCTCCTTAGCAGGGCAAGCCGACCTCTCGTGTCCCTTGCCGGCGCAATGTCCGCAGACTACCTCCTGCGAGCACTTCCCCTGGGTGTGCCCGAAATTGTGGCAGCGGAAACACCTTACCGCCCCGATGTAGTCACGCACTCTGCAAGAGTCCCAGTCCAGGAACACTCTCCCCTCCGCCACAAGCACCGCTCGCACCGCCGGGTGCACGATCCAAACACTTTGGACGACAGGGCCGTCCCTCTGGCCGAACGCGAACGCCCGGCGGGTCGAGCCTAGCGCAGTTGACTTATCCACCGAGCAGCGGCCCTCGAGGTTCTGCGACCAAATAAGCTCCTTTATCTCTCCTTCCTTTAGGTCCCGCGGAATGTCGTGGATAACAATCCGCGGAAATCGACCCTGCGGTTCGACGGCCCTCAGCCCCGCACCGCGAAGTTTCTCGCCCGCGGCCTTCACTCTTTCCAGACCCCCAGGAGTAGAGGTCTGGACCAGCACGCCGGCCCGAGCAACCTTCCTCACGGTGACCGGCCGGAAACCGTCGGCCGCAGGGTCAAGTGCCTTTAAAAGAGCCGCTTTGGTCGCCTCCGAGGTGGCTGCGGCATCCTCAATCGCGGGGTAGATTAGGACCGAGGGCCTCTTTGGAGGCACCTCCCTGGTCCGATTCCCCGCGACCTGAAGGTTGATACCCCTCTTAAGGGCATCCCCATAAGAGGGCGAGGATGAGCTCGGGGGGGAGGTCAGCGAAGGGGCAGGTCTTGCAACCAGCTCCCTCACGGAGGCCTCCATCGACCTCATCCCCCCCAGGATCTCATCCGCGATCCCGAGCCGCCCATGGGCGGCAGCGAGATCGCAGGCAAGCCTGGACACCAGACCCAGGATGCCCACTGTCTCCCCGGCCAGCCTCGTCTTCTGATCCGTCGTTAGACGGGAGCGGGCCGGGGTATCCCCCTCACATGTGATGGCCATAATGCGGGCCAACGCGTCCTCTACCACACTCACCGCCTCCTTAGCGTCACTGGCATCGACCGCAGGTGGCGGAGTAGACACAGACACCGCGGGCGCGCGCGTACCAACAGCTCTGGTAGGGGGGGGGGGCGGTGGCCCTCGCCCCATCGCCCGCAGTGTCCGTGTCCGTCTCCCGTTCGCCGTCCTCGTCGCTGCACTCAAGATACACCCTCTTGGCCGCCTTCGGAGGGGTTTTCTTCTTCAGCTTCCTCTTTGACCGCGTCATAATGGCGGTGGCAGCCACCACCTCCACACTGCGCGGCGACGGCGGGGCAGCGGCTCGCTGGGGGGGAAGTGGGAGGGGCGGCGAGGTCTCGCCACCACCCCCGGGCCTCCCACACACCCGCGAGGGCTCCGGCAGGGGCGGGAACGCCCCCGCGCCTCGCCCAGGGGACACCGCGCCCGAAACCGCCCCGGCCACCGAACCTCGCGGTGAAGTGGGGGGCGGGGGGCGGGGGGCCGGCGGGGGGGACCGCGGAATGCGCGGCGACCTCCCGAAGGGATCGCCCCCCCCGCCCGGATCACTTGCAGCCATCCCCGATTCACGGGGAAAAGTTCGAAAATGCGCGCTCGCACTCCGCGCAGGCACTCTGACTAACAGTCGGGGGAGTCTGGAAGCAGTACTGTTTCCTATAGAGCGGGGGTGGTTGCGGACCTTACGGCGACTGCTCTTGAAATGACCATCGGCCATCCGATCCTGGGTCGACAGCCGGACAAAGGACGCTGTGGTCCGCGATAGATTCGGTATACACCGTTTCACCGCTTCGTAAGGGAGAGGACCGCGCAAGCAGCCTCGAACTCGTAACCAATCGAGAGACCGGAGTAATCTGGTCACAATTGGAAGTAAGGGCGTGAGTGTCGGCCCGCCAGGTAACGTTCCTGGCTATCTCGAGGTTAAGGCGTTGGCCTCGGTGACGGGCTCGCCCGCTGTAGTCGACAACCCAAGTTGTCCCGCTGAACTTCTTGGGAACTTGTTGAACCCCAAATGAAAATGCCGATTTATAATGTAGCTACAATATAAATAAGTAACAGTAATTACATCCTATATGCCATAATAAATGTAAGTGAGTAGAGGGAGGGGCCGTTTTCACTTAAAAACCGTTTTCTTAGTAGCACTTAATGATTACCCATTTCTTTAATTCGATTATAAATTGTAGTGGTAGCTGATTGTATATTATTAGGTATACTATTGTAGTTTTGATACATAAAATTGTATTGATTTTTAGGTATATTTAGTGTATGCCCATTTCTGGTTATCCTGGAATGCACTTCTCTCAATATTTTTATTTTTTTATTTATTTAACCTTTTATTTAATACAGCTTTTGAATAAAATTCAGCCAAGCCCTAGGCTTACCTGCTGGAGATTATGATAGGGTGACTTTTAGTGCGTCTTTTGTGGCCATTTCGACCATATTATAAGATATATACTGCAGTTGCATTAATTAATATTAGTCGGCACAGAAAGCCGACTTTTTGATAGAAAGCTCGGAGCCGCGTGTGTGTATTCCTCTACGATAGAGCCCAAACGCTTCATCCGATGAAGCTGAAATTTGGCATACAGGCATCATTTGGTCATGGCAAGAGTTGAAAAGATTGTAGTCAAAATCAGTCCACCAAGGGGGCGCGCTAGTCACTTAAATCTCGAAATATTGCGGTTAGAGATGAAATTCGGTACACAGATGCCTTGTTGGACCGGCGACGTTGTGATATTTTGGTTGGAATATCTCGTATACAAGCGATGCATTTTTTTAAAATACCGCCGCATTAAAGAAAATACTTCATCATTTTTGAAAAAAAAAAACATTTTAATACTGCAGTTAGAGACTTGAAATTCGGTACACAGATGCCTTGTTAGACCGAAATCACGCTGTGAAATATCTTGGTTGTAATATTTCGTATACAAGCGAGGCAAATAATATTTAAAGTCCGCAATATTTAAGAAAATACTATTTAAAATCATTTTCGAAAAAAAAACGACATTTTAACACAGCGGAAAATACTAGAAATATACTACGAATTGGCGCGCAGGGGGGAGGATGGGTTGGTGCGGGTGGGGTGGGGGGGTTGGCGGGGGCTTGTCTACTTGTCGGGAAAGTCTTTGGGTGACACAACCGATCTTTCTATCAAGAAAGCTCCGATCGCCGATCTTCATATCTTCGAGCCGAGAGTTTGATAATGTTTACATAAAAAGATAAGGCGTACTTAACGCTAATATAATATGTATCTGTGAATGTATCTTAATTGTATCTTTTAGACGTATGTTTCAATTTCACTTACTTTAAAGGTAACTATTTTTAATTATTTTTCTTACATTTTTTATTTATAGAGAAATTTTATTTAATATATGATGGATAAGCAAATTAATTTTTCTATTTTTATAAAGGTTGCGAAAAGGAGGGACTAGTAGCCATTCATTTTGTATCTGTCTAGTGCTATGTTAATGTATATGCGAAGGGTTAAAGCTGGGCATTGACGGTCAGTTTTTCGCGTCAGTCTAGACGTAAAACTGTGGCGTCACTCCAAATGGTTTTATGCCAACTAGATTTGCCCATTGACTGGCGTCACTCCGGCTCTTCAGTTTTCGACCGGCCCGGCCGCATGAAGGACGTGTCCCTTTGCGGACATCCACGAATAAAAATGGATTCCGATTTCGAACAAGAAACATTCCTTGTTACTACGGCTACTGTTTGTTTTATTTTATTTTATAGCAAACTTACAGATAGTAAATATATAATACTAGTGTTTAAATACATATACAAACCAAACAAATTAACTATCCTATGAAGAGTTTGCAATGCTTGCATTACAAATTAACAGAAATAACATGAACACGTTGATAGTAGAAAAAATATAATAAAGCTAATAATATTATAAGGGTAAGAAAATTAATAAGGTTATTTGGATAGAGCAAAATAGAAGTATGAGTAATTGGATAGTAATATTTATTATACATAATATGATATAATATAGTAATCATAATATAGTAATCATATACAGTACATTAGGATGGCAGTTAGTGAAATCTTAAGAAGTAGAAGATAGGCTAGGTTAAATCGAGTCATTTATTAAATTAATGGAATCATAAAATATATCTAATCCTTTACACGATTTATCAAAAAACGAGACAAATTGTTAAACAAAATACTAATATGAGACAAGCTATAAACCCTCATGAGAGATTCACTGCCACTCTTCGTTTCTTAGCATCGGGAATGAAATCTGACTTCTATAATATCTAATTCAATTTTATAAATAATATCTAAATAAAATTGGAATATTTGCACGCCAGTTCAACTGACGCGAAAAACTGACCGTCAATGCCCAGCTTAAGCTATAGCTTGTCCAGCTTATCGCCAATCCTGCACTGGTTGCGCAACTCTGATAGTTATAAAAAATATTTGAAACAGTGAAACAAAATAAAACGGACAATTTATTATGAATTTAGGAAAACAAAATCTCTTATCTCAGAGAGAAAAGCTCAAATTAAAATGGATGAAGTTTTTTGTTTATTAATATTCATCAGCAGCTTCTCCTTCGGCCTCGCCCGAGTCCATGCCGACCTCTTCGTAGTCCTTTTCGAGCGCGGCGAGGTCTTCGCGCGCCTCCGAGAACTCGCCCTCTTCCATCCCTTCGCCGACGTACCAGTGGACGAACGCTCGCTTGGCGTACATGAGGTCGAACTTGTGGTCCAGGCGCGACCACGCCTCCGCGATGGCCGTCGTGTTGGACAGCATGCAGACGGCGCGCTGCACCTTGGCCAGGTCGCCGCCGGGCACCGCGGTCGGCGGCTGGTAGTTGATGCCCACCTTGAACCCAGTCGGGCACCAGTCCACGAACTGGATCGTGCGCTTCGTCTTGATGGCGCCGATGGCCGCGTTCACGTCCTTCGGCACGACGTCCCCGCGGTACAGCATGCAGCACGCCATGTACTTGCCGTGGCGCGGGTCGCACTTCACCATCTGATTAGCCGGCTCGAAGCATGCGTTGCTGATCTCCGCCACGGACAGCTGTTCGTGATACGCCTTCTCTGCGGACACGATCGGCGCATACGTCACCAGCGGGAAGTGGATCCGCGGGTACGGCACCAGATTCGTCTGGAACTCGGTGAGATCCACGTTGAGCGCGCCGTCGAAGCGCAGCGACGCAGTGATCGAAGACACGATCTGCCCGATCAGCCGATTCAAATTCGTGTAAGTCGGCCGCTCTATATCGAGATTGCGTCTGCAGATATCGTAGATCGCTTCGTTGTCCACCATGAAAGCGGCGTCAGAGTGCTCCAGCGTGGTGTGCGTGGTCAGAATAGCGTTGTAGGGCTCGACGACCGCCGTTGAGATCTGCGGCGCCGGATACACGGCGAACTCCAACTTGGACTTCTTCCCGTAGTCGACGGAGAGTCGCTCCATGAGCAGCGACGCGAATCCGGAACCGGTACCTCCGCCGAACGAGTGGAAGACGAGGAATCCCTGCAGCCCGGTGCACTGATCCGCGAGCTTCCGCACGCGGTCCAAAACCAAGTCCACGATTTCCTTGCCGACCGTGTAGTGTCCGCGCGCATAGTTATTCGCCGCATCCTCCTTCCCAGAGATCAGCTGCTCGGGGTGGAACAGCTGCCGGTAGGTACCCGTGCGCACCTCATCGATCACCGTCGGCTCCAGATCCACAAAAGCGGCGCGCGGCACGTGTTTTCCGGCGCCGGTCTCGCTGAAGAACGTGCTGAAAGAGTCGTCGCCGCCTCCGACCGTCTTGTCCGAGGGCATCTGCCCGTCCGGTTGGATACCGTGCTCCAGGCAGTACAGCTCCCAGCACGCGTTGCCCATCTGGACGCCAGCCTGGCCCGTGTGGATCGAAATGCACTCGCGCATATTTACTCCAGGAATATTCAATCTAACACAAATTATTTTCAAGCGAGCGTTGATTTTTTTTCACAATTCTGAAACAATTGACGTTGTCGAGCAACTTTTGTTTCAATGCGAAAATTTCGAATTTAGATTTAATTCTAAACGCAGACTTTCATGGCGATTTAATTTGAAAATTTCGCTGGCCGCGCAAGCTCTGACAATATATTGAACTGGCAAACTATACGAATGGCTACGTGTGCGCAAGACTTTTTGTAGGTGGCGCTAGCAGCGGTTGACCCATGCAAGTATGAAGCTTGGGCAATTTACCGCCGCAGTGCTATAACAGATAACTGGCACAATTTTTAGTCATAATACTGCTAAAAACAAAAAAAAAATGCATTTCGAAACATAACATGCGTAAGACTCTCGTTAAACTATGTATAAAAAACGGCCAATTCAGCGGGTAAAATTGCGAATCATGTAACGCTGTCGATTCATTTTAGTATAGAATCCTTGCATTGAATCCATTTAACCCGAGCTTCATACGCGGTACCTCGCGCGGTACGTGCTCACATCACGTAAGTACCTTTTTCTTACGAATGCTCCCTCGTGCGATGCCTGCTCACCAGCGCCAGGTGTTCCGGAATATGGCCTGCTGGTACCCTGGCATTCTATGGCCAAAATACGGACTGATCTGGAAATATCAGATTTTCCAAAACTTTTGCACTTTTTTTGTCGCTGGCTCTTTATTGGCTCAATGGCTAAAACGTAACAAATGCAACATAGAAGATTTTTAGATAATCGCATTGAAAGATTTTGGATGATAGAGAGAAGGAAATAAAGGTCTTATAGAATAGAATATATTTTTATTGCTTAACTGTGTTTAAGCTATATAAATAGGCAGTTACTACACAGTTTACCATTAGATGCACAACATTATTTTGTTATATTACTATATCAATATTATTGTTCAATATATCGTACATTATTATTAAATATCTATGAACAAATTAATCTATGAATATTTGTACAAACGTGTAATGTAGATTCGTAAATAGGAAAGTGTAAGTAATCTGTTAATGACTACAATCAGTGGCGTAACTAATCCGGTACAGCCGGTGCGGCGCATCGGGGCCCACAGCAGTCCGGGGGGGGGGGGGGGGGGGGGGGGCAAAACTAAACTTCTTTCTACAAAACGACGTGTAATACAACTCTGTTAGGAAGCTAAGGAAGATCCCGCGTGTCCCGCTGAACTTGTTTGGGAGTTAATGGGCCCTTGCTGAGTTGGCCACGAAGACCCATTCTGTTCAGGGTTGGTCACACTCACGGGTCAACACCTATTCGACGGCCTCCACGCATGAAGTGCGAGCCCGGATAGGACTCTGGCCGTATGGTCAGTTTCCCCTGGGAATCAAACTTCTGGCGCTCCTGAACGGTCTGCGCACCGTGCGGCGTAAGCCAATCGACTGTGCACTCTGACTAACAACTTGCGGTGTCAACTACAACGGGCGAGCCCGTCACCACAGGACGTTTTAACGATTTTCTCGTTCTGTCGCCCTGCAGTGAACGTAGAAGACTTTGGACAGAAACAAATCTAACGTCCAGCTACGTCACAATCCGCAAGAAGCCAACGCCTTACCGCGAGATAGCCAGTGTTACCTGGCGGGCCGACCCTCGCGCCCTTGCTTCCAATTGTGACCAGATTTCTCCGGTCTCTCGATTGGTTCCGAGTTCGAGGTCGCTTGCGCAATCCTCTGCCTTACGAAGCGGTGAAACGGTGAATACCGAATCTATCGCGGACCATGGCGTCCTTTGCCCGCCTCTTACCCGGGATCGGATGGCCAATGGTCATTTCAAGAGCAGTCGCCGTAAGGTACGCAACCACCCCCGCTCCTGACGTAACGGGTTCGCCCGTTGTAGTTGACAACTCTATTTGTGTACGCGGTAAAAAAAACGGGAATAAGACGGAAATAACCGTTTTGAGCCCCCCTGAGATGATTAAAATCATTTCCAGATAGAAATATGTATGTGTGTCTGCTATGTGAATGTCTTTATGTATGTGTATTTCTCCACGATAACGCCTCAACGCTTAATCCGATAAGTCTTCTACGCTCACTGCAGGGAGATAGAACGACTAATCGTTAAAACTTTCTGTGGTGACGGGCTCGCCCGCTGTAGTCGACAACCCAAGTTGTCCAAATATCAAGTAAGTAGTTGTCTAAATATCCGAATGTCAATAATATAACATAAAAATATCGTGTTAAGTATTAAATAAAAGGTCTGATTAGGTACTTTCCGGAAATATGCATGTACCTATATGAATATATACATAAACCAAAAATATTTCATTAGAAATGCCATAATAAAAATAATTATTGATACAAAATTTCAGAGTTTTTATTCTTTTTAATATATTTACTTGTAATATATATACAGAAGGTGCATACATAAGGTGGGTTTAGAAAATTATTAAATAATACTTTACAAATGAAACTTTAGATATCTAGAATTTAACTCTTCGTATAACATTTGTAGTTAAAACATTTGTATATATTCCTTTTGTTTTAGTTATGATATGTGATTATTAGGTTGCTACCGTTTAGGGGACAGTTTCTGAGGCGCAAAGGTTGTTTTTATTCGGCCGTTCGGATTTATTCAGCTTCGCTCGTGTAGCCCCATGCCCTTCTGTCAGTGGGGAATAATTTGTCTAGACGCGACGGGAATTCCCCTGGCAGAGACATCACACACATACACATACATACAGCGCACGCGTTCAAAAATCAAATGAACAATCGATGCGCTCTGAATGCTAGGCGCCTTAGTGAAAGAAGTTTTTTAACATAATAATATACATTTGGCGCTTTCTTAAATTTCCGCCCGGGTGAGGTAACCCGGTTGCCCCCCCCCCCCCCACCACTTTGTTGGGCAGCATCGAGAATCTCAAAAATAGATATTTGCTTTTGCGTTACAGAATAGCGCAAATAATTCATGTCATGTTTTGATCAAAAAGTACAATAAATAATTCGAAAAAGGCAGGTCAAGGAAGACTAGTAGTTTCTGATTTGCATCATAATCAGCAAAAAGTATAGAAGCAATGTACACATTTATGTAGTTGAAAAAAAGTAGTGTTTGCTTGAACGTAATGTTCTACGCGACTAATTTCTCTGCGTCCATGTAACCGTCACTTTAAATAGCTAATATGAAATAACATAAATATTATTACTTTAAATTAAAGCTTTTATAAACACATATTGCTTGGGTACTCGAAATATTCCAGTACGAGAAACGCTATGTATAACATGCATTAAAAAGAGTTTAATGCGCGGTCAAGCGAAAAAGCTGTATATCGGCTGTACAATCTGTAATTAAAGCTATTGCAAAAGAAATAATCTGCTAAGCCGGTGTAACTTTTCCACACAGTTGTAGCGTAGACTTACCGTTTTCACTTCTATGAACTGTATAAATTGGTAATTTTGAAATCAACATAGAAATGTAATTACTAGGTTTACTTCAAAAGTAATTATGGACTTACACAGTACAAAATTTTATAAAAACCTCTGAGGCCGTTTTTGAGTGTATATGAAAAGCGGGTATTTTCTACATAGGTACTTTCACATCGATAAATCAAAAAAAAAAATAGTAAACTAGACTTCCAAATGTAATCACTACCGTGTATTTATTTACACGTATAAGGGGCTGTATTTCTTTACAAAGGCAAAATAACTTTTTACAAAGACATGAGGGAAAACGCTGCGATGTTTTTGAGTCTATTCGTTTTGTCAGCGATTATGGCGCTAAGATATCGTATGGCACGAATCGACGCCGCTAACGCCCCCTTCGGCATATGCTGTAAGTTCGCGTCTTAAAACACCGCTCATTATAGTGCACCTTTCAAATCTCACCATCAGCTTTGGCATCCGATAGCGAGGACTTGCGATAAATGAAAGAGAAGATAGGCCCATGCGTGTTGAAATACACGTTCCTGAATAAACATTTTAGAGTACCTCAACATCTAAGGCGGACATCTGCCATTTGCTTCAATTAGAGAAAATGCAGTTCTTTTTGTTGTGAAATGTGTAAAACGGGCATCACCATCCAAGGATCCTGTTGAGGACTTCGCCCAACATATCAGTCAACAAAAGAAGTAGATTATCTAGAATCCAAACTGCAAACACACTTAATATTACACGCGTCAACTAGCATTGAATTCCATATGAATTTCGGCAATTAATGGACACACAGCCGATGACTAATATCATTTCTTCCGATCGATTTAATTAACACACCTATTCCCCCCACGCATTGAACATTGCATCATACACACGACATATAAAGCCATACATTCGATAGATAATTCATCATCCTCTACACGGCAGTCATCGCGTCTATATCTTGTTAACATCATCATCAAGCAGTCATTCTGATATCCGCGATACCACTCTTCATACTTCGGCAACACATCACGACATATACTTCGAGCACACACAACACACACTCTGCGACTTATCAATCAATGCGTTACAAACTGGCAACCATCACATACCTTCTGGAATAAATACTTCAACTTCAGCATCAACGACTTTTAATACGGAGAAAACCCACTGATGAGAACCACCCTTCACTCACGAGCAATTGGAGTCTAGTGAGGGGTGGCCAACCTCACAATCCCATATGATGGTATACTACTGACTAAAGTGTAATATATGGCTTTGATTGAGGATTTTCAATTATACTCCGTAGTACCTTAAATATGTGGATAAGATTTTCGATGCAGGGTGACGAGATAACTGTCGTATAACTGAGATGGCGAATCGTTCGCGGCAATAGATACCCCTCAAATTATTAGCCCTTTGGCTTTTGGGAGCTAATGGGCCAAGTGCAGTTGGCCACTATGTCCTTTGTGTTAGAGTCCGTTTCCACTATGACGGACCGTCTGTTTCGTCGACTTCCCTCTAAACAGACGGAAGTGACAGTGGCTGAACAATGTATATGAATCTGATCAAAAAATAGGACCCGAGTTTTTGAACGGACGGTTTGTCACTGCGGAGCGCCGTATAAACGCCCGGGCCACTGTAATGTGAACGAGCGGGCCGATAAATAGCGTGTCCATATATACGAGTACATGTCTCTCCCTCTCGGGGCGACGATTTCCGTCAAAATAGGCGGTCCGTCGTCCGGTCCGGTAGCCTCCACGCAGAAGTGCGAGCCCGGGTAGGACTCTGTGCCTGCGGACCAGTTCCCATGGGATTCGCCCCTCAGGGCGCTCCTGGGCGGTTTGCGCACCATGCGGCATCAGCCAATCGACTGTGCATTCCGACTGATAACCGTCTGGAAACGGCTTTGTTTCCTATAGAGCGTAAGTGGTTGATAACCTTACGGCAACCGCTATCGAAACGAGCAATCGGCTACTCGATATACCCGGTGAAAAGCCGGGCAAAGGATGCCGTGGTCCGCGATAGATTAGGCAGACTCCGCATCGCCGATAGATCTTCCGAAGATGCACACGACTATTTGCCAAGGTCTCGATGGCAAACAGCATTTCCATGACTCCCATATAATTAGGTTATTCAAGCGCATCGCGAAAAGCTTCGATATCATTTGATTTTCACGAATTAATACGGAAATTTAAAAAAAGGACGACTACATTATGTGACAAAATGACAGATGACAACTAAATGGTTACGTTCAATTTCAAACCCGAATGCATCCAAACAAAAACATCAAAACATCAGCTGTTTGTTGAATCAGCCATTTTAGTCCAAAATGCCCTTATCCCTATCTGGTGGCTGGCTAACGGCATTTAAAGGGCCACATATTGCCAATATCTATTCAACGGGTGGGCAGCGCTCGGTTAAGCTTAAAGAACGTTTATTTTTCACGTTATTTTTTAAACAGCCGTTATACGCGTTGTTTAAATTTAAAATGCATTTCTAAGGCGGTAAGTCGACTACGCTCATCTCACGACAGAACGATCAAACTATATTTAAAACTTCCTGAGGTGGATACTCTTTGTATTGGAATATCACAATGGGCAGGTTTATTGTCATGCGACAATCCCTTCCAACAAACCCTACTATGAAGTGTTTATATGTATGTGTGCGTGTAACATTTATGTAAGTGTGTATCTTGTTATTGCATTCGATCGACAGAATTGAAATGCAATTCCGTTAATTTTATCCCAATGGAATATGGTAGCCCAGCAGGGAATCGAACCCGGGACCTTACAAAGTAAGATCGGGCGATCTAACCACATGCCACCGGGCCCCGTGAGGTGACGGGTTCGCCCGTTTTAGTTGACACATCCAAGCCCTTTGGCTTTGTTAATGGGTGTGAAGAATGGTCTGTGAATGGGTGTGAAGAATGGGTCTATCTAAGGCTTTCCTTAGATGATGACGTGCGCTGCGGTGCAAGATCGGTTGCGCCACCCGCGTGCACCGCGCGCGCCCATAGGAGCCGCGCGGGTCGCCCGCTCGCCGCCCGCTTCCGCCACGCCGACATTTTCGCCTTACATAAACGCCCCGCGCCATTTGATAAACGTCCAAATGGGAACGATAAAATTATCCGCGAAGCCCGGCACCGCACCGCACCGCACCGCCCGCGCTCGCCGCCGCGAAATAAGAGAAAATTGCGCGGAAGAACACGACCGCGGCGCGTCGCCCATTTATTACTTGGCGTCATTGTTCGGCGGACGCTCGGCCGCTCGCTGGACTGCTACCGCACCGCGCCGCGCCACCGTCGCTTGCCGTCCCTTCCTTCTACTCGACAGGTGTTTCGCAAGATAAACAAAGAAGGCAGGCGAGTGTTGCCATCTACAGCGGGCGAACCCTTCACCCCATGAACGTATAAATATACTGATCTTTCTTTCAACCTGGGATGAACGTAGAGCTTGGGGTCGAAGACAGTCCACCATCTAGCTCCGCAATCACACCCGTAAGAGGCCAATATTGCCATATCCCAAAACAATGCCATTCTGGCTGATTCTAGCCAGATTTTGTTTTGTGGACGTCTATGCGAGCTGGTTACGCGCTTCGACATTGCTGGATCCTTAGAATTGGATAGATTCAAAGTTTTGACCTGAAGAGAGTCGAAGGGTCAGCTAGTTTAATTAATGACGACCAGGATTTTAATCTGGCTGTCACAAGCGCATCTAGGATTTTGCAGTGGTGGTCATCAGTTGGATAGAATCAAAGTTTTGGTTATTCTGGAGTTGGCATAGAGCAGAAAGAGCAGTTTTAGAACTAGCCCAAAATTTTGTTTGGACCTGAAGAGAGTCGAAGGGTCAGCCAGTTTGGTTAAGGACAAGCAGGATTTTATACTGGCTGTCTAAAGCGCATCCAGGATTTTACAGTGGTGGCCACCAGCACTTCCAGACGGGACACTTTCGAGGTACCATCTACAATGGGCGAAGCCGTCACCCCAAGAAGTTATAACAATATTAGATCACTCTTTCAAGCATGAGGTGAACGCAGATTCTGGGAGAACACATTCCACCGCCTAACTACGCCAATAGGCCCATGAGAGTCCAACATCTTACCCCGAGGCACTGGAAAGTGAAAAAAAGAAGGCTACCCCCCTACCCCCCTTCCCACCCACCATCCGCACCTCCCGACTAACCCCCCAGCCAACCCCCCCCCCTCCCCTCACACGATAGTGATTCTGTAAAGTGACTATGATAGCAAAAATGTAACATATAGTATTTCGAAGTTATTCCGTGGTATTAAAATGGCTATTTTCCAATATGATGTAGTAATTTCTAAAATACGGCGAAATAAAATAAATACGTCGCATGTATAACAGAATTCTAACCAAAACCTAAAATTTGGTTTCTACCCTACGACGCATTTGTGTACCAAATTTTAAGTCTGTAAGTCCAATATTTCGAGATGAAAGTATGACCGGTGGACCGATTTCAACCACAATCTCATCTCTTGCCATGACCAAATTATGCCTGCATGCGAAATTTCAGCTCAATGGGATGAAGCGGTTGGGCGCTATCGTGGACTAACACACACACCCATACCCACAGACAGACTTCAGTCTGGAAATGGTCTTAATCGTCTCAAAGGGGTCGACATGGATATTTTCGTCTTTTTTTTAAGCGCGTTCACAATACCTAATTTATTTTAGCGCATTCACGACGCTGTCCCTTGGGCCTGGAAAGTAAAATAAAAATATATATCAAAATAATAATCAGAAATAAATTAAAATAAAAAAACATTATAAAATTCAATTAAACATTAGATTAGTCATAAAAATAATAAAATTGACAAAACAATCTTAAAATAGTCATAAAAAATATTAAAATAACTATAAAAATATTTAAATTAAAATAGTAAAAAAATAATAATGATATAAGTAAATAAAATAAAATACACAATAAAAATATGGTATTTTGCCCATAATTTTAAAAAGGACAAATGGCCGTGGAGGAGAAATGTTCACGATGTTTCTTCTTTTTTTTTTGATTGCACAATCACATTACCATTATTTTTTTTAAATTATTATTTAATACCCATTTCTTTTAAATACAGCTTTGTATAAAATCCAGCCAAGCCTAAGGCTTACCTGCTGGAGATTATGATAGGGTGACTTTCAGTGCAACTTTAGTGGCCATTTAAATACCATCAAATTACCATGCACATTAACTTTCACGGTAAATAAATGAAAGTTTTAAATTCATAGAGTAAAAGGGGGCTTTAAAATTTGGTCGGAAAAGAGAAGTTTTGTGATGACAATTCATTAAAATTAAAAACATAATGAAATGCTTGAGTTGTATACTTTTACGTTTAGGTTATTTTGTTTCTATGAAATATTAGAAAGGCTTAAAGTATTGAAGCCAAGATATCGTAAGGTTTTGGACATTCTAGCGACTTATAGAAACGTAATAATAAAAAAACAACGGTATACGTGTCTGTAGCATTTAATGTTGTTTAAGTTCAATTGATTGTTTATGCAAAAACTTCCACACTTTAAATTTTCTAATTTAACATACATGGACCATGTAAATTCAACATCATGCGATCTCCAGACTGCGATCTGTGACGCTCTCGCATGATGTGTCGTTCCACATCTTCGCTTTCATGAGAGCAATGTCTGATATTTCAATTACTCACAGAAAACATGCGTCGCATGTCGTCTCATTAGTTTTTGTCCTTCGCAAGTGCTAGTCTCGCCAGAGATGCGCTTTTTTCTCCCCCTACTATTGTTGTCTCTTGAGTGCTATGAGTAATACTGCGAACATCGTGCTGTGAAATTTACCTGAGAGTAATAAAATGCCGGGAAGACGAACAATTGCTGATAGTAATATACTTACAGTAGTGTGCTGATTAATTTAAACATAACACTGTAATAATTGACAAAAAATCTAAGTTTATTTTAGTACAAAAAATATCCGCGAGGTAATAGAACGTACAATGAATACATTATTTATAATTTTAATATCTTAGGGGCTCTCTAGACAATCAAGCATGCTTTTCAAGCATCGCGTGGCGGGATGGGAAGGGATCGTAAACTGCAGGAAATATGCACATATATTTTTTGAATATTTACAAACAATGCCCTATTTTATAGTTTATACCAGGGAGTCACGTTAATTAGACGTAGTTGATTAATGAATGACGCGACTCCCTGGTTAAAAACTACAAAATAAGGCATTTTTGATAAATATAAAAAAAAACATAATTCCTGCGGTTTACGATCCCCTCCCAGCCCGCGACGCGATGCTTGACAAGCATTCTTGATCATCTAGAGAGCCCCTTAAAGATATTAAGTACTAATAATAATAATAATTCTTTATTGTGAACTGTAAGTAGGTCGTACAAAATGGATAGGTACTATTATATTATGTGCTATACAGTTTACCAATCAGGCGTACAATATGTATTTTCTATAATTAAATATGTTTACTTCGCAGTTGAAGGAAAACAAATCCGAAAATATTACGTTTTAGACATAGGTATTACCAAAATAATAATTAGAACTATTATCTACAAATTTAGTGAATTTCCATTACTATATATAAATCAAATGTCAGTTTGTTTTTAAATTAAAATGTCAATCTGGAATTATTAGGCTATCTACGGTTTGTCAGATTTAGAGCTAGA
This sequence comes from Micropterix aruncella, assembly GCA_944548615.1. Lineage (NCBI taxonomy): Eukaryota > Metazoa > Arthropoda > Insecta > Lepidoptera > Micropterigidae > Micropterix > Micropterix aruncella. The sequence goes on along the minus strand of OX155959.1, from coordinate 27,864,529 downwards.
ATTAAATATAAATGTTTAAAGTTTAAAATGTTGGAGAATTACAATAAAAATATGTTATATTATTTATTTGTCATTATCGTTTAAAAAGTCATTCACGCTGTAATAGCATTTATTTTTGAGCCAGTGCTTTAATGTCTGTTTGAATCCTGGTTGTTGCATTGATTTGATGTTTTGTGGAATAGCGTTAAAATATTTAACACAACAGAACTCAGGTCCCTTTTTACACATTTCTGTCCTCACTGAGGGACAATTTATGAGGTTTCTATTCCTCGTAGCACTTGCATGTACATCTCTTCGTAAGGAGAAGATATCGGGATTATTTTTAATGAATTCACAACATTCCAGTATATACAGAGAAGGCACAGTCAACATAGACATGCTAACGAAGAGCGGCCTGCAGGGAGTGTCTGCCGCTACTCCGTTTAGAAGTCGAACACAGGACTTCTGTATTTTGAATATTCGTTGGACTTCTGTTGAGTTGCCCCACATTATAATGCCGTATTTTAGATGCGGATATACGTAGCCATAATATGTTGTTAGGCGAGTCTCTACTGATGTTATATGTTTTAAAATTTTAAGAATGTATATATATATTAAGAATGTATATGGTGTTGGATGCAAGACAGCTATACGTACGGCAGGTCTTGATATGCTACAGGAAAGAACTCCAACGGGAGAACAGCAAGCCGACCAGTAACGCCCATAGACACGACACAAGACATAAAGACAGACATGTACAACCAAAAATGAGAACGACCTTTGGACAAAGACACTATATTTACCTAGCGAAAAAACTCCATAACATATTTACCACGCAATTAGGCCAAGCTACAATCATTCAAAATGACGCTCACTACAAAAGACTGGTAACATTATGGTTGTTACACTCGACGAGGGAGCACTGTGAGTCGTTAGTAACTAACGTTATTAAATAGGTGCACAGATGACTTATATTACTTATTATTGTTATTATTATCTCATTAGCCTCATAACTGTATTCATATATCTCCCATATATATCTCATTTAATTTAATAAATATTTTTGTTTAATATATATATACCTATATACTATAATAGTTATACAATATACACTTGTAGGATCTCCCAAGATTAAATAAATTACCTATACACCCGGCAGATGAACGCAGTACTAAATATCACCTCAATACAGGCTCTGCCTAGTGAGGTGATAAAATCCCGCAGAAGCCGCACCTTTAGTAAATTTCCAGGGTTCACATTTTGTATGTACGACTAAATGATGTAAAATTACTATAGGAAATTTAATCATGTAATACTAGGGATAAATAAAATAAATAAATAAATAAATAAATAAATAAATATATTTATTTAATTTTGAACATAAGTGTTGGACGTGCTGTTTCCAGTTAAGGTTTTCATCAGTGACGATCCCAAGAAATTTAGTCTCGCTCACAGTTTTTACTATTTTTCCATTAAGGTCGATATTAAGATCTTGGGGCTGCAGTTGACTTGGGCGATATTGTATAATTTTCGTTTTTTCTGCATTTACGTACACATTTAATGAACTCAGCCATTCTAATATGGTACCAAGAGAATCTTCAATTTGAGTTTTTGGTGAGGTTAATGGATTGTTTTGGAAAATAATGGAGGTATCGTCAGCAAATAAAACATATTTATCCTTTGTCAGGGTTGGCAGATTATTTATGTAGAGTAGAAAAAGAAGTGGCCCCAAAATACTCCCTTGTGGGACACCAGCTTTAATGACCCTCTCATTTGAGTACTGTTCAAAAACTTTGCGGTTTTTTATAGCATTAACTTTTACGCTTTGTGGCCTGTTTGAGAAATAAGATTTAAACCACTCATTTGTGTGACCCCTTATCCCAACAGCATTGAGTAAATCCAATAGTTTATTGTGGGATACGCTATCAAAAGCTTTGGATAGATCTAGAAATACAGCTATTGTTGTCTTTTTATGGTCGATTCCATGCAGTATTTCTGTAAAGAGGTCATATATTGCGCGTGTAGTTGACTTTCCCTTTCGAAATCCATTTTGTTCCTTACATAAGATTTTGTGAAATGAAATGAAATGAAATGAAAATGAAATGAAAAATGAAAAATACCTTTATTGTACTAACAAAAAAAAAAATTACATGGGTAAAGAAAACTTAAATTCTATTTTGACTTAGTACAAACGGCGGGCTTATCGTTTCACGATTTCTTACAGCCAACCTTGTAATATTAAATAAAAGTATCAATACAGCTCACATACATAAACATATACACATAAATATACATATACATATATCCAAATATACATACATACATAAATAATATAATTTATAATATAGTATATGTATATTATAATAATAAATACATAGAAACTACAGATAAATAATAATAAAAATAACTGCTTATATAAAATGATAGATATTACAAAGTTCTTATGCTTCTATTCAGTCAACAACCCAACGAAAGGGGGGAGGGGATAGGGGGAGGGTTGGTTCTTAGTTGATATTTTGAGGGAGAAAATGTTTTTTCAGTAACGCCTTGAAACAGGGCAAGGATGTTGCATGACGAATAGCATGCGGAAGCTGGTTCCAAAGTCGAGCTGAATGGACGCTAAATGAGTTAGTGAAAAAAGAAGACTGATGTAGTGGAATTGCTATGGTGTTGTCCTGACTTGACCTGAGTGGAACACCATGACTTCCTAACGGGAGAAAGAGGTCTTTAAGGTAAGGAGGTGCTATGGGACTATTTAGGACTTTATAAAGGAGTGAGAGGGCATGCAGATTTCTGCGCTCACGAATTCGAAGCCAGTGAAGTCCATCGCGATATTCGCTTACGTGATCAAATTTACGCAAGTCGAATATATATCGTATGCAGATATTTTGTAGCCGTTCGAATTTATCCAGTATCTTCTCTTTAATATCTATAGTACCGACATCAGCATAGTCTAGAATTGGAAGTAGCAGTGTTCTTACTATAGTTTGCTTAGTTGATGCTGGAAGGAATCTCTGTAACCTTCGGAGGCTATGAAGGCCATTGAAAATACGACGACTAATTTGGTTGGCGTGTGCCTGCCACGAAAGAAATTCGTCTATGACTATTCCAAGATTCTTGACAGTTTTGGTATACTCAATAATATTACCGTTTATTTTGAGGGGTGACATTGACGTTTTGTTAGTATTAGACATGAGTTTCTGGCCACCAATCACAATCGCTTGTGATTTGGCTGGATTTATGATTATGCCATGTTTTTCGGCCCAACTTGATATGTGTTCTAAATTAGAGTTCATAGTCGACACGGCAGAAGGCAGGTCATCAGGTCTGGCATGGAGGTAAATTTGAAGGTCATCAGCATATAAATGATAGGATGTAGTTAAGCCCTTGGCAATCGGGTTAATGAAGATAGAGAAGAGCAGTGGGGATAGGACACACCCTTGCGGGACACCAGCTGTGAGCTCGAGCAAGTCTGATTGGCCCTCAGACGATTTAACACACTGGTAGCGTCCGCGCAAGTAGGAGTCAAACCAACTCACCACTCCTCTAGAGATATTGAGCGATCGGAGTCGCTCAAGGAGAAGTTCAAAGTCGACAGAATTAAATGCGCTACTGAAATCAAGCAGCGTGAGAATAGTTAGTTTTCTATCATTCATAGCGCGTCTAATGTCGTCGGTAACTTTGACTAGTACAGTAGTGGTACTGTGACCAGGGCGGAAACCAGACTGAAGGGGATCTAACAATTTGTTGTTATCTAAGAAATTATTAAACTGGGTGTAAACAACCCGCTCTAAAACTTTGGAGAATATTGGCAATATTGAAATAGGCCTGAAATCTTTAGCAGAATCTGGCGATTGGACTTTAGGGAGGGGTATGATAATAGCCTGTTTCCATAAATTTGGAACTACTGAATTAAAAATAGAAAAATTTATAATATGTGTGAGTGTAGGTAAAAATATTTCAAGTATTGGTAGGATTAGGTCTTTGTTTATGTTGTCACATCCATACGCTCTAGACTTAATTCCTCTTACTATTCTTCTTATTTCCGCTTGTCGAACTGGAGAAAACGTAAATTTGCTTACATTATGCGGAACCTCCTCACGGATAGACTTTATGGAAGCAGCCTTTATATCATCCTCAAGAATACATGGTGGTTTTGCAAAGTGGGCGTTGACAACATTTAGGTCAAATTTGGAGTTCATGGGGTTTGACGTGGTTTTACCCACTCCGAGGGAATGAAGAAATTTCCAGGTGTTCTTTGGGCTCGAATTTGCAAGATTACGACAAATGTAGGATCTTTTGGCATTACGACACAATTGGTTACATTGATTCCTCAACAACTTAAACGAATTCCACAGTTCATCGGAGGGAGCACTTTTGAATTTGGATTTAAGTTTATCCCGTTTTGCCATCAATCCCTTGATTTCATCCGTAATCCAGGGAGAAGCTGGGTGTTTAATACGAATCTTTTTAATCGGCGCGTGCTTGTCATAGAGCTGTATAATGAGTTTATTTAGAAATTCGACCTTCTCGTCTACAGACCCCAAATGAACAACGTTATGCCACTCCATGTTATATGCATCATGAGACAACTGCGTGTAGTCAATGGACCTCAGATCCCGCCGATACAAAAACCTAGGTGGTGGCTTGGGACTTCGGATTTTATAGGAGAGATATAGTAAGTCATGGTGCGAGAATCCAGAAGCGGTGTACTGCCCATGGGTGTTGATCCTATACGGAGAAGATGTAATAATTAGATCAATGAGACTACGGGACGCTTTATCATAGTGGGTAGCTTCAAGTGGGAGTAGATTGAGATCGAGCGAGGAGATAATTTGAGATAGCTTAGACGAACGATAATCCTGTTTTAGAAGGCAGGTATTGAGGTCGCCCATAAGTACTGAATGTTCATAATTAGGTACGAGACCTTCAAGAAGTGACTCTAATTCTTGAAAGTAATTAATTTGGGGAGGGCAGTATACGACACCGAGAAGAATTGAAGTGAATTGAAGATTCACCTCTATGAAGAGATACTCTGTGTTCATCAAGAAAGCTTAGAAGTCGGTTTGCCATTGCTTTTTCGAAGATTTTTGATATATTTGAAAGAAGAGAAAAGGCCTATAATTATTTATACTAGTCCGATCGCCCTTTTTAAATAAGGGCTTCACAATCGCTGATTTTAATATCTGAGGGTAGCACGCATTTGAAAACGATTGATTAATTAAGTAGGTAATTGGTATAGCAAGAATATCCGCGCAATATTTTAGAATGCATACAGGTATTTCATCAAAGCAACAAGAACTTGTATTTTTTAATGACTTAATAATTTTTTTTACTTCTTCAACAGAAACAGGTGGAATATAGAAAGATGGTACAGAGGAGCATAATGAAAAAGTATGTTGAGATGCTTGTAGTTTAGTTTTCGAACTTCCGATGCTGATGAAGAAATTATTCAATGCATTTGCTACTTGACTAGGTTCTGTAATTTTTGTATCATTTATAATTGGTTCTATATTTTTTTCAATCTGAGAATTTACTTTGTTGGTGTTTTCTTTTATGACTTGCCACATAGCCTTTGGCTTGTTGTCAGAGTTAGCGATTTTATTGTCATAGTACATTTTTTTTTGCCATTTCTATAACACTTTTCAATGTTTTGCTATAAGTTTTATACATTTTTATGTCTACTGGATTTCGAGAAGTCCTAGAATGTATATACAACTCTCTTTTTCGTTTGCATGAGCCTCACGCATACTATCTATGCGCATACTATCTATGTACTAATTATAATATCGCACCAAAAAAACTGCGAAATTCGGCAACCTGATATTAGTCATATATACAGTCATATATACAGAAAACTACAATTTACACAAAAAAAATGAATGTTTATAAAAAGTTTTATGTAGGTTAAGAAATTTAAATGAAATCGGAAAAATGTAAATCTGAAAAATCGACCATTACATTGGTAAATGTTTAAAAATAAAATGAAAAATAAAAATTATCCAAATTAGAATTAACAAATCCACAACATGCTAATCCATGATACGAAAAAAAATAATTACATTAAAAATCGAAATGTCACCATTTGTCTAAATGTTAGAAAGAGAATTAAAAAATATCCAAAATATAAATACCAAATTCACAAGCTGTCAACAAAAATAGGATAGAATAAAATATATTAGATAATTTATTAAAAAAAAACAATATTCTTAAATCATGTTACAAAATCTGTAAATAAGTTGTCTATAAAATTAATTGTTTAAAATTAAAATGTCAACAAAAATTAAGTCAAGTTGTCGATTTTGTATACAGAAATATAAAATTTAAAAATTCTGTGCCCTATAAACATTTTTATAACGTAAAATATAATATTATTTGATTTGTTTTTTAAATTGTGCATACTATGATCGCAATCGTGTGCGATTTAATTTAGTATTATTTAGTAAAAACCAACTTATAATAAACTAAGACGGGACAATGGACAATTTATTGATTATTTTTTTAAGTATCATAGTTTTTATTAGCTTAAATGGCTTTTTAAGGACGAGTATATGAAACGCTCACCCGCCAAGTCAGAAATTTCGAAGGTGCGGTCGGCCGCGGGTTAAAGGCTAGGACGTCACTACGGGCATTGAACAAATAGGACGAGACTATTTCAACTTGTGACATTTAACATTTAATTCGGCTGACGAGCAGCGTGACCGGTTGCCGCGAACGCCCGAAAATTCTAGATGTTTATTTTTTTCTAAAAATAATTTAAATCAGGAGATATGTTAAAAAGATAGCTTATGTGACTTAAAGAGGGCTTAATTAGGTAGCCTCTACGTTATTTTTTAAAATCTCAAAACATACATTTGTTTTCAAATTACGCCGTAAACTTACTGCTTTTCAGCAGGATAAATGGCGCAAAATTCCAGGTTTCCTTTATTGTATACTTTATTTAATTTGGAGGTAGCGGAAAAATCGGTTGCAACAGACCAACACTTTCCCGGCAAGTAAACAAACCCTCTCTACACCCCCCCCCCCCCCCGCCCCGGCCAAACCAACCTCACCCCGCGCGCTAATTAGTAGTATACTTGTAGTATTTTTCGTTGTATTAAAATGGTATTTTTCCCAAAATTATGTAGTATATTGTTAAATATGGCGGACTTTAAATATTATTTGCACCGTTTGTATACGAGATATTTCAATCAATTTCAGATACTACCGTGATTTCGGTCAAACGAGGCATCTGTGTACCGAATTTCAAATCTCTTTCGCAATATTTCGAGATTGAAGTATCATTAGCGGAATGAACTCCTGGTGGACCGATTTCCATCACTTTTCAACTCTTGCCATGACCGAATGATACCTGCATGCTAAATTTCAGCTCAATCGGAAGAAGTGTTTGGTCGCTATCGTGGAGGAACACACACACACACACCCTGAGAGACACACAGACACACACAAAGACAGACACAGACAGACTTCAGTCTGGAAATGGTCTTAACCGCCCTACCTACATATACGAACGTACGTGATACGTCCGCTATACTTATAGAAAAAAATATATAAAATATATAAAAAATATATGTACATCCGCTATACTTATAGAAAAAATATATAAAATATTTAAAAATTATATATATATATATATATATATATATATATATATATATATATATATATATATATATATATATATATATATATATATATATATATATATATATATATATATATATATATATATATATATATATATATATATATATATATATATATATATATATATATATATATATATATATATATATATATATATATATATATATATATATATATATATATATATATATATATATATATATATATATATATATATATATATATATATATATATATATATATATATATATATATATATATATATATATATATATATATATATATATATATATATATTTTATTTATTTATTTATTAAAGAAAAGCACATTTTTTACGGCAGTACATTGTAAGTTCACATTAGAGACTTAAATGTAAATAATAGCAAAATAGAAAGCACCCCAGACCACATTTTTTTTAAAACAACGCCGCCTAACTAGGCCTAGGCCCGTACTAAGGCAAGGGTACCAAGTAGACAGTGGCTTGTGCATACTTTAGACTATATAAACAGCTGTATACTTTGTCTGGTATATATTTAAAACAAGTATTGTTATTGAGAAATCTAAAGCAATAAAACCAAGGATGTACCTAATTTTTGAATAATAAGCCAAAGGTAGCGCGTTAATAGTAGTGGAGAGGGAAATGGGGGAGGGAACAAAATGTATATCCGTATTCATATCGAAACAACATTTTAGCGCGTTCACAATACTCTCCCTCTGCCGGAAAAATAAAACGTTTTGAACGACCTTAAATTTACAGTAAGCCCACTCATGACTGACACGTGCGACATGTACATATAGAGGTTGACAGGTGACAATAACGGCAGTATGGCTCGTTCGCTTATAGATGCAGAAAAAAATGAGTAGGTTGCATACGTGGAAATGTGAGACGAGACGGATTGATCATTTCGCCCAAGGCAGGCGCGGCACAGCGGGTGCTCCGCTCCGGCTAGACCGGCACCGAAGGGACCGTTACACGATACCGAGAGCCGTCCCCTACTAAGAAATTGAAACAAAGCCGAGTAGCGATAATCAAATACAGCGCGGGTCGACGAGAATCATAGTATTATACAGAGTAAGCGCGAATTAAGGAGCCGCCATCTAGGAATTTCACACACTAACTGGAAACCACGTTCACACAGAGAATACGTACCTATATGTTCTAAAATTCTTAAAGCGAAACACATACGATGTGTGTGGTTTGGTGTTTGTAATAATAATAATAAAAATAATAATAATAATAATAAAACCCTTTAATCGTACTAAAATGCGAGCTTATTGCCTGCAGGCAATATGTTAAAGCTAACCTATACCTACTATTGTATGGACATTATTTGCGAGTAGATGATACATAAGTTAACCTACTATATAAAAGGTATGACAAATACAAAAAAAGAGGATAGAAAGAAATATATTTCACTCTTTGTGGGCACAGAATGTGCCACACTAAAATAATCAAACACCTATAAGGACGCTAAGGTTTAAAAAAGAGGAGAAGGAAAATGGAAAGAGAATTTATGTGGAAGATTTAAAATTTTCTCTGAGTCTGTTTTTAAAACTTTTATGCTTGGCGCGGTTTTCACATTTTTTGGCAAAGCATTCCAAAGATGGGCTCCATGCACAGTGAAAGAGAATGAGAAGAAGTCAATGCTGGGACTAGGGGTAGAGAGTAGCGATTAATTGCTACTCACTTTCCATACATTTCGTAGTATCTTGTTGGCCGCAGGTCGCAAGTGTGTGCCCCGGCTTAGTGCAATTTCGCGGCGGCCAGTGGAATTAGACGTTGCCAACCATCGTTATAATATATCGATGTTGCCAACATTCGCCCACGGGCGGTATTAAAAAAAAACACCAAAAAATGCTTATTTGGTGTTACATTACAATTTTCAAATTATGGAAACGAATAAGGGTGAACAAATAATTTTTTTTTGTAGCAATTCGTGTGCGCGCAAAATGTCCCAAAAATAATTTATTTATTTAAAAAAAATACAGTTAAATGGTTTTAAATGCAGTATCTGCCTGAACTAGGCCATAGCCCGTACTAAGATAGATTCAATGCATGGCAATGACTTGTTCATATGAGCATATGTATAAAAAAAAACAAAATAGTATAATGATAGAAATAAAATTAGTACAAAATGTCGTATGATGAAGTTTATACAACAAATAAATCAATAATTATTTAAAAAATCTATAACGATAAATGAGTATAATAATAAAAAGAAGTTTATTTCAAAATACAAATTATTAACTTCTCCGCTTCATTTTTATGCAAGTTGAAGAGTTGCATCATTTTAAATTCAAATTAAAATGACTTTACTTCTTTGCAGACTTTTAACGATTCTTTGATTGTTATCAATTTTGAGCCCGATAAAGCCAAAGTGTCTTTGGACAAAAGAAGTTCGTGTTTTCCGCACGATGTGTTTAGAGGCTGTGGACCTTCAACATTGCAATAATACGGTAACTTTTAACGTGAATATTTACACCTTTCAAGTAGTTAAGAGCTGTTTTAGCTGACTGACTCTGATCTGACTGACTCCTCATAGCTTTAGCTTAGCGAAAAAGTCCTTTATGGGAAACCTTCGGGGCTTCTTGACAAAACCCGAAGAAGCACCCGTTGTGCTATCATAAGCGGGTTTAAAACACTACGCATAAATCCTCTCCAACATAGAATACCGTCGCAATACAATTGGGGGAGTCTGGAAATAGTATTGTTTCCTATAGAGTGGGGGTAGTTGTTAACCTTACGGCGACTGAGAGCTTGAAACGACTTTTTTTTTTGTCTTCAAAAAACTTTACATAGTTGTTTAGAAATTTTATATAGCCGCTTAATGTTAAAATAACTTTAAAATGTATACTAAATATTTCATTAGAGACTCACCACATAATTGAGTTATATTAGATATTTATAACTACAGATAGTCATGAAATTATAATATTAAAATTAAATGGTCCTGTAAGTAAGAATTATAATTGATTATGGGAGACAATTAAAAATAATAGTGATAATATAATAATCAATAAAATGGTACAAATGTCAAGTTAAATAAAAAATAAAAAATCGAGATGGAAATTGTCAGTAATCTAATTATAATTCGTTAATATTATATAATTCTCTCGCAATAAGGTAGCCTTTTAATTTCGATTTAAATTGGGTGATATTTCCGTTTCTACATATACTTTTGATATTCTCAGGCAGTTTATTGTAACACGCCATTCCAACGTAATTTGGATCCCTTTTGAATAATTCCAGAGATGGACGGGGTAATGCTAACTATCGGGTAGCGACTAATCGGCTACCCGATACCGCGTGAAAGCCGGGCAAAGGATGACGTGGTCCGCGATAGATTCGGTAGACACCGTATCACCGCTTCGTAAAAGAGAGGACCGCGCAAGCGTTTTCGAACTTGTAACCAGTCGGGACGCCGGAGAAATCTGGCCATAACTGGTAGCGAGAGCGCTTGGTCTGCCCGCTGGGTTAACTACCCGGTGTCGGGCGGGAAGGGTTGGTCTCTCGCGGGCTAGTTGGCGGAGCTGGATAGTGGATTGTTAATTGTCTCTAAATCTTCTACGCCCATCCCACGGCTGAAACAACGATCACATATCGTTATACCAGCCCGGGGTGACGGGTTCGCCCGTCGTAGTCGACACCGCCCAACTACTCACAGTAAAAATCTGCTGTACAGAACGTGCCAAAATAATCGATGAAAAACAACGTTACAAGTTCTGTCGGTTCAACAACTGCCAGATTCATATTAGACCTCACAAAAAATCGCCGCATTTTTTTTTATATATAAAGGAAGCGGCTTTAAAGAAAATCAGATAATATTATGCTACATAATTTTTCTCGCTTCCTGTTTTTTAACAACACGAAGGTACGATGAAATGCTACAGCAATAAATAAAAAAGTAAAGACGGATGTGCGGTGTAAGAACTGCTATTAATAGGAACGGGTCCACAATGCAGCGGCGGCGGCGATGGCGGCGACTCGAATCGACCTACCCGCTATAAATGATTTCCTCCGTGCGCAGATATCGTGGCAGGATTTGTGTGGTGCACGGGTGGCACCGTTATAAGCTGCTGCTAGGGCTACCATTATATTGGGTTCTTACCTATGAAGTTGCTGTTCAATAAAGGAGATTTAAGACCAAAAACTTTGTATGAAAAATATATATTGACCCCTATTATCTATGCAGATTTTTCATCTCAATGGGAGTTGCTTAATTCCTCTGCTGTAAAACTCTCGTGGACAGGGACCAATGAATGCTTAGAACGGCGTTTTTCACCGACTCTTTAAAGTTGTTTTTTTCTCGTGTAAAAGTTATCTAAATTCTGAAAAAAAACTATATTGGAGCAAGGTCTGGCAAGTACGGTGAGTGACAAAGAGTCTCCAGCCGCAGCTCCTGCAACTTTGCGACTGTTTGCAATGAAATCTGCGGTTATACGTTGTCATGCAGAAGCAGTGGCGGTAAGCGATTGACCAGGCTCGGTTATTTAATCAGGAGCTTCTCTATCATTGTTTGCAGTTCTTAACAGTACAAATTTACGGTAACTGTATTGCTAGACTGCAAGAAGCTGTAATAGAAAACACCAGCACAGGGTCTCATATTTGAAAATAATGCAAATTTTCAACTTTACCATGGTTGCACAAACGAAAATATTTGAGCAAAAACAAACGACAGAAAAACAAAAAAACAGCTGATTTTTAAAAAAGAATAACATGGCCTTGAATTAAAATGTATTTAAATTTGAAATTCCAACTCAAACCCAAGTAATCCTAGTTCAAAGTGGCCAGTGTAAAAAACAGCAATTATATGGGTAAGGACCCAATAATTGAAATGAATAAAATCATCAAAATGTGCAAGTACCGGCCGATTGGAATATTTTTACGTGAAAATGTCGTTTAGCATTAAAACGGGCCTTTTGTAACGAAACATGACAATTTTCATTCGATTAGATACATTCTCAGCATATTTTACTTTCACGGCCTAAGGGAAAGTATTGTGAACGCGCAATTTTCGAGATGAAGACGGATATATACATTATGGACCACCCCCCCCCCCCTCTCGAGACGATTAAGACCGTTTCCAGACTGAATTCTGTCTGTGAGTCTGTGTATCTGCGTGTATTCCTCCTCGATAGAGCCTAAACGCTTCACCCGATTAAGCTGAAAATTGGCATGTAGGCATCATTTGTTCATGTTAAGAGTTGAATAGATTGTGATTGAAATCGATCCACCTTTTTTTTATTCGTAATAATTGTATGGGCGGCCAGTGCCATCCATTAGCGCGTACCTATGTATATATGTCACTGCGCACTACTGCGGTTCGTGTATTTGCTTAGACCCCGACGTGCCCTTTCGAAGCTTTTTTACTGGATTTCCAACTACAACGGGCGAATTCGTCACCTCAGGAAGTTTTAACGAAATAGTCGTTCTATCTCCCGTGAAGTGAGCGCAGAAGACTTAGGACAAAACAATCCACCGTCAAGCTCCGCCACATGCCCTTAAGAGGCCAGCGCCTTATTCGCGAGATAGCCAGGAATTTTACCCAGCGGGCATACACTCACGCCCTTACTTCCAGTTGCGACCAGATTACTCCGGTCTCTCGACTGGTTACGAGTTCGAGGTCGCTTGCGCGGTCCTTTCCCTTACGAGCAGTCGCCTGTAACGACCCTTAAGCATCGTACATGCAGTAAAGAAATGCATTGAATTCCAGTGAAATGCACTGACACCAATTCAGCCATTGTTCTACCTCGTGTAGCGATGAATCAGCACGATTTTAACTACTGTGTCAAATCAGTTACAAGAACGACACTTTTACTCGAGATATTTTGGATTGCATAATCTTTCGGCCTATATAAAGCGGCGAAAATATGACCAAAGTATCATTCCTCGAGTGATCACGTCCCCCAAGACAGCGACGGCTACACCCGGCACCATTCGCACGAGTCAGGTCAACGGGTCCGGCTTCTTGGGTACCTCTTCCTTCCTTTCTTATATCGAGACGAGACGCATCAGTCTGTATTTCAATTTCAATTTCAATTTCAATTTATTTCTGCTCCAGTAGGTAGGCTTTCCTACACTTGGATGCGTCTTTGTCTCTAAAATTTTAAATAATGTAATTAATTAAAGAATATTAACTATCATTATATAGTTGTGGCAATATAAATTAATTTTAGTAAATTATAATTGGTTTGAAAAACCATTGATAAATAGAAAATAATCTAATAATCAGAATTGCTGATCAAAAAAAGAGCTCAATGTCTGTAGTCATAATTATCAAGGCAATAATATGATGGTCAAGAAAATAGATGAGGGTATATTAAAAATATCTAAATTTAAGTTAATTGTCAAATCTAGCAATACAGCCGTCGTCGATAAAAATAAAAATAAAAATTACGTTCTTTGGCAAAGTTGATTATCATGAATTATCCGTTATTTTACATTAGGATGCTCTGGAATAAGAATTCAGCATTATCCAAATCTCTTAAGTCATATACAGGATTCTTGACTAGGCCATTAAATAAGACTTTTTTAAATTGGTTCTCTCCAAGACTTCTGATATGTGTTGGGACCTTGTTATAATAACACAGGCTTTGATGAAGGAAACTGTTGCGCACTTTACTAAGCCTGTGCCGATTTAGATGTAGATCAAATTTACTTCTTGTATTGTGTTGATGGAATTGTGTGGATGTACTCCCACAGACTCGAGCCGTGCCAAGTACGAAATACTCGGAGCACAATTACAATCCTTATCCATACATCCTCGTAACTTCAGGCAGATAGCCACTACATTCGCGTCAATATATATCCTATTCGGGAAGCGTTAGCAACTGGCAATACAACTCTCAATAAATACTTTCTGATACACTTTAAATTGACTTTTAATACGGAGATAACCCGCACGTTGACACCACCGCCTCACATCAAATAAATTGGAGTCTAGTGATGGGTGGCCCGTAACACGCCGTAAGGTCAGCAACCACCCCCGCTCTATAGGAAACAGTACAGCTTCCAGACTCCCCCGACTGTTAGTCAGAATGCACAATCGATTGGCTCACGTGCGCAGACCGTCCAGGAGCGCCAGAAGATTGACACCTAGGGGAAACTAGCCCTAAGGCGAGAATTCTACCCGGGCTCTCGCTTCATGCGTGGAGGCCGCCGGATGTGTGTTGACCCGTGAGTGTAACCGACCCTGAACAAATAGGTCTTCGTGGCCAATTCAGCGAGGGCTTATTAGCTCTTGTCAACAATAAGTCAGTAAGGTCTACCTGGCCTCGCGACCCTAGCCATGAAAAATAAAACTGTATACAGTAGGAACTCTGTTGAGATAATAGATTCATTCGCGGAAAGGAAAGCTCGACGTGTAAAGCTGTAGCAAGATTAAATAGTAAAATTAGCTGGGACCTATGTATTGAAGGTGTGTATTCAGCCTGGCTTGTAAATTGTATACACCGGTTGTATATATTCTATGTTAATGACACACATAAAAAATAGTTATTAGCAAATAGTTAATAAAGAGTACAATTTTATTTAAGGGTTCTTACTTTCCCGGTCACGAGAAATCCCAAGTAGTATTTTTGTTTTGTGAGTTTTTTAAATCATTAATCTTAAATGCTGGAGGAGAGGGGCGCCAATGTCAAGTTTTTGCCATGGCTCGGAAAAATCGTAGATCCCGAGCTGTAGGTACACACTAACAATACTAAGTCAACCTTTCTAGCGATAGTTATTAAAAGTACAGTCGGTGGCCAAATTATTACGGACACTGTGATTTTTTGGTACTAATATGCACATTTCAAAAATGTTATTCTCCTAAACAACATTTATTTATCACAAGAAATGGAGGCTACCGCGTAAAATAGCGAAATTTTCAATTTATCTTCGAAATTACACTTTTTGTATTCACGGAGAGAATGTCGGGTGTTACAAAGTTCACGCGGTCAATTCGTTTTTTATCCTGTTTATAATGTCGAACAAACGCGATAGTCTCCGATTTCATACAAAAAAAAATAAGGTCTACTTAATATTTCTGAAAATATTCAGAATAAGTTTTGTTAGGAAGTATATACAGCCAATATAGAGATATTAAGCCAAAATTAATGAATATTTACAAGATGTCATAGTTAATTGTCATTTTAATTACGAGAAACGTATCTTAACGTAAACATTCTCTACGTGACGACAAAAAGTGTAACTTCGAAGAAAAATTGAGAATTTCACTATTTTACGCGGTAGGTTCAATTTCCTGTGATTATGATGGCTAAAATAATTAGCGATTAAATGTAGGGCGCCCTATAACAATAACTTAAAAAACAAAATTAAATGTGGTTCAGGGGGATAAAATTTTTCAAATGTGCAAATAAGTACCAAAATTCACAATGTTCCTAATCATATGGCCACCCAGTGTACATTTATCTCTAGGAATAAACAGTCCGCTTATTCATTCTTTTCATCTTATACACCTGTCACATTGCCATTGCGATGCATTTCCCTACATAAAATAGGCTCTTTAGTTGAATATTGCACAGATGGTAACCCTACTAAGCGGGCCGCGCTTAGAAAGCATTCGCGGCAAAGATGTCAGGCGGGCGCGTTTTCAAACTTCCGCGATCTGCCGCGCCGCGCCACAAAGCGGCTTCGCGGTTACGGGAAACCGCACACAATACGTAAAATCCGCGCACTTGCCGTGTCCTTTCCAAGCATTCGTATAGCATAATTTACCAGGGAGGTAAGTCAGAACCGGCGCGGCATTTGTCAAAACAGGTCTAAAGGGCTCGCTAGACGATCAAAATTGTTTCCCAAGCATTTACGTGCTTTACAAGCAACGCCTGAAGTGGCTAATAATACATTAAGCATGCTTGTCAAGCATTTTACACTCATTTGCCGGCGCAGCGCCAGCGCGTCGCGTGCTGGAAAAAAATCGCGTGCTTATCAAGAAGTTTTGACCGTCTAGAGAACCGTAAGCATGCTTATCAAGCTGTTTTCATTTTCTGGAGCAGCATCTCCGCGTCGCGCGCTAAGAGGGGATCGCAAACCGCAGGATATAGCATTTTTTTTTATATTTACCAAAAAACGGAATGTTTGAGACCACTGGATGTGAGTTGCTTGACAAGGATATCTCTAGATGGTCAAGAAAGGCTTGACAACCATTGCAAATACATAAATTTTCATCAAGCTTTGTCCACAGCACGCACTTTGCTTGTCAAGCTAACGAGCTTAGTTCTAGACGGTCAAAATTGCTTAGCAAGCACGAAAAATTCACTTGTTTGACAAGCAATTTCGGAAGGCTCTTGTTTTCACCTTTCAGACACGGCGTGGCATATGGTTAGATGGCCTTATCTTACATTGTAAGGTTCCAGGTTCGATTACCGTCTGGGTCACCATTTTCCGTTACTGAAATTGCATTTCAATTCTGTCGATCGAATATAATAACAAGACACACACTGATGCCCCCCTCTCTACACGTTGGCCAATGCTTTGGCTTATTGCAAAGGTGGAAGCGAGTTGGTACCGTCACCTGTGAAAAATGTATGGAAAAGAGCGAGAGAGGCAAAGGCGATACGGTCAACGTTGGCCAACTTGTGGAGGCGCCATTACACACATGTTACACGCACACATGTATATTAACACTTCATAGTAGGGTTAGTTGTAGTGTAAGAGATTGTCATTGACCTTGTCCTTGACCGTAAGAGATGAGCCTTGTTTGAGTGTATTAAATTCCTAGCGACGCTAAAAAATCTTTTATTTCATAGTGGAAAAAACTCGACGCTGGCCTGAATGAAAGCTGATTTCTTTATTCTTATTTCTATTCTTAATTCATCTATGAATCCATCATGTTTTCAAAATGGATTACCTTGGACTAAATCCTACTACTATTATAAATGCGAAAGTTTGTAAGAATGTATGTATGGATGTTTGTTACTCTTTCACGCAAAAACTAATCAATGGATTTTGATGAAACTTCACAATAATATAGCTTACACATCAGAATAACACATAGGCTATAATTTATAAAGATATATAGTTTTCTATCATCATTATCACAATTTTCCATCACCACGCAGGTGAAACCGCGGGGCGCAGCTAGTATTGTTATAAATTAATGTTACATTGTGTTGGCCCATAAATGGGGGTTCTAATATTTCTTCGTTTTAAATATTAGTAAACGGAAGATGTATTAGAGCTTGGAATTTAGCAGATGTAGAAGATGTAGCAAATAGACACTGTCAATTGTGGCAGTTGGCACTTGATGATAAGTAAACGCGCAAGGGCGCTGGCGCTGATCTTCAAACTGACTGGTGATTTCCTCTTTAGACACAAATATCTACAATTTTCCTGTCTGTTCTGGGAGTTATTATGCGTCGTCCGCCCACAAAAAAAAAACCTTTCTCTTTGGACTCAAAATGACCCCAGAGCTAATTTTCGTCTTGATGTTCCTAACAGCATGAAAATATTCAACACTTACGTACGGCCTCTGTTCGAATATGGATTCCAGATTTGGAATACATATTTCAAAGAGGATGTAGACTTGTCGAGAAGCTTTAAGAAGGTTTACAAAGACACCTAAAGAATCTTTTGACAGCTAATTAACCCACTTTCCGTCGTCCAATTGAACTAAAAAACCTTTCAGATGGACTCGTTGTAGATAACATTCTAACAGTTTTGGGATTAGGGGGGAGGGGGCAAGGGAGGCTGAAATGTGGAAATTTTTAAATTTAAAATAGGAAGGCCAGTTTTAACTCATTTCTGATGCATAATGAATATTATCATGGGCAGATAGGGTATTTTTCTGATTACAGTCTACGCTATTTCGCGTTCTTACATCTAAAATAGTGTTTGAGAAAATAGGGAAAATCTGAAGAATCCACCACTCTAAGACTTTTAAGACCGAGTCCCCCAAAAGTTACACCTTACCGTCTTTATAGAATCGATATTGTTTTTGCTGTCTTCGTCGATAGATTCTTAATCAAACTTTTATATTTTAGTCACGGGAAGGACACAAAAAATATCATATAGATCAATTATAATTAACAACTTTGTTTTTACGGGTTGGTTTTTATGCTCTTTTTTGATGTGTTTCGTTTTTCAATTAAGTGTGAAAATTCTGCCATACCTAAAGGTGCTCCCTCACCGGGAGCATTCGCCTGTATATAACATTTTAGATTCGATTTTGAGCATTTCGTTAAATACTGCCTCCCTGGCTGACGAACATTCACCTGTAATGTAACATTGATTCGCCTGTAATGTAACAAAGATGGGCGTTTCTTAACTCTGGCTACAAGTGGTGCGCATTGATGTTACAAGTTGTATCAAAATATTACAGATTGTATCATTACGGGTTGCGCACTGTAATGCTTAGATCTCCTCCCTCACTGATGTAATCCTTGAATCTGTACCGTTACATTACAGGCGAATGCTCCCGGTGAGGAAGCACCTTAAAACCAATCAGCCCTTCAAGAAATGTTTACTGTGCCCATAGTGACACTCACCCTAAAACCTCCGGGGAGTCCAGTTTACCTTTCGCTATAGTGTATAAAAGGGCCATGTAGGTGGCGTAACCTAAATTAAAATGCCCGTGTCTATACTCGTATGTTTAAAGGCACAGCCCAGATATTTCCGATTATTGTATCGCCTTAACCCTTATAAAAAAAACAAACCTTTTTACGGGACAATCTTCAGGTTAAACAAAGGGTTTGCGCTTTTTATCCGGTTTCGCAATAGTAGCCTGTATGGAATTTCATTACCTTTGTTAATTTCTTCTTCAATAAATTAAGGCATAGTCTCATGTCCTGCAATTTATTATGAACCTTTGTTACCACAGGTCCTTTGCATACAAATGCAATCGCTCGTTTTAAGATAAAGGTATTCATATGTTCCGTTTATTGCGGTCTACGGAACGAAATGAAGAAATAAATCTCGACCCCCAACGTCTGGCATCGCCTTTTTAACGCTTGCTCCACCATTGCATTACTGCAACTACGATAAGATGACAGCGTTCGCGTGCGACTACACAGCTTGAAAGCTCGTATTCACTAGGGTAAAAATTTCCCGCGACGTTGTCGCGCGACATTGTTCCTGCGTGTCGGCATTGATTATACATGGTATTAGATTGCTTAACTTCATAGTAAGATTTGGCAACCCTTTCGCGCCGGCGAAATTCAGGTGGCTCTGATAGCATTAATGGCTAAACTAATAAGCAATTCGTATGGCCATTGATAATGAATAGTTTTTAAGAAAGGACTGATTAATTATAAAAGCTCAATAATTTAATCAACAATAACGTTCAATTATTAGAGACCTCTGTCGCATTTTTATATAGGCTGATTACGTTACAGAAATAATACGGAGAGATAGAAAGCCATTTACAAAATAAAATACAAACGGAGCTGCCATGGAATTCACCGACCAAAGTCGGGTCCATTACATAACGTTTTTTTTTTCACTTCTAGGGGATGAGCGGTGGAAAATCTAAACTTAAAGTGCGTAATTATTACGTATTGAAACCGTTATACCCAACTAAACATTGACATACGTAAATAATACTAAAATAATAAGAGCTATGCTTTTAACAGTCGTTTCTTATTATATTGTTATTGTCTACCATACAGGCGTGTTTAGAGCGCCTAAAGTGCGCCGCCATATTGTTATATCATTACACCACCTTTAACAACAATTATATATTATTAGATTATTTAAAAGAATCGTCTTTTGTATTTTACATATTTTCCTTTTTATATAAAGTTTTATATTTTTCTTATGCTATGACATCTTCTTCTTCTTCGTCCTCTCCTATTCCCATTATTTAAGGTCAGCTCTCCTCATTTTTCTGCGCCGGGTCAAACGATTTTGGGTTGTCGGCTCGGACAATTGGGCTTTCTTAAGGTCTCTTTCGATGTTGGACCACCAGGTCAATGGCGGGTGGCGTCTTCCTATCTTTTGCTCGGGTAGTTTCATAGCAATTTGTGCCACATGGCCGTCGCTTTGTCTTTTGACATGCCAATACCAGCGCAGGCGGTTTTCGGTGATCTTATATGCGATTGGTGCAACCATGAAGCTACCTCGTATGTGTTCATTACAGATTCTGTCCAGCCTAGTTACACCTTCCACCCACCTGAGCATCTTTGTTTCGTTGGTATGTGCGTTTTGACATGTGTCTTCTTTGTTTTCCACCATTCGGAGCCATACAGTAACGGCGGACGGACTGCCGTTTTGTACATTTTGCCCTTAGTTTTTATGGGAATACGTAAGTCACACAGGAAACCAGTAAGTGATCGCCATTTTTGTCATGCGATGTTAATTCTATGAGACACACCAACGTCGACGTTGGTATGGAGTGTCATCATGGAGCCTAGATATTTGAACGTTTTTTCGCGATTTCAAATATGTTTGCTCAGCACTTCTAAATCGAAGAAAGGACGATGAGCGCCGATTATCGTAAGTAATCTATAGTTTGCCCTGAAAATCCTATGTCAATAATTTTCGTAGATTATGATAAAACGCTTTGTATATTTTTTTAGCCTTGTATTGTATATTCTTTTGGCATTGTATCATAAAAAGTCTTATATATTTGTATAATTTAAAACAAACGAAAACGTGGCGACAATCAGTTTGCGGTGACGAGACGACGGCGATCAGGCGAGCGAGGGACCGAGCTGTCAAAATTAAAACCCCGCTTTGGAACGGCCATAGACAAAACGAAAAATTTTAAGATTTTAAAACTGGTTCTTAATTTTGATGAAACGGAATACCAACAAAATAACGAAGTTCCTAATTTTAACCACCAGTTTAATTTAAGCCTCCGAGAAACGGAATACTGGCCACTGTCCCAAACGTAGATGTTGATGACGAGTCGCGGGGTTTATCGCGCGATTTGTACCTTAGTGAATACGTGGCTTTAAGTGAGCGGTCGAGTCCAAGAATGCAGGCGAGCAGCTAGCAGGTGTGAGCAGGCTTTACAAAAAGGGTCGCCGGAGTGGGGGGCGCAGAGGGACGCGTGTGGGCGGTGACAGTCCGTAATGGCGGATGCAGACCTGCGCCGAGCACTCGCAGCGAGATGACGCGCTCGGATTTCAATGCGGGTGATAAGCGATACGAGTATAAGCGCTGAGCGAATGCACTTGATGAGCTGACGACGCGGCCCGATCGGTTGAATGCCTCGCCACGTTGGTGTCACTCAACTGAGGTCATGCTGTGATTCTCGACGTTCCGTTTCCGTGTTCTCGGGCGCTACTCCAGCAGCATTTTTTACTACCTGTTACTTTCCCGGCCCACCAATCGTCGAGTGAAAGTATTGCGGGAAATGAGGGAAAGTATTGCGAACGCGCATTTTTTTCCGATATTAAGATGTAAATATCCGTTTTGAGCCCCCCTGAGACGATTGCTTTTATTATAATAAAATATATGTATCAAAAAAATCTTGACTATATATCCAATCATTTTGAAAATCGGAGATGGATTATATTAATAAAATTTGTATTAACTATTTCTATTGCGACATTTTTGTTGCTGTAATCTTATAATTATAATATTTCTAATTTGACTGTTTTATAACTGACATTGTTTTTATATTTTGACTATTTGTATTTTTCATTTATGCCTACTTAGGTATTTTAGCACCACAATAGCTTTTTAAATGTTTTAATTATTGTTCTACCTTCAATATGCCAGTCAATATTACAATAATAACAACGAATTTCGTATGAATGCGACGCGACGGCCACCAATGTGGCAAAAGGTCTTGATCGCATTTGTATGGTATCGCAACTACGGTAAAAATATTTAGTTAAAATATATAATATATTTTCTTTACCTAAAATAAATTATATATTTTTTTAAGTTAAAATATATAATATGATTTGAATTTCATTCTTTCTGACGCAACCGTGGCACTCAAGGGAAAGTATTGCGATACCGCAAAAAAATCGAAATGAAGACGGAAATATCCTTTTTGAATCCCCCACCCTCGAGGCGATTAAGACTATTTTCATATTGAAGTCTGCTGTGAAACTGTGAGACTGTGTGTGTGTGTGTGTGTGTGTGTATGTGTGTATGTGTATGTGTGTATATGTATGTGTGTATGTGTGTGTGTGTATTCCTCCACGATAGCACCTAAACGCTTTATCCGATTGAGCTAAAATTTGGCAAGCGCGCGGTTATCATTCGATCATGGCAAGAGTTAAAAAGATTGTAGTTGAAATCAATCCACCAGAGGGCGCTAGTCATACTTCAAAATCGAAGTATTGCAGTTAGAGACTTGAAACTCGGTACACAGATGCCTTGTTGGACCGAAATAACGTCGTGAACTGTCGTAACTGTTGGTTGGAATATCTCATGTACAAGCGACACAAATAATATTTGAAGTTCGCCAGATTTAAGAAAATACTACCACAGAAAATACAATAATATGAACTACAATTTGGCGCGCAGGGAGAGATTGGGTTGGCGCGCCGGAGGGCTGGGAAGAGGTGGGGCTTGCCTACTTGCCAGGGAAGCCTTGGGGTAGCATAACCGATTTTATTTGGATTGTACATAATTTTTCTTTTGTACAAAATTGCATTTGAATATGTATGTATATACTAATATTATAAAGAAGTAATGTTTGTGAAGTTTGTATGTAGGGGGTAATCTCCGAAACTGCTCATCTGATTTCAAAAATCGACATCATCTGAAATCATGATATTTGTAAATCAAGTCGGAGAAAAATAAGTTGGTGAGTTGCTTTATCGGCGTGCGCTGATGAAACGGTTTGAAATATGTGAAAACAAAATTGACAGAAACATCGGCCTCAACGAGATCTATAAAAAGGTCAGCGGCAGCATATATTCAACTTTTATATTTAAGCTCCAATAACTGCTTTTATATTTCAAAAAAATAATAAAAATAAGTAGGTAGTGTCTGTTGAAGACCATAGCAATAAAATAAAAATCCATTATAACAGGTGGTTGATAAAGATCAAATTAGCCATATACGGTAAGGTTGTATGTGGTGTAGTTATAAAAATATCATGAAATTAGTAACGCGTGCAGGCACCCCGAAATACCTAACAGGCGGCGGCGGCGGCGGCTGCTGGCCCAGCAAGGTCGGCTTTCAGCGAAAGACGGCGCGGATGGCAAGGAACAAAACGTGTACGTCTACGATATAGGTAGCGTGCATTTGAGTTGGGACGTCTTGCACGATATATCTAAACGTAGCATCTAAAAAGGCAAATAAACGCCACCCTACTTAAATTAACAAATCGATTCGAAACTTCACGCGAAGCGAAGCCGCGGGCAACAGGTAGTAACTTATAAATAAATAAATAAATGGATACCGGTGGAGCGGATCCGGGTGACTCCTGGTACGATCTGCAATCAAGAATATTGTTGTTGCAACGCACCAGTGGCGGATTCCTTAATTTCCACCTGAAAAGTTCTTAATTGGATTGTACGTTGCCTAGGCTTTATAAACGAGGAAATTTATTAGCGGTGCGAAGATTTAATGGAATTCTGAAATCCGATTAGCATTCACTCGATACTCGGGCGAGGAGCCGAGAGTAATATTAATTCCTAGCAGGTCTTGAAAGCTGGAACTAACCTAACGCAAAGTGCGCGGGCGATTCTCAAACATTTCTGAGAAACACAACATTGTCATGTTTATTTGCTACGAGATGGTGCCGGAACCCATGGTTATGCATAATGGAAATCCACATATTTAGGTGAATTAAACATTGACGATTCAAATTATGGAAACAAAACTTTTTATCTGTTCAAAGTACACATAATAAGTAGGATAGAAAACGAATTTACCGCGTGAAATTTGTAGGACCCGACGTTTCGGTGACGTTGCAGCCGCCGTTGTCAAGGGTAAACTCGGCGGCTGCAACGTCACCGAAACGTCGGGTCCTACAAATTTCACGCGGTAAATTCGTTTTCTATCCTATTTATAATGTCAAACAACCGCGATAGTCTTCGATTTCATATATACACATAATAAGGTTTTAAAAATTATATCGTCTCAATGTTGTCCTTGACAGGCGATGCACATATGGAGCCGTTCCTTGATTTTTTCTACCACTCGATTTCCTCACAAATGGCACCCTTGTGTAATTGTAGGTTTCGAGGACGAGGTTTAACGACCTCTGCCTTGAAATAGCCCCATAAGAATAAGGCGCAGGGGCTAAAATCAGAGCAGCAAGAGAGAGGGCCATTTAACGGCTGTGCGTCCCCTTACATTACACTCGTCTCCAAAGGCTTATATACCCCTCTTGGATGTGTTACAATATAATATAGGCAATAATAAACAAGCAGATAGTTATACAAGTAATAGGTATATATTTTTTGTTTTATTATTTGTTTAAATGTTTTACTATTCCCTGAAGAAGTTTGATCACATATCAAACTTTCGCAGGCAAATAGAGTGGCTTCCTATTAGTCATTAGACGATGTCGGGATTTTCACATACTCGTCCTACTCTTCCGTGAACTACAGTCAAACTGTCCTACTTATTTGTATAATCTCTTCTCTCCGCTTTCATCCCATGGCCTTCCATTGCGCTCTCAGGAAAATCTATTACTGGCTATACCTCAGCATTCATCAACTTTCATGTCTATACTATCCGCAGTACAAAGTGGCGAGTCAGGTAATTTATCATCGAAATCGAGCCATCTCTTTCGCACTTGCACGGCCTTATGGAGCGATACCTGTAACCGTAGTGTAGGTAGTTTACGCATACAAAAGGAATGTCGATAAAGTAATGAAACGAGGGAAATAAATATTATTTCAGTATTATAAAATCGAAGACTATCGCGGTTTTTTGACATTATAAATAGGATAGAAAACGAATTTACCGCATCATTTTCTATCCTATTTATATTTCAGTATTGTTTCATTACGATAAATATTAAATAAGTTAAACATATAAATATTGATATTGAATTATTAAAATAAAAATATAAAAGTATCAAATTTATAATAGTTGACAATAAAATAATTGTTATACAAAAAAAAATAAAACTGAACAAAGAAAGTCAGCAAGCTATTCATATTCGTGTTCACTGTCACTATCGTCTTATAGATTAATAACATGAGAATGGGTGTCAATTATATTATGTGCTTTGGCCAGGTCTTCGTTCTGGAGATTTTTGAATCGATTCCGAATTCGATCTAGAGTTCTTTCGCTCGTTCCACAAACTAATGCTGCCAACTTTCTTGGTTGTTGAAAATCAATTTTCCTTATGACATCAGGGTCTTCTTTCAACTTATGAAACCACTTATAAATGTTGAGAATGACATGCCGGCTTTGCTGGTTAACATCACTTCTTAACTTGGTCAAATTAGTTTTGCAAAAATCTTCCATCATGATGTAGATTCACAAATAGAGTTCGTATAACGAATGAGTTATGCTCTTTGACATTAAGCCTTTTATAGCAGAATATTTTGTTATCAATAATGCCTAATGACCTACACAGTACGCACAATAAATAAAGTAGACGAAAACTAATTTGGCAAAAGCGTCGTTAAAATGTCATAAAATGTCGAAATCGAACTGTTACGGTTACTACAATTAATAGTCCTAATCGGTTAGCTACTTACCACCTATTACGGTATTTACTCACCGCTTTTGGCTAAATCTAGGAATTTTATCTATCTAATTTTAGCAGGTAAAGTCTTTTTAATGTTAGGATTAATATATAGCCTATGACACTCACAAATAATGTGGCTTTCTATTGGTAAAAGAATTTTCAAAATCGGTTCAGTAGATCCAGAGATTACTTCCTACAACGTCACAAACTTTACCTCTTTATAATATTAGTATAGAAGTACAGATTACGATACGGTTCCATACCTATGTCGTATTATCTCTTTAATTATTTATGCAGTAAAAGGGAAAAGTCTTTTGTTTTAAACACTTGAGACGATAAATTTACTTATTTTGATAAGAATTCTTAATTAATATAATATAAAAGTTAGACATATGGTGTCGCTGACTTTTTTGTAGGCATTATCAAGCTCTACAACTTTTCTCTAGAACTTTAACATATATCTCTCATCGTTAAGGCAGTGTTAGTTAGAAACGTTTTTGTTCGACCGCTTATTCTCCGACTTACTTTGCAAATCCCACTACCACGAAAAGGTCTTTTCATTTTTCGGATTAATATATAACTTATGACACTCACAAATAATGTGGCTTTCTATTGGTAAAAGAATTTTCAAAATCGGTTCAGTAGATCCAGAGATTACTTCCTACAACATCACAAACTTTCCCTCTTTATAATATTAGTAGATAAATATTTTATCGACATGGTACCATTCCTATGTTAACTGTCTCTAATTGCCCCAGTCGCCAGTTTGTACTGCGGATACTATAGGTCTTTCGCAGTGCAGGCGGACCGACTCTGGAATTCCGTGCCTTTACCGATAAGACAACTTGAAAACCTAACCGAGTTTAAAAAATCGTTAAAGAGACATTTATTCAACTCATGGATATCCCCCTCCCCTCCCGTCTCCTTTGCTTGTCCTTATATTCCACTCCTTTCAATATCGAGTTGGCATACGTTACTAATCACTGTTTTATATTTTTATACTGACTGACTGTTATATGATGACTTTTATGTAAGTGTATTCATTTATTACTTGTAAATCAATTTGCCCACATAAACCTTTAGTCATAATAACCCTGGCGGTATGGCCATATTGCCACTTAGCAATAGGCCCACCACATTGTACTCTTATGTGTGTGCAATAAAGCTTTTCAAACAAACAAACAAACTATATTTGTAATAGCGGTTTTTAATATGGGTTTAAAATGGGTAAGATACTCTAACAAATATCATGAAAAAAACTTGTAATAACTACTTATTACAGGCTTTTTGCATGATATTTGTTTGATTATCTTACATATTTGAAACCCATATGGAAAACCGTTATTACATAAATAGTAAAATATTTAAACAAATAATTAAACAAGTTTTTTAAACCGTTAAAACTAGAAGGCATCTGTAGCATATTCCTACATTTTGGGCTTAAAAACGTTAACATATCACAGTATCAGTCGGAAACCACAGTAATAGCGAAGCCACACTCTTTAAAAATATTAGGCCCCACGGTGGCTACAGAGGACAACGCACACAAACCGGTGACATCGGGGCTGTGAAGAGGTCGCTGAGGTCTCGGGGGGCTATGCGCAGCCCAGTGACTTGTTTACTGTTCCAGAAATATGAAACTCGCCACAAGATGGCGCTACAGCACATCAACTTTTTTCCCGCTCAATCGATCACCATGAAAATCGGAATACATAGACATTTGAGCACGCATAATATTTTCGCGCTATTAACTTTATTGTAACTCGCCACCAGCTAGCGCTGCAGCGCATCAAATTCTTCAATGCTCAACCGATCGCCATGGAAATTAGTATACATAGACATTTAAGTCGGCATAATATTTTCGCGCTATTAACATTATTGTAACACGCCACCAGATGGCGCTGCAGCACATCAACTTCTATACTGCTCAACCGATCGCCATTAAAATTAGTATACATAGACAATTGATCACGGATAATATTTCCGCTTTGTTGTTATTGATAATATTTCACCTTGCTGTAACTATCCGCCAGATGGCGCTGCAGCACATCAACTTCTTTACTGTTCAACCGATCGCCATGAAAATTGGTATACAAGGGTTGGTTAGGCCATTTTAAATTATACCATGTCATATATATATTTATCTCCTACCTACCCTCTCAATCAGTGATAATTTACGCGCCGGCTGAAACAGACGTGCTCCTGTTTGAGTGTTCTCGTGCTGTGATTATATATATTGCGTTCGTGAGCTGGCCAGCTGAAGATTTGGAGACATTCGGAGTGAAATTACAGCAAGGAATCGCGCGAAAAATAGAAAGGTGCGTAAAACTTTGATTCCTTCTCCTCTCCACAATGATGATTATAATTCTATAAAATAACCAACCTTCCTTACAGTCCATATTATTAACCATATTATTTAACTTAAACCCAACAAGGGTATTTGAACACGGATATAACGCCGGGTAATACCACTAGTACCATATATAACCAATGATGCAGATAACCGCAACAATGGGAAGTGGTCTTCCCAAACCATTCTTCAACTATTGAATATTATGGTTTTTCGTTGCAAGTCTGGCAACACTAGCACAGAACTGTCACAATAAATGTTTGTAACCTCAAACTGAGTCGCTGTGTTTTTTCTCTCATCGCGTCCCGTTTTCATTTTTGCTAGGACTTTAATTTACGCGGAACTTCCTGACTGGAACAATTCAACAGGTTATGGGCCCAGCTCACGACGACTGTGTAAAGAAAAGTGCAAATGCTGAAAACGCGGTTTTCGCGACTGAAATAGTGCAAGCGGAGAAAGTGACTATTCTGGTGAATCGTTTTAAATCGCGTGGAATAATTCAACTGAATTAGTGCGATTTTAGATAAACGGACAAAAACAAAAGTGTCATTTCGTTTTGTGCGGTATTTTTTAGTGGGTGCAGCGATTACTTTTGAGGTTAGAATCAGCAATTTTTCTGTCTGAAAAACTGTGGTGCGTCGATAGCTGTTTTTTGTGCGTGATTTCATCATCGCGTGGTACAAGGAAAACGTTTTTCTCAACGCGCAGTTTTCGGGAGCGAGTTTCTTTTGGATTGAAATTGAAAAGTTTTTTTCGGAAAATTTCAAATCCGGCAATTCGAAAACAGAAGAAATGGAAGGTGATCGAATAAATATCGAAAAATTGGAAGGTGTCGGTGAGTCTTGCAATTGGCTGACATGGAAATTCCAAATGCGTCAAATTCTGGAGGACAATGAATTATTCGATATTGTCGATGGAGCCGAAGAGAAGCCAACGGCTGCAGAGCCGGACTATGCAACAAAAATCGTCGTTTGGAAGAAGAAAGACGCCAAATCGAGACGAATCATTTCGACAGCATGCAGAAGGCAGGCGGTAATGCAAATTATGACCTGTGCGACAGCAAACGAGATGTGGGAAATGCTCAGAGGAACCTATGAGCATACATCGAAGGCAAACACACTACTTTTGCAACAAAAGTATTACAGTTATGCGAAGAAGGCAGGAGATGATATTGCGACGTTCTTATCGAAATTAATGGAAATTGTGCAACAGCTGCGAGATCAAAAGGAGACCATATCCGATTCCATGGTAATTTCGAAAATTTTAATAACGTTACCTGCTGAATTCAATCATTTTCACAGTGCATGGGAATCTGCAAGTTCTGAAAGTCAAACTTTGACAAATCTGCGAGCGCGATTAATGGCAGAAGAGCTTCGCCTGAAATCGCAGGGACAAGTCGAAGAGGTGGAAGCGCTGATAGCTAAGCGAACTTTTCCCAAGAAAACCTACAACATCAAAAAGGGAAATTCGTCGAACAGCAACAACAAATTGACGAATAAAAGCGACAAACCGAAAGGCAAGTGCTTTAAGTGCGGAAAAGGAGGTCATTGGAAGCGGGACTGCCCAGAGAAGAAGCATAGCTCTGACGAGAAACGAGAAGATGGCTCGGTCGACGCGTTCATTTGTCACTCAGCGACGAGTGGAGACAAAGACACTTGGATATTAGATTCAGGGGCAACTGATCACATGAGTCACCGGCGCGATTGGTTCGAGAATTTCACTGAAATATCCAAACAAGTGAAGATAGGTAATGGCGATAGAATTGTGGCTCGAGGCAAAGGCGACATCAGCATTCACGCTTTCAATGGCAATGATTGGATTCGCAAGCGAGTCATGGGAGTTCTATTCGTACCGGATCTTCAGATGAATTTATTTTCATCAGGAAAGGTGACAGATCATGGACATCAGCTGAGCATGGACAACAAACGTTGCGAACTGCTGAAAAACGGAAACGTAGTTGCAGTGGGAGTTCGTAGAAACGGTTTGTTCCAGATGCTGTTCAAGGTGAATCAGATTTCACGAATCGAGGCTACAACAAACGCAAATAAAGATGATGTAAATGATGAGGATGTAGAGGAACTCTTTACTCCAGAGGAACGCGAGGAACGTGGTGCGATATGCGACCTTGACAACAGAAATGTCATAAATCGGCGTTTGCGCGATCGAAACACAATTACAGCAGCGAAGCGTTTGACATATTTCGCATCGGGACATCATTCGGCAATGTTAGCAGTCACCGAAGAGCCAAGAACTTTTGAAGAGGCGATTAAATCGAGTTACCACCGACAGTGGAAACAGGCCATGAACGAGGAGTACGATTCACTCATTAAAAATCGTACGTGGACTTTGGTTAAGGCACCAGTTGATCAAAGAGTTATAGATAATCGATGGGTCTATAAAGTCAAGCAGAATCCAGACGGAAGCATTGATCGCTACAAGGCGCGATTGGTAGTGCGGGGATTTACGCAGCAATATGGCATCGATTACCACGAAACTTTCAGCCCAGTGGTAAAGTTCACATCGATCAGAGCAATCCTGGCGTTGGCGACATCGAAGAAAATGAAGTTGAAGCAGTTTGACATCAAGACGGCATTTCTAAATGGAGATTTAGAGGAGAATGTCTACATGAGCCAGCCAATTGGATATGATGATGAAAGCGGGCGAGTATGTAAGCTATCAAAAAGCTTATATGGTTTGAAACAGGCATCGCGCTGTTGGAACAAAAAGTTTACTTTGTTCATCAACAAATTTGGTTTCAAAGCAAGTGAATCGGATCCATGTGTTTTCGTTTGCAACGGAGAAAACGGCATGCTAATTCTGGCAATTTACGTCGACGACGGATTGATTGCGGCGGAAAAGCAGGAAGCCATTGTTCCAGTCATCGGACACTTGAAAAAGGAATTCGAGATAAAAATATTTGAGCTGAAATGTTTTTTGGGACTCGAAATTGATCAGCGATCTGACGGATCGATTCACATTCACCAACAGGGATATGCAAGAAAGATACTTGATCGTTTTAACATGACGAATTGCAATGCAGTGTCAACACCATTGGACATTTCTCAGAATCTTGGAGATTTTGAAACAGACGAAGAGACCGATTTTCCATATTGTGAAGCAGTTGGAAGTCTGATGTATTTGGCTGTCGCTACCAGGCCAGATATCAGCTTTGCAGTTGGAACTGTCAGCAGATATTTGGAAAAACCAGCTGCAGCCCATGTGAATGCAGTAAAACGCATCTTAAAGTATGTCAAGGGCACGGTGGACATGGGAATTCGCTTCGAGACAGAAAACGATTTACATTTTTGTGGATACAGCGATGCCGATTACGCTGGAGACGTCAGTACGCGAAGATCGACGTCAGGATACGTTTTCATGTTCGGAGGAAGCGTTATCAGTTGGGGATCAGAACGACAAAAATCGGTTGCACTGTCTACAACAGAATCCGAATATATGGCAGCATCACATGCCATAAAGGAATTGGTTTGGCTGAAAAATTTGTTGTGCGAGCTACAGCAATCGAAATTGGACGTGCCAATATTTTTCATGGACAACCAGAGCGCAATTCGACTTGTGAAGAACCCGGAATTTCACAAGAGGACAAAGCACATCGACGTGCGATATCACTTCATCCGAGAGAAATTCGAAGACGGAATATTTGAGCTAAAATACGTTAAGACGGATGAGCAGACAGCTGATATAATGACAAAGGCATTATCAAGGCCAAAACATCAACATTTTTGTACTTTGATGAATGTCATGCCAAATAATTAACGTAGAGTATTCAAGGAATTAATCTTAATTTTGAATTTGTTTGGTTAATTGTATTCTCAATTTTATTTTGATTTTGGCATTGACTTGTAACAAAAAGTGGGAGTATTGAATATTATGGTTTTTCGTTGCAAGTCTGGCAACACTAGCACAGAACTGTCACAATAAATGTTTGTAACCTCAAACTGAGTCGCTGTGTTTTTTCTCTCATCGCGTCCCGTTTTCATTTTTGCTAGGACTTTAATTTACGCGGAACTTCCTGACTGGAACAATTCAACATCAACCGAGAAATCCTGCTTCTTTCTGTACATATATGGTCTGACATTTTACCATAGCTAGATAATAAGTGCAGAAGGGGTTACGAGTATTTACTGCCTCATATAACGTGTGGCCAAAGAAATCCAGTTTTCGTCCTTTCGAACCACATCAGTCTTCGATTTTTTTATTATATAATGTCAGAGTTTGTCGTTGGCAATTCTCTCTCAATCGAGTTTTCTGAATCGTAACAGAATTTCGTAGAATTTACTCCGCGAGGCGACGAACTAAAATGCCCAGATCTTTTCCTACCTCTGGTTTTAAAAAAGGAACAATCTTTAGTCTTTGTAAAGCCTGCTGAATGTGCATACCTATGTATATGCAACAACAAGTCAATCATCTACGAGAAATCGTGTTGTTATGAATATTCGATTAATGGCACATTTGGCCAAACAAACACATTATAGACGATATTATTATGAATATGATAATCATGCAGATGCGTTTATTCGATTATATTTTAACACTTTATTCAACAGCATATTAATTCAGATTTCTTTTTATTATTGTGTACATTTATTATTATATTGCTCTTTTATTGACGTATAATATAAAGGGCTCCCTAGACGATCAAGCATGCTTGACAAGCATCGCGTCGCGGGCTAGCAGGGGATCGTAAACCGCAGGAAAAATGCAAATATTTTTTAAAAATATTTACCAAAGATGCCTAATTTTTTATACATGGGAGTCAAGTCATTCATCAATCAATTACGTTTAATTAATGTTAATCCCTGGTATAAACTACAAAATTAGGCATTTTTGGTAAATATTTTAAAAAAATATTTGCATTTTTCCTGCGGTTTACGATCTTCTCCCAGCCCGCTACGCGATGCTTGTCAAGCATGCTTGATCGTCTAGGGAGTTCTTAAGACTATGTTACTTCATATAAAATCGAAGACTATCACGGTTGTTTGACATTATAAATAGGATTAAACGAATTTACCGCTTGAAGTTTGTAGTATCCGACGTTTCGGCGATGTTGCAGCCGCCGTTGTCCACGGTAGATTAAAGTACTGTCAATCTTCATCCGTTGTTCTGTGGGTAAGCGGCAAACTGCTGCTGTTACTCCGCAAATTATAGCAGTGGTGGGGCGGCGGGGTCGGCGCGCGCGAATTTTGAAAAGCCGCTGTGCACAGTAAAAAAATATGTTCCCACCAAGTCTTTTAGACCCTTTACCACCTTTTATACGTTTATTGACTGGGCTACAAGGTCGATTGAGCGGACACGGCACTTTACGAAAAGGGATTGCGGCGATTTGTCAAACAGTTTGAGGGCGTCCGTGCGCGGTGCAGCGACCCGCTCCGAGTTGTCTCTAAAGGCCGCATTCCACCTCTCCTATGTAGCCTGCGCCTGCTGCGCCCACACGCAGCCGCCGCAGTCGCGCCTCGCCGAAAAAAGCTCCATTTATCCCGCTCTCATATCTATAAGAACATTCCAAGCGCATTGCTATTGTCACCAGCACGTCTTCGGCCTTTGTACGAATGCATGGATCAAGTATCATTTCTACTGGGATCTGGATGAGTGGCTCCGTAAGCAGCGTGTTTCTGTGCTTGTCCCCAGAAGATGACAAGTCTAAAATATCGTAGAAAGTCACAATGGAATGCGACACAACTATAATGTAAGTTTGATTTCAAGGTCCGTCATGGTGGATGGGAATAAAAGCTATCCGGAGTGCGCCCTGGACGACGATTAATGTTTATAGTATTGGGTCGTTACCTATGAAGTTGCTGTTCTATAAAGGATATTTAAAGTCAAACATTTTGTATGAAAGTATATATTTTTGTAATAGAAATATTGACTTCCTATTTATCTACGCAGATTTGTCATTTTAATAGAAGTTACCTAATTCCTCTGCTGTTTTTCACCGACTCTTCCAAGTTGATTATTTTCCCTTGTAAAAAGTTATTTAAATTTAAAAAAATAATAAAACTACTGGAGCAAGGTCTGGCAAGTACGGTGGGTGACCGAGAGTCTACAGCCGCAACTCCTGCAACTTTGCGACTGTTTGCAGTGCAATCTGCTATTATACGTTGGCATGCAGAAACAGTGGCGACGAGCGATTGACCAGGCTCGGTAATTTAATCACGAGCTTCTCCATCATTGTCAGCAGTTATTACCAGTGCACATTTAAGGAAACTGTATAGCCAGACTGCAAGAAGCTGTAATAGAAAACACCGGCACATGATCTCATATTTGAAAATAATGCAAATATTCAACCTTACCATGGTTGCACAAACGAAAATATTTGAGCAAAAACAAACGACGGACGGAAAGACAAATAAACAGCTGATTTTTAAAAAAGAATAACATGATCCTGAATTTATATTTATTTGAATTTGCATCTCCAAGAATTTCCATCTCAATTACAAACAATTGAAAAAATAACAATTACATAGGTAAGGACACAATATACTAGTGG
This sequence comes from Micropterix aruncella, assembly GCA_944548615.1. Lineage (NCBI taxonomy): Eukaryota > Metazoa > Arthropoda > Insecta > Lepidoptera > Micropterigidae > Micropterix > Micropterix aruncella. The sequence goes on along the minus strand of OX155959.1, from coordinate 27,829,491 downwards.
AATATTACCAGGTGTTAACCGGGTGGCGTTCATATCGGGTTTATGGCGATCGGTTAAACGGTATAAAAGCCGTTGTGCTGCAACGCCATCTAGTGGAAAATTACAACAACATGGATAGCGCGAAAGTATTATCCGGGCTCAAATAATATTTTTTTATATCACAATCCAACCAGACCTGGTTTTAGTGATATATCTACTGTATTGTTTTTTTTAATAAATAAAAAAAAAAAAAAAAATTGTTATGTATACCAATTTTCATGGTGATTTGTTGAACGGTATAAAAGTTTATGTGCTGTATGCCTTTGAGCTACCCGTGCTCGCGCTTCATGCGTGGAAGCCGCCGGATGGGTGTTGACCCGTGAGTGTGACCGACACTGAACAAATGGGTCTTCGTGGCCAACTCAGCATGGGCCCATTAGCTCCCTAACCGAACTCACAACTAGCGTTGTCAACTACAACGGGCGAACTTGTCACATCGGGAAGTTTTAACGATTAGTCGTTCTATCTCCCTGGAGTGAGCGCAGAAGACTTGGACAAAACAGTCCACCGTCAAGCTCCACCACAAACCCGTAAGAGGCCGACGCCTTAACCGCGAGATAGCCGGGAATATTACCCAACGGGCTTACACTCACGCCCTTACTTCCAATTGCGACCAGATTACTCCAGTCTCTCGATTGGTTACGAGTTCGAGGTCGCTTGCGCGGTCCTCTCCTTTACGAAGCGGTGAAAAGGTGTATACCGAATCTATCGCGGATCACGGCATCCTTTGCCCGGCTGTTCACCCAGGATCGGGTAGCCGATGGCGGTTTCAAGAGCAGTCGCCGTAAGGTCCGCGACCACCCCCGCTCTATAGGAAACAGTAATGCTTCCAGACTCCCCCGACTGTTAGTCAGAGTGTACAGTCGATTGGCTACGCCGCACGGTGCGCAGACCGTCCAGGAGCGCCAGAAGGTTGATTCGTAGGGGAAACTAGCCCTAAGGCCAGAGTCCTACTCACCGAACTCATACTGAATTTTAGCCGGTCAATATATTTGGGTAAACGATTGGATCGAGCGTGTTTAATGCGTTGCATTCTCACTATCCGTGCTCCACGCCGACTATCCCTTTCTATCAGGTCAACCTTCATGCTCAAAAGTATGTGCTGTATGCCATCTAGTGGCGAGTTACAATAAAGTGGATATCGCAAAAATATTATCCGTTCTCAAATATCTATGTATAAAAATTTTTAAGGCGATCGGTTGAACTGTATAGACGTAGATGTGCTTCAGCGCCATCTAGTGGCGTGTTACAACAAGCCCGATTGCCATTGTCACCAGCACATCTTCGATCTTTGTATGAATGCATTGATCAAGTATCGTTTCTACTAGGATGATCAGCTACGTAAGCAGCATGTTTCTGTATACTTGTCCTCAGATGATGACGTATCTAAAATATCGTATAAAGTCACAATGGAATGCGGAACAACTATAACGTATTACAGTTTTATTTCAATGCCTCGGCATGGTAGATAGAAAGGGACATTTTTGCCCACCTTGTATGTACATGAAACGAAATATATTTATAAACTTTCAAACTTTCAACGTCTTATTTGGGCGCTGATTTGGACATTGAGAATCGAAAAAATCGGTTATGTCACCCTAAGACTTTCCCGGCAAGAAAACATCCCCCAACCTTCTCCGCCAACTCCCCCCCCCCCCAATCTCCCCCCGACAACAGCCCCCCTCCCCCCCCCAATCGACAGTGATTGTGTAAAGTGATTATGATCGCAAATGTAATATTTTGTAGTATTTCCGTGGTATTCAAATGGCTATTTTCATATATGTTGTAGTATTTATTTTAATGCGGCGGAATTTACATTTTTTGTTTCCCTTGTAAAAAACGTATTCCAACTAAAACGACGCCCAACGACGCGTCTGTGTACCGAATTTCAAGTCCCTAAGTCTAATATTTCGGGATTGAAGTATGACTAGCGCGCCCCCTTGTGGACCGATTTCAACCACAATCTATTCAACTCTTCCCATGACCAAATGATGTCTGCATGCCAAATTTTAGCTCAATCGGATTAAGGTTTCGTCACACACAGACAGACTTCAATCTGGAAATAGTCTTAATCGCTCAAGGGGGGGGGGGGGGGTAGGGGTGGGGGTTTAAAGTGGATAATTCCGTCGTCATCTAAAAAAAATGTTTTGCGCGTTCACAGTACTTTCCCTAAAAATGGCCGGAAAAATAAAAAAACAATATTAAAAAGGAAAAGGTGGTTCTTAAAACGCAATCGGCAATAATTAATAAAAAGTTTTAAAATTCTCTCACCAATGCTGGCCAACAATAGGACGTGTCAGCTGACAATCGGGTATTTAAAACTTACCTGAAAAAAAAATAGCACACGTTAGAAAATATAACGGTAATAAAGCTATCAGTAGAATATTTGATGTGACATATTGTGATTTAGACATCTAATCTAATCGGGCTTATGTTATTATTCTGGCTTAGGCCGTTAGAATAAGAGAATAAGAATAAGAATAATTTATTTTCAAAAACCCGATCTGGGTATAGAAATTACATATCAAATAAAATTGGTATTTCTACAAATAAAATTACATTTCAAATTAATCATAAAATTATAAAAAAGTGTATAAAAAACTAATAATTGAAAAAAAACATAGAATTAAAAAATAACAAAGACATAAAAACGAGAAAAATAAAAATTCAAAAATAGTACTCGAACACCTAGCTATTACTTATTCATATAATGAAGATGACGCTTCATCGTTTAATGGGTCATATTCTGGACCAGACGCAAATTCGCCATCACCACTAAAAGGGTCTTGGCCTTTATCTCCAGATGAAACATATTGAACCAATTGGAATACGCGCCTTCTTTCTCTGTCATAAATGTCTCACTCTTCCATCTAAAATAATTATATTTCTACGTTATTTCAAAATACAAACGCAAGTTGAAAATACAAATATAAGATAATAGCATGGACGATCTATGCGACGCTAAGTATTTTCCAAAATAACCCACGCATCCGCTCAACGCCGCATAGCCGGAAGGACTACACCTGTTTGCATGCAATCGTCGACGTTGTGGGACGTTGTGACGTGACGATTTACCGTTGCTTTAGTATATGTGTATAAGTTAGATGGAGGGGATAAAACAGTCAAGGATGCATGATCGGGCTTGTCAACCTGCGTAATTGATAAGCAGTCTGTACACAGACTGCTCATCAATTAATTGCGCGAAAGGGGCGACGGGATCCCACGTTCTGCAGCAAACTGGAAAATCAATACGACGTGATATGGCGTCCTAGTTAGCATTTTAAAAGACGACGTGATATAAAGTCCTTCTCAGTCAAAGTGACAAGGGGCGGGGAGAGAGAAACGGAGTCAAAATTACGAAATTCGTCTGAATTCTTCCCCTAACGAAATAAGGATTCAGAATCAATCCTTGTTCGGCAATAAATATAATATGGGACAATTCGTTTGAGTAGTATTTTTTATTATACTCAAAATACCGTCAAAGATTTAGAGTAACATAAAAATACTTTGACTATTTGCTGCATGTCTTTTCGAATTATTTTCTTAGCTCATAAAATGTTTTGAAATAAAATAGTGTAATATTGAATTATCAGATAATATAAAATCGAAGACTATCGCGGTTGTTTGACATTATAAATAGGATAGAAAACGAATTTACCGCGTGAAATTTGTAGGACCCGACGTTTCGGTGACGTTGCAGCCGCCGTTGTCTAGGGTAGACTGAAGAAAATTCCCGCGCTCCGAGCCCGGCCCCCCACCACCGTTATAACCTACGCAGTGGTGGCAGCGGTTTGCGGCCTACCCGCAAAACAACGGACTGACAGCTCTTCAGTCTACCCTAGACAACGGCGGCTGCAACGTCACCGAAACGTCGGGTCCTACAAATTTCACGCGGTAAATTCGTTTTCTATCCTATTTATAATATCAGATAATAGCTGTCAAATTACAGTTTTTATAATTTACGCTCAAAGTTTTGCACCCCTTTCATTATCAACATAAAAATAATTAAAATTTCACTTCACAAATAAAGAAGAAATCTTATTATTTTATAAAAAATACACAAAAATCAGCATTCATCGGTAACTCTAAAGGTAAAAAATGAATGAATATTATAATAAAAGATCAATGTTGCCCTTAGGAATAAAATTATATAAGGCTATGTTTTTCTTCTGCACTTCCGTTGGGTAAGTGTCTCGTTTTGGTATAGTCATAACATTTTTATTTAAAACTTTAACCATCTTTGTCAGTGGTTTTAAACGTTTTTTCCATAGTAAGAGAACTATTCTGGGCACCTTAATACAATAAGCAAGTAGTGAGGATATTACAAGTGATAACCCTGTATCGATGCTACTTACTACTGTGGTCTGTGAGTCAAGAAAAATAGGAAGAAATTCTTAACGTCAGCGTTGACGCGACAGCAGCTTATTCTCAACAAACAGCCTTTATATCCGCACGAGAACTAGAACGTGTCCTTTGTGTTTTATAAATGTACATAATAATATCTACAAAGGAGTGCAGCAGGTGTCAGCAACCATTAAGAGCAAGCTTACATCCACGTTTTAGGGAGTGAAAGCACTCAACTTATTTTGCACACCGTCCACTTTGAAAATAAATTTTTAAAATCTTGAGCTCCCATTTTTTTTTTCACTTACCATTTGTTGCGAATCTTTAAAACAACTATTGCAAACATTATTTTTATACGTGCCATATGATATGGATAGGATAAATAGGATATGGCCCATATAATATTTCTGAGTACAAAGTAGAATGTTTCAATGAGAGCAATTAAAACGCATAATTAATCATGTTTAAAAGTATTTTTATTAATATTCAAAGAAAAATTGGAATTTAAAACTTGTGTAATGCGAAGGATGAACTGATTTTACTAGTTTGTTAAGACGTGGGGCATACTAAACGGAAATACAATGAATTTAACTCGAGAAAATTTTCGCGCTATGATTTTGTACGATTTTCGTTGCGGCATGAGTAAGTTACGCCCAGGCCACACTGCCGGGAAATGCCGTTATTAATGATTAATGAAAAATTCAGAGAACATTAAAGGGCGTTATGATATAATAAAACAGCAGTATCTCGCTGGCCCCCACGACCTGGCAATATGATTCATCCGTCGGCCGAAAGGGCACTCAGCGATTTTATTTCTGAAATTAATATGCACATGAAATCAGTCCTTAGCTATTTGTCGAAATAACCGTTTTTGTTTGTGTATAAGAAGAACCTGTGAGACAAAACAGAAAAAAGAACGACAGGTCTACCGTGCTGAAAGCGTTGGCGATCCCTGAGATTGTGTTATACGAATACGAACGTACGGGTCGCGGTCGTACGTCGCATCGCATGGACAAGACACGTCTATCGTTGCGGATGAGCGTTCCCGTGCAGGCGGCCCGGCCGAGGAACAAGTGGAACCAGTTTGGGAGCTGAGAAATGGCGGCGGCGAAACCTCCGTCAATGCGCTCGTTAGGGACACGTCATCCCCGCTATTTATAATAGTGACACCGCTTTCACATGTAAATGACCAACTCCTCGCGGGCACACCGAACCAATGTAGAGGTGTTAATTGAGACGCCACGACTTTTGCCATCATATTTAAACCTTCGCACGACCTAAGTGATGCAAAACAACTTACAGGTACATATTTCCTTGTACCAATGTATTCACACTGGAGAGTTAATTTAATTTATATTAATTTATTTCACAATAATACTATACAACTTGGGTTGTCGACTACAGCGGGGGAGCCCGTCACCTCAGGAAGTTTTAACGATTAGTCGTTCTATCTCCCTGGAGTGAGCGCAGAAGACTTGAGGACAAAACAGTCCACCGTCTAGGCCAACGCCCTAACCGCGAGATAGCCAGGAATGTTACCCAGCGGGCCTACACTCACGCCCTTACTTCCAATTGTGACCAGATTACTCCGGTCTCTCGATTGGTTACGAGTTCGAGGTCGCTTGCGCGGTCCTCTCCCTTACGAAGCGGTGAACCGGTGTTTACCGAATCTATCGCGGACCACAGCGTCCTTTGCCCGGCTGTTCATCCAGGATCGGATGGCCGATGGTCTTTTCAAGAGCAGTCGCCGTAAGGTCCGCAACCACCCCCGCTCTATAGGAAACAGTACTGCTTCCAGACTCCCCCGACTCTTGTCCCGAATAACAGTCCCGGCCTAAGAGTTGTCACCTACAATAGGTAAACCCATTACCCCTGCAAGGTATAACGATATTGATCGTTCTTTCAACCTGGAGTGAACGTACAGTACGCGCGCAAGCTCCGAAGAATCGGGGGTTGGGAAAGCGGTCGGATGACGCCGCCCCTGACCGTCGCTTCATACCCCGCACTTTCCCAGTACTAGTACTAGTTGGATATGAAGCGACGTTCGGTGGCGGCGTCATCCGCCCGCTTTCCTAGCCCCCGATTCTTTGGAGCAGCGCGCGGACAGTAGAGACTTTGGGATGAAACAGTCCACCGTCTAGCTACGCCAACACGCTAGTCAGAGACCAACGCCTTACCGCGAGGCACTGGAAAAACAAACCAGCGGGCCGGCCTCGCGCCCTGGCTACCAGATTTTTCCGCATTTCTCTGTCCTCGCGTCTGGTTCGGGGTCCGAAATCGCTTGAGTGGTCTCCACCTGATTGTCGCGGTAATTCGATTCGAATTTATCGCGAACTGTGGCATCCTTTGCCTGTCTAACACTCGGGATCGGGTGGCCAACAGGTCATTTCAAGAGCGGGTGACATCAGGTCAATATCCACTCCCGCTGCTTAGAAAACATATGAGAAGATTTCTAGACCCCTCCCCTTATTCACCGGAGTGCACAGTCGAATAGCTGACGCCGCACGATGCGCAAACCGCCCAGCAGCGCCCGAATGTCACCCCCAGAGGAACTGATCCACCTGCCGAGTCAGGGGAAACAGAGTCCGTGCCAGATCCGGCTTTTTTCGATGAGTCTACTGAATAGGTGTTAAGCCGAACAAAAATAACGAGCAGGTATTAATGGCCCAACTGCACAGGAACCGTTCACTGCCAAGTACAGGCTGAGTTTGTAGTAGACGTGGATGTCGTTCACAAAAATGGCATGCGGCCGGCTTTTATAACATCACGTGGCAGTATTCAGGCGGCCACCCATCCAAGTAATGACCATGCCCGATGCTGCCTAACTTCGGTGGTCTGATGGGAACCAGTATTTGAACCCAGTTACGGACGTACAATCTATGTCGAGAACTCCCACATATTTGTCACTCATTAAAATAGTTACGTTTTTAACGCTTCATCGCAGACTCGTGTGACGTTTTTAACGTCCGTTTATGTACTTTTCTTACAAGTAAGTTTAAATACTTTTTCTCACAGTGACGTCAATGAATCCATCACTCATGATGAAATGCTCATGATATATGGGACATCCGATTATCTATACCAGAGGTACCCAAACTTTTTTGTCACGTAGACAACTTGATGTTTTTTTGTCTCTTGTAGACCCCCTACCTGCTAATTACCTTTAAATGTGCGTTTGACAGCTGGCACAGTACTGATCGATTAGTGAAAAGTACTTTAATTTTGAACGGTGCAGATATATTTACAAGCGACCACGACCTTGAAGTACAAAGCAGAAGTACTAGAATAGACGCATTATATGAATGAGAAAATGCTTGCTCATTCATATAATGCGTCTATTCTACTTGCTCGCACAGATACCCGTTAAAGCTGTTTCCCGAAAAAAAAATGCGCAAATTACTCACATATCTCGGTCGCACTTTCCCTCGTTAGACATGTGCGTTGGCCTACCCAATCGACTAGTGATACGCTTTAAGCTATGTGTTGATTTCCATCAATGACACTTGCGACGCTCGCGTTTGTTTATTGCGATTAATATGGTTTAAAATACTATGTTGTACAAACGATCTGTTTTAGCCGTGATAGGGCCTGCTAACGTGGACCCCCATTTACATCTCTTTCACACCCATTTTTGTCTCGCTGACATAAACCCCCTACAACTCGAAATCAACCCCTGGGGTCTATATAGGCCACTTTGGGAATCACTGGTCTATACTTACGAGTATATATGATATTTTTTTAAATACATAAAATATATAACAGCGACATTGGCGCAGTAGCGTAATATATTAGAGAATCACGGGTGTTACAGGAGAAATACAGAGATACAGTCACTAGCTATACTGAAAATGACTCATTCGTGCGATTGCATGCCGCCAGACATCCATAGGCAGGCATGACCGGATCGTAAAATATTATCTGAAGCGTTTAAAAGTCACACGTAGGGAGCGTAAATTCAGCGAGCACATGTGACAGCAATTATTATTATAAACGCCTTGCGAGCGAAGCGCAGGCAGCGAGCGCCCACAAAAGGAGCCTACGACACGATACGTCCCAAGGCCTAAGGCTATGATTACATAATACGTGCGGTAGGTACTGACCAAACCTCAATGCACAAACAGACATGATAGTTACATATGCGACGACATATGCGACATGATAGTTACAGATCTATGCGACGCTGAGCATTTTCCGCAGGAGATGGAACATGTCAATGATGTCCTTAGGAGAAATGGGGTATCACGAGACACGAGACACGCACACGATCTAACACAGACGAAACTCAGAAACCGAGCAGATCAAGAGCATTCTTACCGTACGTCAAGGGCGTGACAGATCGAATAAGTAAGATGCTAAACAGATTCGATATAAAAACGATCTTCAAGCCGACCCAAAATATAGCTCGATTTTTGAGGCCTGTAAAGGATGTAATACCACTGCAAACCCCGGGTGTGTATAAAGTCAAATGGAGTTGCGGTCTAGCCTACGTTGGATAAACGAAACGGCCCATAGCCACGCGACTGACAGAACAGATCAAAGCTGTTAAAACGTTCAGCGAGAAAAATCGGCGATCTGCGAACATATTGAATAGCGGAAGTAACCACTGGATTCAGTTTCAAAATCCCATTGTGCTATCCAAACAATTCTACTTTCCTCGCATGATCCAGGAAACCATTGAAATAAAAAGAACCCCGAACTTCAATAGAGACGACGGTTATAAACTCTCTTCTACGTGGAACCCTTTTCTTAAAATTGTGATATTAACGCAAGAATGGAAAACAATACTATCTTCATGGCCCCGAGTGCCCAGCGGTCTTTTAATGGGCCAGGGGTGCTAAGAATCCCCGGGTGGAAAACTGGACCGGGGTCACCAGTACGGAACATCTTTTCCGGATGGCGCAAGACCGAAAAAGTATTCAGAGCTAACGGCCAACCTCCAGTAATGGAGAGGCACTTCGAGAAGAAGAACTAGGTATATTAAAGTCAATAATCGTCAAGTGAATAAATTTCTGCAATTACTATTATAATAGTAGTTATATAAAATATGATTTTTGTCGCTAGCAGACCCAGATCTACGATTATCCGAGCAGGGGCAAAAACTTGGCACTGGCGCGCCCCTCCCCTCCGCCATTTGAGATTATTTATTTTAAAAATGTTTTCCATTCTAGCGTTAATAATATCTGTAGTATTATTAACGCTAGAATGGAAAACAATAGTATTCTGTGATACTCTTGTTTTCCATTCTAGCGTTAATAAAGGAGTTAAAAGTATTAAATTTACATAATACTTTTTTTAATTCAAAACTTGCTACATGTCTAAAAGAAACGTAATCAGTTCTAGGCAATATACTAAGAATTCTCGATTTTTTTCTAGGACCAGTATTGACGAATTTCTGAATTTTAAAATTTTGATATCTGTCATCAGATTTCAAATCTCGGCATTAGTATGATCTATCTCTGTACGTAAATCGGTTCTTATTGGTCATGTAGTTTCCAAGTAATACTCTCTCCCTTTCTCCCCCTCTCTCTATCTCTCTCTCTCTCTCTCTCTCTCTCTCTCTCTCTCTGTTCCTCTCTTCCTCTCTTCCACTCTCCCTCTCTCGCTCTCTCCCTCTCTCCCTCTCTCCCTCTCTCCATCCCTCCCTCACCCTCTCCCTCCCCCTCGAATTTTAAATATTGCTGGAAAACAAGACTTTCCCTATTTACATTGCTCGTTTTATTCGAAAAGTAAAAACAATATAATTATATGTAATTATATGTAATAATCGAGGGTTTAAAAAGGGAAATTTTGAACCTAAAATAGTTTTGAAAATAAGGAAAAAACCCCGGTGGCTTTATTTCGCTTACGACTTTATGACATCGAAGTATGTTACTACTCCACAGTCTATCGTTAGAAACTACTTGTGTTTTCTGATTTAGGTTTTCTTAGGTTTTTGTTAACCCGAATGTGTCCCGACACAGAGTGCAATGGTGCGCCCTTCGACACTGTACAGAATGAAACCCTGCGTCCTAAATCGTTAAAAAAATGTATTTTTCCCCCCCTACTAATTTTGAAAAATGTGAGAACCGTGCCATGCATTACACGTTTTAAAAACAGGCTCAGAATAAAATTTTAATCTTCTACATAAGTTCCCATTACCTACCTATTCTCCACTTTTTAAACCTTTGCGTCCTTATATGTGTTAGTTTATTTTGGTGTGACTCATTCTGAGCCCACAAAGAGTTAAATATATTTTTCCTTCCTTTTATTTTGTATTTTTCAAACTCTTTATATAGGTTAAGTTAGCAGCTACTCGCAATGTTCATACAATAAATAATATAGGTTAGCTCTAAAATATTGCCTGCGAGCAACAAACTCGCCTTTTCTTACGAATCAGAGTTATATTATTTATTTTTATTTATTTATTTATAACGTACAAGAACAAAAAAATACAAGGACATGCATACTGTTGTACATGAGGAATAATTAAGAAGATTATTATTATTAATTTCACATATAGGCTCTTAATGAATAATTTATAATTACGATATAGTGTTTTTTTTGTATACCTAATGCAGGTCTGATCCGATACTGGATCAGGTACCGGATCCGGTACGGTACCGTCCGATGTAAACGTGCAAGAAGGTTTCAAAGGTACCTACATAATATTCAATGCGAGTCCAGCGACGCGAAGAGGTCACCGGGTCATTGCCGAGTTCCATAGTTCCGTGGCAAGGGAAAACGAAATTAATCATTCTTAACCCTTCAGGCCTCGGCCCCTCAGCCGATTAAAAAGTTGATGTCCAAAAAATTTTTGTAAAAATTAGTAAAAAAATTGAATTATAACACTGTCTCACCAAAACATTAATTACTGCCGAACCACTGTACCCATAACTAAAATGAAATATATTAACATAATAAAACATAATAAAATAAAACAAATTAAATTAAAATAAAATTAAAACGGGGCCGTCACTCTGAATCGTGTTGTGGCTGATATCGGCCAATCGGGGCTTGAGGGGTTAATTGACTCCCAAATTAATGGATGCAATAATATACAATTAGAAGGACAATCACTTAGGACTTAAATCGGAAATCGTTTGGAATGAAATGGGAAATGTACTGGAATGGAGATAAATGGATAAATAGTGCTAAAACGATAGCAATAAAACAATCTTTAATGAATACAATGCCGGTTATACAAACTCTTATACAAACTCACTGTTATACAAACTCAAACAGTTATACAAACTCAAACTGTCACGGTTAGTTGAAATGTTAATTGAAAGAAAACGGATTATTACCGCATGGGACTAGATCAGCTGTTCCCAAACTTTATAAAGCCGCGGCGCATTTACAGGTTTAGTATTTTGTCCCGGCGCCCTTGCAAAAATATATGTGTAATGACATAAAATAGAATAGAAATGAATAGAAATGAAAACAACTCTTATGATAAACCTCACAATGTGAAGCTCACATTTATAAAAAAATCAAGAACCATCATTATTAGGCTACGCGGTGACAGAGGGGGGGAGAAACCCCGCCCACCACCCGGGCAGTTCTAACGACATGGGTCGTTTTATCTGCGGATATAGTACATCGACAACCTCACGCGTACCAGAAGGGTATTACGTGAGGGGTGGACGAACGGAGATATGGAGGAAGATTCTCCTGGTTTCTACACCCTCCGGTACCCCGTGAACCGTTTATTTAATCATAGAAATGTCAACAATTCACTTACTTTCTAACATTATAAAATATACAAGTTTTAGCTTACGTACTAAAGTTATAAACAGAGTAAAGAAAAAAAAAGAAATAATTATCTACAACAAGAACCATCAAACTAACATATAAAAAATATGAAATAAATGGTGAAAACCTTTAACGATAAGTAGTTAATGTGGCGGCGGGTGAGCTTGCTGATGGCCACACATTTTTAATGAAAACGCGAAAGATTTTCATGTATCGCTCCACATCGATTTTTGGGCGATATTTGCTTTTTATTCGCATAAATAGGTTATAGCAAAGGAAATGAGGATCCTTACAGCTATTGATGTTAGAGTTGGATATTCATTTTAGATTGATCCACCAAACTCTATTAAATCGGAAGTAGCAAAATTTTGTTTTCAGGCTGTTGTCGCAAGATAGTTCAATTAGACTCCCTTCTTCCTGCAAAGTAAATTTTGGTATGCTTGAGCACAGAAAGGATCTTAGATCCACGCAAATTTCTCGACATTGTCTTCCTTAAAGTACTTTGAAAACCAGCCAGTGAGCTTTGAGAGGTGCTCCCAAAAGTCAGTCAGTGAGCTTTGACAACTGAACAAATTCACGTTCGCAGATGTGCCTCGCGACGCACACTTTGGGAACCACTGGACTAGACGATAGTTTTTCGCAATGTTTTGGCAATGTACAATTGCCTGCTTCCCGGTGATAGGGGACGGGGCAGATGGATCTCTGGTATTTCTAGACGTTAAAGTAGAAGCGACAAAGCCCTGGGACACACTGTATACAGAAAACCTCCATGCATACACCGTTTTTTTAAATGCTGTGGAACCTAATAAAAGTTATTTATGGTAAAATCTTATTACAAAACGAAATAAAGGTTTATTAATTAAAATAGTCAATAATTCAAATGAGTACCAAGTAAATGTTACTCATCATAATAACTAAAATTTTAGTAAAAAATAAAATAGTAAGAAGTCAAATAATCAAAATAGAAGCCTAATAATTGAAATAGTCAACAATTCGAATAGATATGTACTAAAGGTTGTTCATACAAATATCCAAAGTAGTCAGTAATGTGTTAAATAATTAAATTAAAGCTAAATCATACATTTAATAACTAAAAGTACAAATATCATTATCATTTAAATTGTTATAATATTTGTAAAATACTAAGAAAAAACAAATAACAGTATCTAAAAACTTCAAAAAGTTTCTATTATAATCTACTTTATAGGTTTCTATTATAATCTACTTTATATGCTGTTTTTCAATAACTGTTGATTTACGTAATATTAAAGCAGTACAATAGTAAGACAATGAATCTATGAATATGTATATTATCTTTTAAATGGGTACGTTTGAAAAGTCATGGCCCCGAGTTCGGTCAGATCACAGAAAGAGTGGCCTATCAACATCTCCATAATAGTTTTTTTTTAATTTTACATCCTATAGCTGCTTGATAGTGGTAGGGAATATATCGTAGAATTTAATGCTAAGGTATAAGTACCTGTCTTGTATTTTTGCCAGTTTTGTTCGGGGCACGCATAAATGGGAGATACCACAGGTATGGTGAGAGTGAATGATATTGCTGCTCAGCGCCGCATTCGAAGACATTCAAACTCTATACGCATTCTCGTCTACTTTGCAGAGGGTCGATGATTCCGAGGCCTACGGCTTAAATATACTTAAGATTTAGTAGGACACGGCATCTTCGTTTACATTTTTTACGACTCTCTAAGGTCAACTGGCGAGGTTAACGAGTCAAATTCGAGTTAATTAGGCTAAAATTGCGAAATTTCGAGATCTCACCGCGCGCCGCGAGAACGGAGATAAGATCACGTCACATAATACGAGCATTATGAGCGCTCATGGGAAAGGCAAATCACGATTTTGAGACTAATTCGTTAACGCCTCGACCCTCGAGCGAATGGCAAGTCCCGCCCGCTGCATACCCCGCCGCCGCGCCGCCCGTGCGCGCAGGTATCTGTTATAATAATTATGTGTGGATTAATAAAATTGGTGGATGGCGCACACTAATCAGATATTGGCGATTTTGCAGCCGCCGTTGTCCAGGGTAGGCTGAAGTACTAACTAGAGTTGTCAACTACAACGGGCGAACGAAGGAAGTTTTAACGATTAGTCGTTCGATCAATCTCCCTGGAGTGAGCGCAGAGGACTTGGACAAAACAGTCCACCGTCAAGCTCCGCCACAAACCCGTAAGAGGCCAACGCCTTAACCGCGAGATATCCAGGAGTGTTACCCAGCGGGCTTACACTCACGCCCTTACTTCCAATTGCGACCAGATTAGTCTCTCGATTGGTTACAGGATCGGGTAGCCGATGGTCCGCAACCACCCCCGCTCTATAGGAAACAGTACTGCTTCCAGACTCCCCCGACTGTTAATCAGAGTGCGCAATCGATTGGCTTATGCCGTTAGCGCAGACCGTCCAGGAGAGCCGGTTGATTGATTCCTAGGGGAACTAACCCTACGGCCAGAGTCCTACCCAGGCTTGCACTTCATGCGTGGAGGCCGAAGTACTGTCAATCGCCATCTGCGGGTAGGCATCAAACTATTGGTAGCGCCGAACCCGCAGCCCCACCACCATTATAATCCGCGAAGTAGCCGCAGTAGTTTGCCGCCTACCCGCAGATGACGATTGACAGAACTTCACTATACCCTGGACAACAGCGGTCGCAACATCGTTGAAACGTCGGGCACTAAAAACTCCACGCGGTAAATTCATGTTAATCGTATTTATAATGTCAAACAACCGCGATAGTCTTCGATTTCATACAGACATTCTATGATCATCGTGAGAATCACTCATCCTCAAATCTATTTCATCGAAACCTTGCAAACAATAAAATAGAATATAGAATAGAATAGAGAAATATCATCTAAAATAAAATAACTTTATTGCGCTGAAAAGAAAATTTCATAAGAAATATATACCGGTTTACCAAAAAAAAATGCACAAATGGCGGGCTTATCACTACCGCGATATATTACAGTTAAGCATTTGAGAATCTAAATTTTAGTTGTCATTGTACAGTACCTACAAATAACACAAGTATCATAAATATATTAAAAAGAATAAAAAACATGACTGCACAGAAAGTGAACTATTGTATTTATAATTATTTTTATTACGGGTTTTTAATCGAATATTTGTGGTTTATCTATTAATCCATATAGATACATTCCTATTTCCGGAATGTGCTCAATCAGACCTTTCATTTGACACTAAAGACGATATATTTATGTTAATTTATTGACATTTGAACATTTAGACAACTACTTACTTGATATTTGGACAGTTAGGGTACCCTATGACACTCGGGAATAAATATATAAAAATGGGCGCAGGCGTCAGTACGGCACAGTGCCTATGGTCTTTAATTTGCGATTTCATGGTCTTTAATTTGCTGTTAATAAACTTTTGGCTACGATGCATTGTATAGAAGTTATGAGCGAGAAACCAAAAAAAGTCCCATTATTTTGAGGTTTTGTAGCTGACAACCGAGATATCTCGTGTTACCATTTTTTATATTTACTCAGGTGAATCCATATACACTATATAAAAAATAAAATCTTCTGCCAAATCATTTTGTAACATACTTGAACCTTTACTGACCCCTCTACTTAACCTCTATTGAACCCCCAGCTTTGAACCTCTTCTGACTGGATACGCGTATGTTAGTCCAGACGCGTATCCAGCGGTATCAAATTGCCTGCGTTAGGTTTTAGGTTAGGTACTGAACATATCAAACCGCAGGCAACATCACTGCGCGAAATTGACAAATAAATGAAATTTTGAGAAATAAAAATCCAAAATAGTTGTCCTCTAAACTCAAAAGTTCTCAACGCAGTAATCTATTAAAAAAATAGCTATCATCCCGAATCATTTATCTACCTTGTTTTTTTATTGCTGTATCCTACTACTATTATAAACGCGAAAGTTTGTAAGAATGTATGTATGAATGTTTGTTACTCTTTCACGCAAAAACTACCGAATGGATTTTGATGAAACTTTACAATAATATAGCTTACACATCAGAATAACACATAGGCATTTAAAAAGATATATAGTTTTCTATCATCATTATCACAATTTTCCATCACCACGCGGGTGAAACCGCGGGGCGCAACTAGTAATATATATAATGACAAATTATTATTAATTCTTTTGATTATTGACTATTTTTACACAATTTTTATTTTTCAAGTTATTACTTAGCAAAATTTTATTCTGACCTGATCTTGACTATTCTTAATTTTCGCTTTAATTTTTAATTATAGTAGTGATATAATTTTTAGTACCTACCTAATTTAAACCTATTGATACCTAAAGTACTGTTTTTGTAATTTTAATTTAATATATGTTTTTTTATTGTTTGAATCAATATATGCACGTTAACTTGTTTTTTTTTTTAAATAGTGTATGCCTAAAAGGCAGGTTGCGCCGCACTTAATAATTGCATAGCTCCATGTTAGTTACTATACCATAATCACAATAAAATAAATTTAATTGAAATACACGACAGCGACAATAATTGCCCCAATATAGAAGCATTGAAAGTACAGATCTTCGATCGCTTGTTGTCTTGTTTTATGTCGAATATAAAAACTGTTATAAAACAAGACGACACGCGGTGAGAAATATAAAATAGGTTGTTAGTAAAAACGCGTTTTAAAAAACAAGCTTTTATTGAAATGCTTTGTTCCGAGCCAGCCCTGGGTCCACAGCAGCCATGTCATAGTGAAACTTAGAGCGAGCTATCGTAATTGAATGCTATACAGAATTTCGTGTTTGTGCTGTTGACCGTTGAGGAGTCCCCTCGTTGGGAGTCAACGCTGGGTGCAGCAGCCCAATCGCGGTGAAACTTAGAACGGGCTATCATAATTGAATGCTTATACAAAATTGTGTGTCTCTGCTGTTTACCGTTGAGGAGTCCCCTCGTCGGGAGCCAATCCTGGATGCATAATCAGGTCATGCTTATCATAAAAATGCATTGTCATCGGAACTGAACCAACATGTAAAATTTCAACTTCATAGGATAAGAGGAAGTAGTTCTGATTCAGCTTGCAAGATTTGCCGTAAACAAACATACTGACAAACATTGCAAGGTAAGTAAAAGCTTGTAATAAATACTAATAGAAATCACCCGTGCATCATTCAATAAAATAAAAAAAGTTATGTGTTGCCGGAAAATAAATCTAAGACTGAGAGCTCGGATCCAGCATTGCTACATCTGACTAGTGGTTATGTACGGCAGCGAAGCGTGGACCATAAAAGAAGACACCATACGGCGGCTAGAATCTTTGGGATGGGGTGCTACCGTCGAATGCTCCGTATAAGCTGGACCCATAAAGTTAGCAACGGAAAAGTTCTTCAGCGTGCTGGTACGACCCGAAAATTGTTGCACACCGTCAAAAAGCGCACGATTACATATCTGGCGCGCGTGCTGCGGCATGAGATATCAGCTGCTCCAACTGATATTGATAGGCAAATTTGAGGGTAAACGACGACGTGGAAGTAGGAAAAAGTCGTGGTTGTGCAATGTCAGAGAGACCGGGATCACCAGTACGGAACAGCTTTTCCGAATGGCGCAAGACCGACAAAAGTATTCAGAGCCAACGGCCAACCTCCAGTAATGGAGAAACACTTCGAGAAGAAGAAGAAGAAATGAATACTACGTACGATCGGGCAAAGATATTACGTATCACCGTGTAAAGAGACCTAACGCAGGATAATCCTTTAAAACAGATAATCTAATTAAAACAAAGTTAAACAAATCTTTTCCGACAGCGTCCGAAAAGTGAGCGCTGGTCCTATTCCTTTCTTTCCCATCGCACACCACACACACGAGCGAAGGTAACAATTATAAAAACGAGCGGTTACAGCGCCGAGCCTTGTGTGACTTCTTTGTTCACGAGAAATTAATTCTCCCCGCCGCGCCGCCGCGCGGTAATTAATTATTGACGATGATATCTCCGTGGATTTTATCTGATTACGAGAATTCCAATCGCTTATAATAACCAGTTTCGTAAGAGGTGCTTAAAGAAACGTGAAAGATTCATTTTTTGTACATAAACAGATAATTCCGTGTAAACAGTTAGACTACGAGTTTCTAAAATTGATGAAGATTGTTCAAGAGTGCATAACGGCTGCGATTGCGCGATAACTAAAATATGTTTTTTTTGACATTATTAAATAATTTATGTAACGTTTTACGATAAAAAATACCAAAAAGCATTATACTAAAATATTACGGCATTTTAGAGTCCAATAGTTCCAATAGACTCCAATAGTTCACGACTTCCTAACATAGAAACAAAATAATTAAAAAAGTAAGAGTGCATCTCAAGTATTTCATATTTCTTGACCTCAATCAATTATGTTTGCAATCTTCGAGCAAATGTTGAATTCCCCCTTCTTATTGTGGACTCAACATGGTAAAAGTTTTGTCCGCCCGTTGCAGACAGAACTTTAGCAAAACAGCCTATGCACTCTTCAACGATAGCAAGACAGTACATATGATAATTTATGAAACTGTTTGTTTACCATAAACTGGTGGTGAACGGTTTCGTGCAGCTTGTGCCACAAGATCCATTTTGTTCTCGGATCGGCTCAACTCACGATTCAGCTCCTATTCAGAACCCTCCTCGAGTGGAAGGCTACCCCGGGTAAGACTCCCGTGTCTCAGGCCTCAGAGCTGGTGGACCGGTTTCTCCCGGCGCCACTTGACAGTTTGCGCACCGGTCGGCGAAGCCAATCGGTTGTGCATTCTGACTAATTGCTGAAGGGCTCTGGAGACTTTGAAAATACACTGTTTCCTAAGCAGCGGGGGTGGATGTTGACCTGTTGTCATGCACTCTTGAAATGACCTTGGGCCACTCGATCCGTGTGGCACTACGGGCAAATAACGCCCAGGTCCGCGATAAATTCAAACCGAATTACCGCTGTAATACAACAGGTAGAGGTTGCGTAAGCGACTTCGGACCCGTAACCAGTCGGGTGGACGGAGGTAGAAATAAGAAATAAGAAATAGGAAAAAATTATTTTCAAAAACCCGATCTGGGTATAGAAATTACATATCAAATAAAATTGGTATTTCTACAAATAAAATTACATTTCAAATTATAAAAAAAGTCTATAAAAAACTAATATTGAAAAAAACATAGAAATTCATAAATAACAAAGACATAAAAACTAGAAAAATAAAAATAAACAGAAATAATAAGAAAACATAGAGAATCAGCAATTCAATAACGAAAATACATGAAAACAAAAAAAATAGAAAGCATCCAGAGAGTGCTACATAAACTACATTTAATAAGGATCGCTATCATTTAATAAGTTAAGATCGATAGCATTTAATAAGTTTTAAAAGATAGTTTGTATCAATCAACAATCAAGAAATAGAAAAATGCATCGACTCTCCAAAGAACAAAAAATCAACTGGTCTCGATGATATACCTGTTAGCGTAATTAAAATCCATAAACGTGTACTGGCACCCTGTCTAACATATCTTTACAATTTAAGCTTTTCAGAGGGAATATTTCCAGATTGTCATAAAGTAGCCAAGATTACACCGATATATAAAAAAGGGCGATCCCACGAGCGTAGAAAATTATCGACCCGTAGCCCTACTGAGTAATTTCTGAAAAATTTTGGAGAAGGTCACCGAAAAACGACTAAATGGTTTCCTTGAAAAATTTATGGTCATTTCAGACAGTCAATATGGATTCCGGACAAAAAAAATCTACACAGGATGCCGCGCTGTCTGCATATTTCATGATTGAGAATAGTCGAAACAAGAAGATGCTTTCAGCAGGACTGTTCTGCGATCCAAGCAAAGCATTCGACTGTATAAACATCAGTACCTTGGTAGACAAGCTAAACCATTATGGAATTAGAGGAGTGGCCAATTCACTCATTAAATCGTACCCACAAAACAGGCAGCAAGTGGTGGAGAGGCTGAGCAAGGCTGAGCAATCGAGATGTGAAATAGTAAACATCGGTGTGCCTCAAGGCTCAACATTAGGACCTCTCCTCTTCCATCTCTATTGTAACGATTTAGCAACTAACATAACTTGTGCCAAAACTGTTCAACTTGCAGACGTCACCACGTGCATTCTTGAAAGTGACTGTAGAACAAAATGGAGGAATCAACAAACGAAACACTTTTTGAAGTTAATGATTGGCTTAGAGTGAACCCGATATCGCCAAATTTAAGCAAAGCAGTGTTGATAAACTTCTCAAATAAAAAAGAAAAACAGTTAGCGTTAAATTACTCTATCGAGATTGCAAAGTCCACTACATTTCCAGGAACTTACACCGACGAAAACATGTCATGGCTCCGTAACGTCCCTTGCGGGACGCAGACACCTACCGCAAGATAATGATTTATATTTCAAATTTCAATGCGGTCATTTTACAGTTATTCTTTTTATGATCCGTATAGTGGTTTATATTTTATGATCGTTATCCTCAAGGCCATCGACTCTCGCCAATTTTACGCGCTAAACTGACAAAACAAAAGGGACGGCCGAATGTTTACTTCGCAAAATGAGGGGTTAAGACCAGCCCAAACAAACCAAAATTATGTTCAGCCCGCCATGCGGTATCCAGATCAAGAAAGATATTGGACGAAAAGGAAATTGACAGTGCATACCATTCTCCGGCCGAATCCCACCTGGGACATGGGATCCTATTGTGGGCAAATGCCACTGTTATTAAAGAGGTATTTATTTTACTCATTATTGGAAAGAGTTTATTGGAAAGAGCCCTTGCGGAAGTGCCAAGGGACCTGGCATATACACTGCCGTGAAGAGTCATGTGAAATAAATGGCGTTTTAGGAGTATGTCTACCGCCGGAAAATTGACCAAAAACTGACGGGGATTTGCCAAAAGGGAAACTATCACAATTTTGTATAATGTCGGAACAAGAGACTGTATGCTGTATTCAACACAACCCCATGAGCAACAACACGAGATCATCAGAAAACCAGGATAAATCCAATAATGCATCTTCTACATCACCGCCTACTACAACAACTACCGATAAGTCACCGGTCATCTCTACAATAACTCCAGGAAAACCTTAAACATCGCCACAAGCCATAACTACCAATTTCATAAATGACAGTGTGGAAAAACGAACTAAATCCGTAAAAAATAGCTCTGCAATATTGAGTACAAATTTAACAATGACAGCCATTGCTGTGTTAGCGATTAATTATATTTATTTTATTTTATCTGCATCCAAACTTTTCTCTGGTCGTAACGGTCTCCGTTCCATCGGGTTCAGAAGAGGGAGGAAGAGAGAGTGCACCCGTGGTCGCGCGCCCACCTGTGCACTATATATAATATAGCCTGCGCACTTGACTGCTTCCGAACAATGGACTCTGAGAAGACTAAAGAAGTCACTAGAATCTCAATGCAGTCGCTATGGCCGAACACGGCTAGAAGGATATATATTTATTTTACAAAAAAGAGCCGTGAGAGCAATACGCGGATTAAATAGGAGAGAATCTTGCAAACCACTATTTCGTGAACTAAAGATCCCCACCGTTTATGCCATTTCCCTATTCACGAAAGCCCGCGCGAGTTCCACAAAAACAAAAATAAAGGAAAGCACCAAGCTCTTGCCCAAATACATTCCCACAATACAAGGCACAAGGTTATCCTGAAGGTTAATTCCAGACGGAGAATCCTGCCAAAACTGGTAGTTAGGGGGTGAGGCTAGCCCGCTGTTTACCTTTCCCGGTTGGACTCTTAACGGGTTGCTGGTGAACTAGACAGTAGATTGTCTTGTCCCCAAGTCTTCTATATACGCTCATCCCACGGCTGAAAGAACGATCTATATCGTTATACCAGCCTGGGGTGACGGGTTCGCCCGTTGTAGTCGACACCGCCATCCTGTGTATATAAACTAGAAGATCTGTGCTTGAATGTTTATATTCATATCCGAGTAGTAATTTTGACTTATTTTGACTCTACCAAGTGTAGAGTAACTCCTATCAAAGGCTTAATAAATTAAAAAAAAATATTTAAAAAACAATCTCCGTCAATTTTAGAAACTTGTAGTCTTGTTAGATATTGGTGTAGTGGAAACTCTTCAGATCTTCAAACTTCTTTTATTTCTTGATTATAGTACAGAGGTATAGTAAATAACGTCTCGACTTAGGATAATAGAATAGAATGAATATGATAAATTGCCGCTGTTTTATACAAGCTTAATCTACATTGTTATCATTGAAACTTTGGTCGTCCATGTTTGTTCGGACATCTACATTAAATAATTGAATAATAATTAATAATAGTTCTAAGACGCAATGCACGTTACTATGCTAATATACATGAGATAAAGTCCAAAAAGGTGTCCTCTTGATATGTAACACCTTTCCCCTTAGAATAAAGATGAAGCATTAGTGCTTGATCTTTGAGTGGTTAGTGCCGTTATTTCTTCGTCTTCATCCTCCGAAATGTGTTCGTGTGTCGGTCGGTCTCTGTCTGGCATCGGTATAGCTGTTTGTGTCTCCTGTCTACCAGTATGAGGGTCGAAACAATTATTAAAGATTTGTATGCGTCTGCTTTGGTGTTCTGGTGATCTGAGCCGGTGTCTTAAAATCTTCATAGGGTTGATTTTGCAGCATTTGCATAGTGTATATGATAATATAGTTAACCCTATGCCTAGATGAGTTCATGAAAATGTTGACTGGTATCATTGCGTAAATGATTTTGATTTAGATTCTTCTAGTTCTTTATGGAATTCGTCAATGTGGTGTCTGATTTTGCTTAGTGAAATCCAATGGCAATTCGTTGATCGGAAGGGGGTTAACCGCGGAACATCTATATTCTTCACGTTTTCGAAATCGTCTTCTGTTCTGATGTCGGGGGTGATGATGGGGTATGTCACGTTCTCTTCGCTTGTTCGGAACGCCGAAAGCGTACTGTATCCAGTATGGACTTTACAATCAGGGGGTAAAGTTATTATTCCAGCTCCTTAGTATGTACAGCCATTTATTGCTTGTTGATGGCTGAAAGGTGTTAATCACGGCTGGGAAGGTGCTTGTAGTGCATGTATTTGGAATTGATACGGAGCTGCTGTACAGTATTTGAATTTCGCATAAAGGCCGCGTCGCAGAGTCGTAGACAATTAGGCCATTGCAACCTCTTTTGCACGTACTGGGTTATTTGTGGTTGTGGGTATGGAGTGTTTTACGTGATTGCTAAATGTCAGTTTATCCCCGTCCAGATAGAATATATCCGAATATTCGGAGACCACTCGGTGTAATGACCTTAATTCTTCCTCGTTCAGATGTCGGTCCCTGATAAGATCTAGTATTTGTTTCTTTCTTTGCGTTGTGTTTGTGTCTTGCTGTCTCATGTCTGTGTTTACACTATTTATTTGATAACTGGAGTTCATTTGTTCTACACTGAGCGTGGGTATTGCTATTGTCTGTTCCGTCTCAGTACTGTTTACACATGTGATAATAAATTTGTTGTTTCGGACTCTCACTATCGCCCTTGGTAGGTGCAGTCCGTTATCTAATGTTTGATTTTCAATTATCGCGTCCCCGTCGCTTAAAGACTCCGTTCGACATAATATCACCGTTTCTGTACGTGCGTGTAACACGTACTTATCTGTTTCTTTGCCCTTTATTGATTCGTCTTTCAAATAATGTAGTCTATAGGTCTTATCTCGTATTTGTATAATTTTTGGTTGAATGAATATCTGGGCGTTGAACCTTGACATAAAATCGTTACCCAATACGCCGTCTGCGGCGATATTTAGATTTGCTACGTGAAAATTGAATTTGGGAAAATCATCTAATGCTATTTTAGACTTCCCGTAACTCTGAATAGGAGATTGTGTGCTTGAAATGCCTACTATGGCCACCTGACTGGATGCGTCGAGGAAATTCGAACCAATTTTGTTCCTGTGAATCACGGATATACCTGCCCCGGTGTCTACGAGGAGGGTTAAAGGGTTTCCATCTACCCGGAACGTACAGTATAAGAGGTTTTCCGGTGGTACGTCATTTAATGAAGAAATGGCAAAAGTGGGAATTTCTTCTCGTGGTTTGTTTGAACTAAGGTGGTATACTTTGATCTCGATGGATGATTTGGCAAATATTTCGCATAAGATCTCTCGAACTTGTTCCCATTCCAAACGATCTAGACCACAGCCTAACCTGGGGATAGCGATTTTCTTTACGTTGTGACTATGAATTTGTCGATACAATTCCGCCAGTGATGCCTTTAGACTGTCATAGGTTGGTTTATCTGAGCTGTACTTTTTTGTAACGAGATAATAAATGTGCCTGCTGCCTTTTTGGATTGAGGCAACGCCACCGATTTTTACATTCTGATTTAGCAGGTTACTGATAGATCCGAATCTTTCTTTGAAATTCACGGCTATTCCGGCGTTCATTTTAAAATCTCTGGCCACACAGTGGCCTAGCGCGTAATCGGGGTCTGAGTCAAAAATGTCTCCCTCTACTTCGATGAATCGGAATTCTTTTCCTGTCGCCTCCGGTGATTTTTGATCTTTTAGTTCTGATTCGACAATATATTGGGTAAATTGGGGATGATTGCTCTTTAGAGATTTAGAAATGGAATTAGACGATTCAGAGCTAGATATAGTAATGGATTTAGTAAGTTGGGGCTGATCGCCCTTTAGAGATTTAGTAATGGAATTAGGAGTTTCAGAGCTAGATATAGTAATAGATTTAGTAAGCTGGGGCTGATCGCCCTTTAGAGATTTAGTAATGGAATTAGGAGATTCAGAGCTAGATATAGTAATAGATTTATTAGGTTTAGCATGAGATTTGGTAAACGATTTGGTAGATTTAGCATGCGATTTATTCATAGATTTAGAATTTTTAGGACGTGTTTTGGTGCTATACTTAGCATCCGATTTAGTGATTTTGGGGTGATATTGCATAAGGGAATTAGGATGATTTTGACTTTGTATAGAACTAGTACCGGATATGGAAGAGAGTTGACTTTCGTCTGTTTGTGTACCAACGTCGCACCGATATCTACGATAGATAATTTCATTCGGCGTCGGTGGTTTATTGTTGGCTAAAAGACATGGAAATGTTGGCGCACGTTTCTGATGGGAATTTTTTGGTGTGCGAGCGGGTGGCTTTCTCGCTTCGTTTATTATCAATTTTCCAGATTCGGAGTCTTCATCCGCGAAGTTGAGCAATGGTTGAAAGCGGTTTCCGAAGAGATGCTCCTTTCGTCGGCCGCCTTGGAGTTTAAATTATTGACGCGAGCTGGACGTATCGGGGTTTGTTTATTCTGGCCGTAATTGTTTTGTATATGAGTCTGGTCCCTATAGTTATTATATTTGTTATTATTATACGCTCTTTTTCGGCACTCAGATATCATATGCCCGGGGTGTTTACAGTAGCTGCATATTTTTGTTGGATAAGTTGTTGGCGGACGAAAATTGAGTGGTTGAGGAGTGTCTCGAGTTTTCGAAAAAGGTGACCTGGTTGGGGCTTCAATTGCCCTATTTTTGTATAAATTTTGTCTGGCTGCATTCATGTCTCGTATCTTGCCTTCCTGTATTGCGAACTGTCCTGCCTCCGATAGGCTAGAAAACTCCTTGACACGAAGCATGATTCCTATATCTGATTTTAATCCATTTATGAAGACATTTAAAGCTGTTTCTTCCGTCATAGCCCTGCGCCCGCTTATCGTACTATCTGTTATTTCTGTTGTTAGTTTTTCGATTATCTTGCTCCTACATAAATCGACTCTGATAAAATATTCATTTATGGATTCGGTGGAGTTTTGGAACATTGACTGCAGCTCTAGGTTCACGTGTCCCAGTGTTTTGGTTTGCGAATATTTCTGAATTAGGAAATCCCTCAAATCTTCCCAGTTTGTGTATTGTTTGGCATGTGTGTCAGACGAGCTTGTACCCGTGATTTTATTCAAGGTGTATACTAACAATATTTCTCGTTGGGCCGGGTTTGCTAAACGGAACGCGGAGTCACATGACCTGACAAAACGATATACTTGGCTATTGTTGGATGTGTCAAAGTCTGGTATTAACTGTAATATTATGCTGAGTGTTAGTATTTCCGGTGCGATGTTTGTGGTCTGAGCCGTTTTGGTTTCTTCGAATTTAGTCATTGTAAAAGAATGTTTAGCAAGCGAAAAGTAAATATGGAAGTGCGTGGGAAAATGAGTATTTGAAGATGGGCGTAGAGGAATAGGGATTGGAGTGTTATATTTTAAGGTTCGGGATATTCTTAGGATAGAGCATAGAGTTAGCCACTTACCATATCAACAAGGTGTAGATGATTTTCATGTTGGTTCGGCAGGGAGGTTTCAAAACCCTTCAGGTACCGTGTCTGTCCTTGGCGATGTTTGCCTGGACAGGCCCGTTTGTCCCCGTCTTACTGCTCCAGCAGAAATCCTACCGACTGCGCCAAATGTTAGATATTGGTGTAGTGGAAACTCTTCAGATCTTCAAACTTCTTTTATTTCTTGATTATGTACAGAGTAAATAACGTCTCGACTTAGGATAATAGAATACAATGAATATGATAAATTGCCGCTGTTTTATACAAGCTTAATCTACATTGTTATCATTGAAACTTTGGTCGTCCATGTTTGTTCGGACATCTACATTAAATAATTGAATAATAATTAATAATAGTTCTAAGACGCAATGCACGTTACTATGCTAATATACATGAGATAAAGTCCAAAAAGGTGTCCTCTTGATATGTAACAGTCTAACTATTTACGCGGAATTATCTGCTATGTACAAAAATCTTCGCTTTTTTTTAACACCACCAACAAAACTGGTTATTATTTTATACGAAACTGGTTATTTATTTTGTTAGTTTTTTCACTGTCGAAGGATCAGGCGCTAATAGCTTTAGGATATATGCTAAGAAAATTAACTTCGAAATCATATTATATTAAAGATAAATCTTTAAATGATTAATTATGAAATGTACACAATGTATAACAATGAAATGAAATGAAATGAAATGAAATGTACACAATGTATAAAATATTATTTAAAATTATTATTAAGTACCTACCTACTATTGAAATTTACTATAAAAATGTCTTTATTGGGAAAACTTGTTAATTTAACTGGCATTGTCTTGAGTGTATCGTATGAGATACACTCAAGAAAATATAAAATCAACGATAAAAACAAATATAAATACATAAAATATATTTTTTACTGCGAATCTAACAGGGTTTTAGACGTAACGAGTATATTACTCATCAAGCCACTCCATTGTTTGTTGTTTTTTTTTTGTTGAATTTTATTATTTATTAAAAAATGACTAACCGTTGAGCCCTATAAATTTCTCCATTTTTACCAAATATCGTCTATGTATTTCTAGTTGCAAAGAATATACACGCGGGAGCAATGAATCCGCGTCCTAAACATGAACCCTAACATCTCGGAAACTAAGAATGCTAGTTTATTCAATAATTACCAAATTAATAATGAGTATTGAATACCAGGAATGCTTCTTATATATATTTTAATGACAGAAAAAAGCCAAAAGCAAAAAAAATGCAGTGAATTCGTAGTTCGTTTTTTTAAATATTTTTTTTGCCTTTTTGATGCCGTTACTTTTTTATCAAATAATCTATAAAATACTTTTTTTTTTAAAAGCTAGCATTCTTAGTTTATGAGATATTAAGGTTTATGTTGGTGACCCGATTTCATTGCTCCCGAGTGTATTATGGTATAAATGTTGATTTTGAATGTAGGTACCTTGGGTCTTTGGTTAACGATTAGTATATAATTTATAGCAGAATCGTTATGCAAACCCAACCTTAATGGGAAGTGCCTATTGCCTGGTACTGGGTCTTAAGGTGGGTACTTAATGAACGGTGATACCCCTCGGGCGTAGCGTACAAATTACAAATACCAAAGCTGACGCAACGAATCCGAGCAAAATGATACTGGTACCAACCTAGGATGGACGACAATAGCCCCACTATTCATTAGCGGCTTTAGAAAGGTGTGTATCGTGAGCTAAGATCCAATTTTCAGGGCGGTTGGTAATGGAGACCGTCGAACGTACCAAATTACGTTGGCATGCCTTCGGATGTTAATGTAGATCATTATAGATCGTCATTGCGCGCGAGAGGCTGCGCGGGCGCAGTCTGCGAGCGTGTGCGTGCGCCATGCGGACAGAGGGGGGTTACTATGTAACCTACGAGTGAGGGATTCATTGCGATGTATCTTTGTGGGAGCTAATGGGCCCTGTGTAGTTGGGCCCTTAAGAATCAATGTGCTTAGGGTCAGCCCAACAACACATGGGTCAGCACAAAGGCGGTAGCATGCAAGTAGAGGTGGGAGACCGGGTAGGACTCTGCCCTACGGGACAGTTTCTCCTGAGAATCGTTCTTCGGGCGCACCTGGACGGTTTGCGCACTTTATATATGTTTACGCGGTGATATGCGCGGGGAGAAACCCCGCCCACCACTCGGGCAGTTCTAAGGACATGGGCTGATTTATCTACCCGGGTTGTAGTTCAACGACGAACGGAGACATGGAGAAAGATTCTCCGGGTTTCTACCGCCTCCGGTAAACCGTTTATTTTCCAGCAAAAAAATATTTACATTTTACTTACATAACAGTTTTGCAAATTAAGTTTCTCTTTACAGATTAACATTTTTACCATGATTAATCATAGTAACAATTTTTAACACCATCAATTAGATATACCAGCGAAATTTACAATTTAACAATATATAACCAATTAAGGACTTTTTGTATTTAACGTTTTAAAGGAGAATATTTATAATAATATTTTATGTACAATTTGATTTGGTTTTGTTAATTAAATAAGTAGCGCAGGTGATTTGTGGCGGGGTATCCAAATGGGTATGTGCGGTCCCGACCCACAGGAATAAACGGCAACAGGGACGCCGTCGGGGGCATCTAACAAGGGTTGTCGACTACAGCGGGCGAGCCCGTCACCTCAGGAAGTTTTAACGATTGGTCGTTCTATCTCCCTGGAGTGAGCGCAGAAGACTTGGACAAAACAATCCACCGTCAAGCTCCGCCACAAACCCGTAAGAGGCCAATGCCTTAACCGCGAGATAGCCAGGAGTGTTTACCCAGCGGGCTTACACTCACGCCCTTACTCCAGACCTATACGCCCTTACGCCCTTACTGCTTCCAGACTCCCCCGACTGTTAGTCAGAGTGCGCAATCTGGGGTATCTGTGCGGCGTCAGGCAATCGACTGTGCAATCCTTTAGATAACCGGGGGAGTCTGGAAACAGATTTGTTTCCTATAGAGCGGGGGCGGCTGTTTATCTAATGACAGCCGCTCTGGCAACGACCAATTGCCCACCCAATCCTGAGTGATAAGACGGTCAACGGACACCATGGTACGGAACCATTCTAACTGAATCGCCGCTTACGTTAGGCGGAGGACAGCGCAATCGACCTCGAACCTGTAACCAGTCGAAAGGCCGGATAAATTTGGAAGTATTCAAATCATGCGCAGGTACGAATATAGGTGCGAAAAGGTCAGTATGGACGGCCACTGAGGACGAGCCTAATCCTAAAAACGCCAGTTCAAGATTCGTCGACTATATGTACAATGTAGTTACGGTCACCACACGACGGCTTTACGCAGTGAACCAGTAAGTTCAGGCAATGTAGGTTCAGCCAGGTCTGCCTGAGTATGTGTGTCCGGTGAAAGGCGCTGGCGCATGTCAGGTGCGGTGCGCCAGAGCGAGAAGCGACTCGGTTCAGCATCGCAATCTCTCTCTCTCTCTCTCTCTATCTCCTGGCCTGCGGCCCGCCTGCTCGGTCGACCCGTTCGCCTCCGTGCATTTCGTGAATGACCGACTTATTAACATGTTAATAAGCGTCATGATGCCCTCACAATGCCGGCGAATCCTATACGTTCCACGCGGCAGTGAGAGCACTCTACTGTCATTGTTATTGACTAAGCCTGCGGCGCTTGAATCTGCCTAGCCATCGCCTTTAATAAGCTATGCTACTTGATTGACAAGCAAATGATGGCTTCGATGCGTGGAAGCAGTTGCTTGACGAATATTACTATCCATTTTGATATCCCGAAAATGTATTTATTTATTTATTAAGGAAAACATACAGTGCTACAAAAAATAAAACGATTACATTAAATACAATATTTATGGCCGACGACATGTATTCAACAATAGTTTCAATTATTTAAATCTCAAAAGGATGGAATGGGTGTTGGGAGAGGCAAAAAGGATGGAATTTTATATATTAATGTGCAGTGCAAAAATGTGAAAAATAAACTTCATTATATACAATGAAATGTGTAGAATACAAATGACTAATAATCCTACATAAGAATTTAAAAAACAGTAGAGTCGAAGAAAAAGAAAAATCCAAATGAAAATTAAGGACTCTTATAAATAAAAATTAATTAATACGTTGTCAATAAAATAAATATGTTAAAAAATAATACAATCTTGAATGTAAATTAAAACGTGAAAAAAATTATATAAAAAACTAAATAGTCCCTAAAACATAAGTATCCAATGTGAAATATCTGTGTCGCATTTTCGATTAATTTTATGTATATGCTCTCTTTAAACTTATTCTCCATGATGTTGAAAAGGTCGAGATTCTGGAAATGATTATTGTAACTTGAGATCAAGCGGTATATGATGGAATGTTGGACATACCTAGTACAGACGCGAGGAACTTCATATCATATCAAATCATAATGTGATATCATAACCCTTTCTCCTTGCTTCTCAAAGTCGACTAAAGCGTCGTCTAGTAAACGTAATATGATTTGTGGTAGCCCTTAGGACTCGTGACGTCACCCGCTTCGATATCGATTTTGATCTAAAAGAAGCTACTGCATGTATACTGTGACTACTCTCATTGTTATTAAGTGAGCCTGGGCGCTTGAATGTGCCTAGCAATGGCATTTAATAAGCTATGCTAGCTGATTGACAAGCAAATGATGGTTTTAATGCGAGGCGCAGTTGCTTGACGAATAAATAAAATACTAACGGTGCTGCCATGGAATTCACCGACCGGAGTCATGCCCATCATAACACTATTATTACACTTCTGGGGGGTGAACGGTGGATTCCGGACTAATTATTTTTCTGGAAAGACCAAGATCTTTGAAGAGGTGAAACAGAGATTTGTCTGGCATGCCACGAGCGCCAACTTCCACCGCGTGAAGGTTAACAGTGAAGCCGTTCCGGGTGACGGCATTTGCGAGATCATTGTATTTATTTAATTTGTACTCGTGGTCTTTTTGGGATATTTGATTCCCATGGAACTAATTCTACGATACGGGCCATCTTCCGAGATAGACAGTAAAGAGTTATATCTGGACGGAGGGTTGTGCATCCGAGACTTTCAGGGAATTTATACTGCTTAGAGATATAATCAAACTCCAGAATCCAATCTGAAGCTTTCTTGATTATTGAGAAAGGTTGTGTAGTTAAATGTTTTTTGCCTTTAGAGCCATCACAAACTGTATTGGGGGTTTGGAGGGTAATGTCAAATCCTTGTTGGCACGAGCCACTGAGAGGCTAATTACCCCGCGAATAACAGCAAAGACTTTGTCATGGCGGTAAGTGTACCGTCCTTGATTTTTAAGGCCACCTTAAAGTCAGCTAGAATTAGTCTAGCTGTGCAAGGTGTATTGCTACAAAGGAGGCATGAACCATACTTGGCATAGCTCCAACAAGCGAGGTTACTGGGGTCTATAAGCGTATGCTGAAAGGCGTTCAAATAAAATGTCAACATCTCTGGCGTCCAGTCATAGAGCATTACCTTTCAGTGCATTGGAGGCGGAATGCAAAAGTCCCCAATTGTTTTTCAATCATTCTGGCATTGAAGGCCAATAGCTTGAGCCATACTGTTGCTGTTGTAGGTAATCTCCCCGCAAGAAAGACTTCTTCAAGTCCACATCGCTTGTACTGCCATACCCCAGACCAGTACCATTCTGGCTGATTCCCGTAAGAAACTTTTGTGTAAGTCTACGCGGGCTTGTAATTCATTTGAATCACTACGGCCACTTATTACCCGTGCTTCGATATTGCCGGATCATTAGAATTGCACAGAATCGAATTTTTGGTTATTCTCGAGTTGGAGTAGAGCAGAGGGCAGATTTAGCACTAGCCCAAAATTGTGTTTGGACCTGAAGAGAGTCGAGGGGTCACCTGGTTTGGCTAAGGACAACCAGGATTTTAAACTGGCTGTCACCAGCGCATCTAGTCGGGACATTTGTGTTTTGGTGAAATCGTAAATATGAAAGGGCCATGACAAATGTGAGGTTAGATAATTATCATAGATCCAAGCCTTACGAGGGCCAGAAATTAGAAGGGCATCTATTACAATTCAAAAAGCTAAAAGTGCTTTGGGTATAAGCAGAAGACTGGCAGGGAAAAACTGGGGCCTTAACCCCAAGATCTCCCACTGGCTATACATTGCCATTGTGAGGCCGATAATCTCGTACGCCTCGATGGTATGGTGCAACAAAGCCAACCAGAAATGTGATTACCAAACTAAACAATATCCAAAGGACGGCGTGCCTCATGACAACTGGTGCAATGTCCTCCACTCCTGGAGCAGCTTTAGATGCACTGCTGAACTTACCGCCCATTCACTTGCAAAAGGTGGCGGAAGCCAGCATGTACAGGCTATCTGCCCGAGAGAAGGTAAACTGGATCTCACAAGCACTAAGATCAGTTCTTGACTCAGTCAGTGAAACTCCAACCCTCAACATGGTATCAAACACCATGCTTCCACTCTAAACGTTGGAAAACTTTTTACAGTGGAGCTGCCGCCCAGAGACGACTGGCTAAAAAGCCAACTGCACTGGGAGACCGGTAGCCTTAAATGGTATACTGATGGGTCCAAATCGGGACTGGACGTAGGCTGCGGTATATATGGAGAGCGACCAAACTTCGAAAGAAGTGTAAACTTGGGGAAATACGCCTCCATATTCCAAGCGGAGGTATACGCCATTATTGAATGTGCGGATATCAACCTCCATAAGAACTACGCCAACCACCATATCTACATCCACTCGGATAGCAAGGCAGCTCTTATGGCACTAGCCTCGAACACTATTAATTCAAAGCTAGTTCAAAACTGTGTATCACTACTGAATTCCCTTGGCGAATAGAAAAGGGTAATTCTAAGATGGGTTCCCGGCCATGCAGGAATCGAGGGAAATGAAAAAGCCGACGAACTTGCTAAGACGAGAGCAAAGGGAACGTTATACGGCCCTGAACCTTGCTGTGGCGTACCAAAACGCCTTGCAAACCTAATTCTCAAACAAATATGTTTAGAACATCCGTCAACCACTGGAACAACACGCCAGGGTTGAATCAATCCAAAGCGCTAATTAAGGCCTACGACCCTAAGACGGCCTGTGGGGCCTTATCGTTAAATAGGAACAATCTACGCAAACTGGTGAGGGCGCTCACGGGGCATTGTGGCCTCAAGAAACACATGTACAACCTCAAGCTCCGAGACACAAAAATGTGCAGGTTCTGCCAAGGGGCAGAGGAAACTCCTCTGCACCTCATGTGCGAGTGTGGACCGCTGATGCGTAAAAGATACATCCACTTGGGTGGTCATTACCCCCAACCCGAGAAGGTAAAACAATCTGGCGCCAAAAGCCTGTTGCGGTAGCGAACACAATAGATCAGCAATGGTCGCACGCTCATAAAGATCGCAGGATCACAAGGCTCATAAAGACCTTAGAAAAGCCCCACACAACAAATTAAAAAAAATAAGGCATCTATTTTTGCCAGATAACTATTGAAATGTTTTAAACCATGATCGCCAGAGATGAATTTTTCCTGATGGGTGATTTTCCTGCCAAGGAATTTGAAATGGCTATTTGGGTCTACAAGGGAGATATTAGAGCCTGTATAGACCAATTTAGGGTCCTCCCAAGATTATCGCTTTTGATATCCCGAATATTATTATCCCTTTTCCTTCTTTCCAAGTAAGTTGCAGGTCCTTCATCTCAAAGGTATTATAATAATTAGACAGAGTGCACATACCGATTGGCATGTCGCCGCAGTAGCGCCGGGAGGCAACCCCCCAGGGGAAACCGATCCACTAGCTGTGAGACCTGAGACGCGAGAGTCCTACACGGGGCAGTCTTCCACACGAAGGGGCTACTGAATTGATTCGAAAACACAGTTGATCTTATGGCCCGATCTGCAAGAAACCGTTCGCTACCCTCAGGCCTTTATACAAAACCATTCATTATCAATGTTATTATAGATGGCCAAGCTATAAGTTTCACCGTCAATGTTATCAGCGCCACCTGCGTTTCGCCGGTGCAGAAGGGTTGCCAAAATGGAGTTGCTATGGAGTTGAGCAATCTAATACAATATATACCTACCAATGGTGAAATGTTAGAATTAAATGAATAGCTAGGTATATTAGTTTTAATGTTGTCACCTTTATTAATATTCCTTTACGACCGTTGATACTGCATTGTTTGTAAGTTGTGCCATTGATTGAGCAAAACTTTCAGATCTTTTTTACTAAAGGCGTATAACGCATAGCAATAGATCTCATAAGATTGCTTATGCATATGGGAAAACAATAAACAATGGTTCTCTTGCGGTGTAACTGTTTGGTTAGTCGTGATTAATCGTGTAGGACAGTCCAGATTCCGGAATGAAACGGCACCGTAAGAATTGAACGAGCTGGCGTATTATAAATCACTGTGGAGATTCGCAGTGATTCTGCTCTTCCGTTTGCCTGCAGATCTGTTCCCTGTGATCGGTATCTAACGTGGCCGTGCAGCGTCGGCCCGATGACCCGTTTGTTTTTATTGGGTAGGCTTAACTCACGGTTTAACTCCCATCCGGTAGCGTCCTCAAAGAGGGACTAACCTGGAAAGGACTCTGTGAACCCTGTCACGGCTGTATCGTGGACAGGTGGGATCGGTTGTTCCAATCTGGGGGAACACCTCGGGCGATACTGGGCGATTTGTGCAACGTGCGGCGTTTGCCTTTTACTGTGCACTTCGGCGAATAACCATGTGGTCTGGAAACATACGTTTCCTAATCAGCGAGGGTGATTTTTGAGCTGATGTCAGCTACTCTTAAAACACCCGATCCTGTGTGAACAAATTAGAACTGAATTACCGATAACATCAAACAGAGGCCGCGCAAGCGACTTCGAACCTGCGACCAGACTGGAGGACTGAGAAATCATGCCAAATCTGGTAGTGAGGGCGTTAGGTCGACCCGTTACTTTCACCTCCCAGTGCCTCACGATAAGTTGGCGTAGCTAGACGGGCATGTTGGCGTAGCTAGACGGGCATGTTGGCGTAGCTAAATCATGGACTGTATCGTCCTTAAATATCTCGGGTGACCTTTCTAGGGTGACGAGTTCGCCCGTAGTACATAGTAACTCCAAAAGTGTTCCCTGTGTCCATACAAAAGAGAGATAAAGCGTCTCTAATTCATATAATTTAAAGCGACATGGAATAACTATATTGGGTTCTTACCTATGAAGTTGCTGTTCTATAAAGGAAATTTAAGGCCAAAAACTTGATGAAACGTATGAAAAATATATATTTAATTATTAGAAATGTTGACCCCTATTTTCTATGCAGATTTGTCATTTTAATGGGAGTTGATTAATTCCTCTCCTGTAAAACTTTCGTAGACAAGAACCAATGAATGCTTTGAAGGCGTTTTTTATCGAGCATTCAAAGTCGTTTTTTTCCTTGTAAAAAGTTGTCTGAAATATGAAAAAAATAACTAACTAATCAAGGCCTGGAAAGTACGGTGGGTGACCAAGAGTCCCCAGCCGCAACTCCTGAAATTTTGCGACCGTTTGGAGCGAATATTGTGGTTATACGTTGTCATGCAGAAGCAGTGGCGATGGGCGATTGATCAGGCTCGGTTATTTAACCAAGATCTCCTCCATCATTGTTTGCAGTTCTTAACAGTACACAATTACGGTAACTGAATAGCCAGACTGCAATAAGCTGTAATAGAAAACACTGGTACAGGATCTCATATTTGAAATAATGAAAATTTTCAACTTTACCATGATTGCACAAACGAAAATATTTGAGCAAAAACAAACTACGGAAAGACAAATAAAGAGCTGATTCGTAACAAAGAAGAACATGGCCTTGAATTAAAATTTATTTGAATTTGAAATTCCAACTCAAACCCAAGTTATCCAAGTTCAAAGTGGCAAGTGTGAAAAAAAACAGCAATTGCATAGGTAAGGACCCAATATACATGTTTAATTAAGTCTAACAATGAATGAGATATGATCTCCTGCTCCATCTATATTCGGATCCGTTCTGGGACCTTTTATTATTCTAGTATACATCAATGATATACCGGATTGCGTGATATCAGATAAAGATGAAATTGTACTGTACGCAAATGTTACCTAACTAATTTTCAGCGACGCAAGTCTTGAAAACCTAGTTAAGCAATTTGATGTCATCGTGGAAAAGCTAGGTACTTGGTACCGATTTAACCAATTATATCAATGCATCTTAATCAAACTCCATAAGTTTCTCTCTTCGGCCGTCCCAAAATAATGTCATCAGCAATCGCTATGGTGACAACGTGTTGGAAAATGTTAATCATACTAAATTTCTATGCATCCACATTGATAGGAATCTGCAATGGTCAAATCACCTTAAATAACTGAGCAAAAAATTCGGCAGCGCCACATTTGCCATCAAAAAAATGTAATTGTTATGCGGCTTTGAAGCTGCCAAATCTATAAAATCGAAGACTAAGCCCGGCCCCCCATATATAAAATCGAAGACAAAGCCCGGCCCCCACCACCGTTATAACCTACGCAGTGGCGGAAGCGGTATGCGGCCTACCCGCAAAACAACGGATTGACAGCTCTTCAGTCTACCCTGCACAACGGCGGCTGCAACGTCACCGAAACGTCGGGTGCTACAAATTTCACGCGGTAAATTCGTTTTCTATCCTATTTATAGCTGCCAAATCTGTTTAACTTAACCTATTTCCATTCCTTATTTAGTTATGTCCTCATGTTCTGTGGAATATCGGCAAATTTTACAAGAATTTTTCGCATACAAAAACGAGCCGTTAGAAATTTGTTCACATTATCTGTACTAACATCTTGCAAGCAGTGTACCTACTTCATTGAATCTGGTATTATGACTATGTATGCTATCGCGCCCTTGCTAACATCGTGGTTCGCTAAATCGAGCTTCATACATATATAGGCCTATAAAATAAAAACGCACCGAGGGGCGGAAAAAAAATTATCTGATATTTTGTATGGAACGGATCAAAATAACTATATTCCTGCTTTGTTGAACGATTCCTCTTCGAAACATTTTTTTTCCTAATCCTTGTCTACTCTACTATCGTTCTGCATAATTGAACATGTGCATCAAAATGCCACTCTGCCAGACGAATGGATCGCAAACACAATAAAAATTACATATTTATTCCAAAGCACATTTTTTTATTACCTTAGGTCATTAACCTTTCGAAAGCAAGCCTTCGCGCAAAAACGGCACTGCACAATTTTGGTCCATTTAGTATGTAAATACAAACAATATTTTTTTAATGAATTATCTCTTGTTCTAATAACTAATTGTGTTAGTCATGTAGGTATAACATATATTTATAAAATATATAAAAGGGGGCCGAAATGGCTACCCGCAGATCTGTTAACCGCCGCAACCACCGATTGGCGTTTTTGGCCAACCGGCGTTTTTGGCCAATCCGGCCAAATTAAAAGCCAAATTTAACACGGAATAGTAAGTAAAACTATACAATACCACAAATAATTACTGTAAAACTTGTTGATTTTGTTGTAGAAACCTAATTAATAAATTACCTTAATTTACTAACGTTTCCAGGAATCCCTACTATACAACTACCCCGCGGTACTTTGTCGACTCGGCGAGTAGACTATAATATCGATGCCTTATTGAACTGTCGTAGCGGTTTAGCCGGCCGTTTAGCCTCATCCTCACTCAGCCGCGGATAGTTCAGTGTGTCAAACAGACGCGAGAGCGGGCGGCGCGGGCGGCGCGGGCGGGCCCCGGTCTGAAGATAGCCAAAACGCTGACACCGAAAAGCAAAACGCTATTTCAATAATAACGGTTGTTCGCCGTTGTACATTTTCACACTTTGGCCGCGAGTCACGCGCGGCTGCTGATTTGTATGCGATGGGAATTAGCACCGTTTGCCGCGATTAGTAAACAAAATAATAAAATATGATGTGCGCAGATAACAGATTCATACAACAAAGTACTTCGCTATATTATCAGGCCTACCATGCATTTCGAAACTATTTTACACTTTCAATACTCTGTAACTTTTGAAATGGAGTTAATGGGCCCTGTTGCAGTTCGGCACAAGACCCATGCTTTCAGGGTCGGTCAAACTCACGGGTCAACACCCATCCGGCGGCCTCCACGCAGAAGTGCGAACCAGGGTAGGACTCTGGCCTACGGGCCAGTTTCCCCTAGGAGTCAACCTTCGGACGCTCTTGGACGGTTTGCGCACCGTGCGGCGTCAGCCAATCGATTCTGCATTCTGACCGACAGCCGGAGGAGTCTGGAAACAGTACTGTCTCCTATAGATCAGGGGTAGTTGTTCCCCTTACGGCAACTGCTCCTAAAACGACCAATAGGGCAAAGGACGCCGTGGTCCGCGATAGATTCGTTAAGACACCGTATCACCGCTACGCAAGGGAGAGGACCGCGCAAGCGAAATCGAACCTGTAACCAGTCGAGAGACCGGAGTAATCTGGTCGAAAATGGTAGCAAGGGCGCGAGTGTCGACCTGCTGGGTGATTAACCTGAATATCTCGCGGTAATGCGTTGGCTTCTTACGGGCGAGTGGCATGACTAGACGATGGACGATCTAATATCGTTAAAACATCCCGAGGTTACGGGTTTGCCCGTTGTAGTCGACAGTTCTAGTGGTAACTTTTGAAATTGCTTTCTCTTAATATGTCTAAAATATTTGACTATATATGGTACTAGTGGAATATTACCAGGCGTTGCCTGGGTGGCGTTCATGGCGGGTTCACGGCGATCGGTTGAACGGTATAGAAGTTGATGTGCTGCAGCGCCATCTAGTGGATAGTTAAAACAAAGTGGATAGGTTAGCTCTAAAGCAAGAACGCAATGATAACATGGGAAACGCCTTGAAAGAAACTTAGGAATGAAAGCTTATTTACATTTCTCGTAGTTACGTTGAGCCGGGACAACAAAGACTATCCATTTTAATCAAAGATTTCACAAGTCGGTGTCAACTTGGCGTGCCTGAGAAGAACTTGAGTGTTCGGAGCAGTCTCAACAAACGCACGGATAAATACCTTAGCTCTCCAGTCGCGGAATGCCTGAATGGCAGTTTATCTATCGAGCTGCGCCAGCATGAGAAGGTCATCGATATGACCGCTCCGAAGTGAATGTGTTCCTAATTTCTGCATCGCGCGCGCAGCGGTATACGGCGACGGATCACGACTTTATTGTCGGTCAACGGTCGAGACTCTCGATTCTATACTCTATACAGCAAGACAGCCAAGACAGCAAAAATCACACATGCGCATATCCTCCGCATATTTCAAAGCAACGTTGGATTCTTTTTAAACAGACTACGTATTGACGAATTAATAAACAGTTTTAATTTGACTATTGAGACTTAAGCAGACCTTTATAGCAGTGGGAGTCTCAAAAGTGAAAACGAAAACAAAAGGCAATAGTAATGCAACTCGGTTTGAATCGCCTGTGAGAAATTGTACGAATCCATTTTAAAAAGCAGACAATGGCGCTTTTTAATGATTAGATTATAAAGATCAGCTTATTTTAATTGAGCTGTTATATACGTTTCATTTCGCGTTTTCTATTCGCGTCACGTCCGGTTTTTAGCGAGTGCTGTTATGCGAAGGTTGTGTTTCGATTAATAAAATTGGACGAAGGTTACGACTAGATAGAAATAATAGTTACCGTTTCAGTAAGATCGTATATATAAAAGTAACAGCCTTGTAAATTAATGCACCGTAAATTTCGCAACATTAATAATATTTTTATATTTTATTGTATTTATTACGACATTATATTATTATTATTCAGTTTAATTATTTCACCATTTACTGAATGTTATTTTTCCAGCACACTACAGCTACATTTACATCACACTACACTACACTACAGTTACATCACACTACACTCAAATTACAATGTTTATTATTATTAGTTAATTTTTTATATTATTTGATACCTAGCATATCTTTTAAATTAAGTATTCTAAAGTATGCACAAGCCACTCTACTTGGTACGCTTGCCTTAGTACGGGCCTAGGCCTAGTTAGGCGGCGTTGATTTTAAAAAATTGGTCTGCGGTGCTTTCTATTTTGCTATTATTTACATTTAAGCCTATATTGTTAAACTTACAATGTACTGCCATAAAAATGTGCTTTTCTTTAATAAATAAATAAATAAAATAAATAAATAAAAGAGTTTAATGTATTTAAGGAGACCATGCATTTAAATGACTCCTTGTTGGCCTGTTGAAAGCTGCACAGATGAAATTACTTTATCACCGATATTTAATCTACAGATTTTTTAAATATACCTAAAACCATATCGACAAATCGCGCGAAAGCCCCAAAACAACTTATCGCTATTGGTTATACATGGCATTAGATTGCTCAACTCCATAGTACGATTTTGCAACCCTTCTGAAACGGCTAAATGCAGGTGGCGTTGACGGATAGAATTGATGGCCAAACAAATAGCAATGTATTTGGCCATCTATAATAACTTTGATAATGAATTATTTTTTATAGAGAACCAATGATAACAATAATAACATTTAATTATTAGTGCCATCTATCACCTTTTATATATAGGCTTTTTATATATATATATAAAACGGAGAGATAGAATGTATAGATAGGTAGTATTAGTAGGTGTATCTGAATATTAAAGTGCGTAATTATTACGTATTGACAAAATTAAAACCTGACATCGTTATGTAATTAATATTAAAATAATAAGAGTTAAGATTTAAAAATTCGTTTATTATTATATTATTATTTTATACCGTTTAGACATAGTAAATATAATAATATAGTTAAAGCAGTATGGAAGCTACGTACAACTAGAGCTGTCAATTAGATCAAAGTTATTCAATCAGATCAATCAAAGTTACTGAAATCTCTATGTATTTATTCCTTCTCATTGACGAATAGAACCTATTAGGGGCCGTCCACATATCACGTAATCATGTTTTTGGAATTTTCGACCTTCCCCCTTCCCCATGCCAACAACTAGAGCTGTCAACTACAACGGGCGAACCCGTCACCTCAGGAAGTTTTAACGAAATGATCGTTCTATCTCCCGTGTGTATGCCCTGGTTAACTTGATGTGTGCAATCAGTATTTTTGATATATAAAATTATTTAATTGATAAGTTATAAATTGATGGGTGATACGTTTTTTGATGTGCAATTTAAAATGTCAATTTATAATAACGAAGAATAAAAACCTCTTAAAATGTTGATGTTTTTACCTAATTTTATTTGTAAACTAGTTAATTCATTCGATAGTTTGATCATCGTAGAAGCCAAATAAATGCTTTTAACTTTTCATTTTTACAAAAAATAAAGAGTGACAACGCTACTAGTGCTCCAATGGAGAGTAGGTATTTATTTCAACAAATGGGTCTATTTTTATACTGCTTTAGCTACATATTTAATGTGGTTTAGACAGGTTTCGAGCGCCATCTACAGTGCGCCGCCATACTGTGCCACGGAAGTCGCATTATTGAACCTAATCAATTTCTGGGACTATAAGTGCCATCTACACGTTTCGCGTCATAGTAAAATCCTGATTGCCAAATTGTAGTACGGTGTTGATCAATCTAATTCGCTATATAATCAATGATATCGCATAGCAAAATAAAAGGCATAATTACAACTGCTTCAAGTATAAAATGAAATGTTATAGGTACGAATGATTAAATAAAGGTCTGAAGTTTCATGTGATTAAGATTGTATTTATTAATCTCTATATATTACAAGTATACGAGAAAAAATATTGATAAAAATGAGCCAAAATGGCTCTATGATTTTTATCCAACGATTTTTTAAATAGCATATCCCTGTGTCAATTTCTCAGTCAGTAAGTTGATAAACCCTCTAAAGTTAAAATTAAAAAACTTTTATATTTTATTACTTTTTCAGTCAAATTCAACCAAAAGAAACTAAAATGAATAAGAATAATTTAATTTTTCCCTTTTTTTATGAAAAACTTGCGCATTCTGAATGGGTTTAAATTTATTTGAAAAGTTCTACGTCTAATTGTCTGAGACAAAATAGGTTACGTTTGTGGACAAACGCTTTAAATGTGTGTGTGTATATGTGTCTGTATATATATACGATGCCAGCAAAAGCATTTGTAAACGTCTCACTAATTTTCCACCACGTAATTCTCCTAGTGATTAGGAGTTTAACAAAATAAGTCTTTAATCAGAATGTACTTTAGACCTTTATCTACCTATCCGTACATTAAAATACAAACGGAACTGCATTGAATTCACAGACCGGAGTCAGGCCCATCGTAATACTATTGTTACAATTCTGGGGGATGAGCGGTGAACTCTAACTAACAACCGGATGTGGTAGGTTTAGGACAGCTGCCTTGCTATTTGAGAGCGTCCACCTTACAACCCATTCACTCCCTTTTCGAAGCCATAGAATTTGACGTAATAATAGAATTCTAAAGTCTAAAATTCGTAATAATCCAGCAACGGTGAAGTGATGTTTTTCGGATTTACACGGTGCTGGCCCTTAATTGGCCCTAAGATTTGGCTTGACGATTATACAAGAACCACACGTAAATATACTATCGTAGTCATATTTTTTGCTCTATCTAAGCAAAAACGTGCCATCGCAATAAAACGTCAGCAACCTTTTTACACGTTCTTTTTTTGCTCGTTTCGTCATACGATTTGTGTCACTCTTGCCACTTCTACCCACAGACCCAGTAACCGAGGCGTCTGGCTTCCGAATGGAAAACCGCACTAATTACGTTATTTACATTTGCATAACACAATAGTCGCGGCGACGTTTGACGCGGGCGACACGCAACATGGTTATCGCAACTATCGTGACGGTTTTCACTGTCTCTTTAGAAACGCTGATTCCTGCGCGACAAGAGCGAAAAGTCGCTATAAAACTATGAATTTTCCCAGGCGTTAAAGTTTAGAAATTAAACTCTTGTGGTCACTGACTATACTTACCTGCATCGACAAACTGTCTTGAACTGTTCGACCTATACGAATGTATGTAAACTCACTCACCGCTTACATTGTAGGAGTAATCGCGCCTGAAAGTATTTGAACTCAGTTTAAAGCCTTAATGTCCAAGGCAATGAGCAACTTTTTTGAGTCCAAATTTTAAATTGGTTCCTTATCGGGGGATTCACTTGGAAACTTTTAAAAATTAATGCCTATATTTTTCAAAAAACGCCTCAGACAAAAATTCTTCTTAATAAAATGCGTTATGTTTTTATAAATGAATTAATGTTAGCGCCATCTAAGCAGAATATTTCAAAATTAAATATCTTTTCGTAACATAGTAATATACGTTTAATCAATCAATCAGTCAATCAAGTAAGCAAGTGATTTTATATGAATATAAGTATATTCATGTTTTCAGTATTATAAGAGATGCGTTTATTTACCATCTTTGACTATTGTATATCCATCCAATGATAATCGCAGTGTAAACTCCAATCGCGCGTCGGAGCTCACGCGCACATTTTTTTAAACTACTTTTTGAATAATAACCCAAAGGTAGGGCGGTTAAATATATCTTAAACGGATATTTTAAATGTTAACAGCAAGAAATCATCTCTAAACGTCAACTACCCGGTTAAAGTTGTGGTAATAGTTATGTTTCTCCAACTACTCCTGGATGAAGTCATGTCCTGGAATTTGCATATAGAGCATATACGTACAAACTGTCGTCAACCTACTATGATCACGCATCGGAATTTATATTGCGAGATCTGAGGTGATATCGCCCAATCACGAGCTGGTTAAATCATATCTGCGCTATGGCATTCTTCTATGAAGTACTGCAGCGCTCATCAAAGGTGTATTCATTTTACAGAAGAGAGCCACACGTGAGACAGAGAGTGTTAGCCTACGGCAGTTATGTCGTGAACACTTCCAAAAACTAAACATTTTACCGTATATGCAATTTTTACTCAAGAAGCTCTTTGCGAATTCTATTGCAATAAGAGCTCGGATATATTACACGAGTAAGTATATGAATAAAACATATTAGTCAAGTTCCAAGCGACTAGTCTCCACACAGGACAAACTTTTCAATAAATTGCTTGATAAATTAAAAGCGATTAAAAACATTGATATTTTCTAGAGATCCATCCTAGTGTTTTAAAATGCTTTGAAAACAACATCGTACAGAGCAAATTAATTTAATGTACTACTTTTTTATTGTAATTTCTTATATTATAGTCTTATTTGTATCTTGTTGATTAATCTAATATAAAAAGTTATCCATTAAACATTAAAAAAACGGTTCTGTCGCCCAAAAACTTTCCCGGCAAGTAGCCATGGATTTATTTCATCCAAATATTAATTTCATAAATAAAGTCGGTGATCATTTGGCGAAAAATCTTGTTAATACAAAAAATTTGAATTTTGAACGCGGTTCATCTCGTTCAATTTAAAAATAAAATTTCAAACGCGGGTCGCGGTGAGCCTTCGAATGTCGAACGAACCATGCATCGCAGGCGTCGCCGCTTATTAGGGTCTAACTATTAAATG
This sequence comes from Micropterix aruncella, assembly GCA_944548615.1. Lineage (NCBI taxonomy): Eukaryota > Metazoa > Arthropoda > Insecta > Lepidoptera > Micropterigidae > Micropterix > Micropterix aruncella. The sequence continues at coordinate 27,784,547 of OX155959.1, read as the reverse complement.
AATGTATAGCGGACTTTAAATATTATGTGTCGCTTGTATAGAGATATTCCAACTAAATTTCAAAATGTGATACGAGATATTCAAAATAACCCAACAAGGCACATGTGTAACGAATTTCAAGTCTTAGAGTCCCCCCCCCCCCCCCACCGCAACAATTCGAATTATATTTGTAATATTTACCGTGGTATTAAATTAGTATTTTTCCAAAAATCAAGTAGTATTTCCATAAATATGACGGAATTTAAATATTATATGAGATATTCCCAAATAATATTTAAAAACTAGGACAAAAAACGTGCGTTCGGTCCAACAAGCCATCTGTTTACCGAATTTCAAGTCTCTGAGCCCAATATTTCGAGATTGAAGTATGATTAGCGCGCCCTCTGGTGGCCCGATTTCAACCACAGTATTAAGGTTTATTTCGCGCATATATGCGCATTAAAAGAATAATTATTAATAATATAATATATTATTGCTACGCTTTAGAAGACACAAGAAATTCTCGGAACGCCGTTTGGTAAAATAACAATTGTCAATTGTTCATCGTTGTTGACTCGAGAATACATGTGCCAAGCATACAAATAGCGTAATTCACTGAATTCCAATGACCTCCGTATATGACTTGGAATCACTGACTACAGACATAGATCACAATTTTATGCAAATAATTTTATTGCGTTTTATTATGATTTAATTTTAATATATTTAATTATGTAAATTTATGCACAATTCATCATTTCAGTTTTAGTAGTTGTATTCGCCGTTTCGCAATTTAGCCATTCAACACAAGGAATATTTAAAAAATAAATGATTGCGAAGAGAGTAAATAAGATTTGTTGGGGTAGCAAAGGACATCAACAAGATTGCCCTTGAATATTTTAACCGTCTGTCGTTAACATAACAAGTATTAAATAGAAACTTTTTTTCTTCTGAATCTGAACCCAAAAAAAAATTGTTCATGTGTAATTACGCCGAGATTTTACAATCTGATCAATATGAAAATAAAAATGAATTTGACATTTAGGGTATTCAAAAATAAAATAAAGGAATGGTTCTCGAGTCATGACAGACTAACCATACATCAACTGTTAGAAATTATAGTTTAATAAAACTTAGGTGCACAAATTATTAATATATTTTAAAATAGTATGTATGTTGATTATATTTTAACATTTAACTAATTACCAATTCATATTGTAGTTATATATTGTTTTGACAATGAATTGTACTTTATTTAATATTAATTTGTATATTTCTTAACATATATTAAATATTACTTATTGACTTTTTTATTTTTTTTATTTTAGATTTATCTTACTTTTTACTTTAGTTTTATGTAAATTCTCTGATTGTCTCGCTCTACTTGATTGTTTTTTTTTTATGATCATATTTTAGGGCAATTTAGTTTTATGAGCATTTTAATAAAACTTTTACATAATTTATTGTAAAATTAGAGTCCTGTCCATCCTAGAACGGGCTAGTCCCAGTTGGGTGACAGAATCAAATAAGCAAAATGTTAAGGTTTTGCCATTCGGAATGTCATCGTTATAAGCAAAAACAACCGTTTCTAGTCTTAAGTAACTTGAAATTGTTTAACAAAAAATATTTAAAAAAAACAAACTAACTTGGTTTAATTTAATGTTGCACGTTTAATGTATATTTTTATATTGTTTAATTAATCAGTAATTAATGATGTGAAATCTGAAAATAAAAATGTGCCCTTTTCAAAATGGCTGGGATGTCCCCATACAAAAGGGCCCTTTTCTAAATGACCAAGCTAATCTCTATATAGCATAACTGACTCTTAACGTCTAATGGACTGTGAAATATCAGTAGGTAAAGGATTTTAAACCTCGAACATTCTTTATATTTCCTTTTAAAAACAGGGCCGCCTACGGCCCCTTATCCACGACCATCTAATAGGCGTGGTCGTCAGTGTTGTGCGGATCTTTATGGAAGCTTGTCCACAGGCCGTCCGTTTTTCCATAGTCATACAACACTGACGACCGTGCCTAGACACGGCGAATTACCCGTAGATTTTCACAGAAAAAAAACGTGTGTGGACAAGAGGCCTTATCCGTTATTAGGATCTTCCAGGAATAATGTCATCGCGTCTGTCTCTATGTTGTCGTGTATCTGTCTCTAAACCAGCTAGATAGATTGTCTGCTCTGCTGCTACTTCCGGGATCGGTGAGTCAGTTGGAATTAACGGCGGGCCGTAGACTGGCGAGATAAGGTGGACGCGCGGTTGGCGTGGCGCACCGCTATCGAGATCTTGCTGCAGAATCTTCTTATCCATTGCAACGCGCGCCGCTTCCCGAGAACAATAACAGTTGAACCGAACGCGAATCGCGGGATTTCCGGGAGATTTTACGCGTTGGCTGATGGAAGGGAATAAATAAGTTCTCGAAATATTTATTTATTTTATATATCTTATGGCAATGTACGTATTTTACAACAAGCGTTACACAAATCACAGGTAATATCTACATTAAAACAAGAAATAAAATTTAACCTAAAAATGTATCAACCCACAGTATGTTATATTACGCTTACGCATGTGTGATGATCAGTCCCATGCCGTCCAACTGAGTGATAACTTGCTCCAGGGCAAACATTTTAAACACAGTAACAAATAAATATATTAAAAGGAATAAAAAATACGACTGTCGTTACAAAAAGTGACCTACATACTGTATTTATATATTTTTTTATTGTTTCAGTTATAAAATATTTGTGGTTTATGTATTTATCCCTATAGATACATATATATTTTGGGAATGTACTCAATCAGACCTTTCGTTTGACACTAAACACGATGTATTTATGTTAATTTATTGACATTTGGAGATTTGGCCATTTAGACAACTATTTATTTGATATTTGGACAGTTAAAATACCCTATGACTCTCGAGATGACATACCAATTCTAATAATAGCACATACTTCTAAATCGGTTCGAGCGCTTAGAAGTTATGGTATAGTAAAGAAACGGAATCATGATTATATTACCCTCCTTTTTTGTTGGGCAGTCGTGTAAAAAGAAGACTAAATGTCATCCATGTTTAAAAGCAGAAAAAACTAGTTTACAAAAAGATTTAAAAACAAAAATAAAGTTTAATTATACTAAAAAAATGGTAATAGCAAATATAACTAAAAAGATTTTCAAAAATCAAAAAACAAAAAATATAAATATTGAAATTAATAGATAAAAAAACACTTAACCTATGCCTAATATTAATTCATATAAATCAAATATAAATAAAAGTTGTGAAGTTTGTAATAATTTAAAATAGTTACAGAAAATAAATAAATAATAATAGTCACAGAGAGCTAGATAGTTCGTTCTAGACCGAAGCATCCACGAAATCAGTTATTTTTATATATTGATATACTCGGGCTGATCTTTATGCCTGCAGGTAGGATGTTATATAGGTATATCTTAGCCCAGGATAAATAAAATTGATTTGGCCAAATGATGTATTCATTCGGGGAACTGCAACGGAGTCATTGATAGAACTTCCTGTGTGTTTGGTTTGTTGTTATTAGTTTTGTTTAGAATGAGCCGACCTAAAATCATTTTCACGTATAACATTCGCACTTTTATAACATGGATCTCCTTAAATAGGAGTTCTGATGCATACGTAAACGGGTTTCGTAATATTATATTATATATCACTGTATGTGTGACTTAGTGCGGATCTGCCCTTGCATGGACGATCAGCTCGAGCAACCATCCCTGTCTGGGTGATGTTGGTGCGAACACCTAAGGCCAATCTGTCAAGATTTCCCCAATAGACGCACTTTTCAAGGCGTACTGGTAGTTTGTGTATGCCAGCCTCATAGAAACTTGCCGCTATCTCCTTTTCCAGGTATTGTGTGACTACTTTCTTTAATTCTTCATCTGTCTCCATCCCAACGTTTTCCTCCCAAATGCTTTTTTAAGCTGACGAACAAGAAGTCAGACGGTGTAGCGTCTGGCTCTAGAAGTGATGGAAGATCACGTCCCACCCAAGCAGGTCCAAAAGGGATTTTGTATCGCAGGCAACGTGGGCCCGAGCATCGCCATGTGAAGGAGACAATCTCCCTTCGTCAGCATGCCTCGTCTTCGATTTTGGATGGCTCTGTCAAGTTTTTCCAAAGTCTCACAATATGAATCTGCGTTGATGGTTGCCCCAGGCGGCATAAACTCACACAGAAGAACCCCTTTCCCGCCCAAAAAATAGTGGCCATGATTTTTTGAACAGACTGCATCACTTTAGCGAGGTGGCGGTGGACGACGTAGAAGCGTCCATCCTAAATACATGTCAGATGGAAACTAAACATCTGACCGAGTCGAGCCAACCCTCGTTGGGAAGGGAAGGTGCTACGATATATGTACAACAGTGTTACCAACTTTAGGAAAATACATTTATTTCCGGCACTAGGAGCATAGAGACCTCACTTTTGGGACATGCCTAGTATGAAATTATGCTTACTTGATTGTTTTTAATGGTATCATGTTCGAAATTTGATTATGATTATGTATAGCAATAAGCCAGTTATAAATGCTTATTTTCTAGTAATATTATAGTTGAATAGCGGCGTGAAATGCGTGAAAACGGTAGGTGGCGGTCGCGAAGCAACGATGCGAAACGCAAAGCCCGCGCTTAGCCCGCGATGAGGCAAGCTCGGTTGAAAAACTTTCGTTGCAAATTGACCGAGACGAAAATCATTTTCGTTTTGGTGACAAACGCCTATTTCCGGCAGAACCGTCATTGATAAAGGTGTCGACCAAGCCGACTAAACCGAGAAAGAACATTTACTGTTTCGCTTCTCGCACATTGTGCTGGCTCACGCAGACGCCGAATTTAGTGATTTTGCGTGCTTTTAAATACGACGAAGACGACACAAAAACATATAATACGGTTTACGAAATGTAAAGATGTATTTATCAGTATCTCAGATACATATTATAAACATTTTTTGGCAATTTCGGTTATATGAACAGAAGAAATTAAGAAAATATAAACGGAGCTGCCATGGAATTCACCGAACGGAGTCGGACCTATACACTTCTGGTGGGGATGGGGGAGGGGGGGGGGGGGGGGAGCAGTGGACTCCAGCCTAACTACCGGCAGTGGTAGGTTAGGTTTACCTCATTATACATTCGATGCCCTAGAATTTGAGATGCGGAAATCGCAGTTTTATATTTACTTTTTTTTCTAGAAAGGAGTTGAATATTTTCTTGGAGAGACCAAGATCTTTAAAAAGTGAAAAAGAGATTTGGTTAGCAGATAACGAGCGTCATCTTCCACCTCGTGAAGGAAGTTCGGGGGTTAATTTAAACAGTTAATTCTGGATGGAGAGCAAAGAGTTATGGACGGAGGACTAATATAAGATCGATGTAATTAACAGGCAGCGTGTGCTATGTTGTTGAACAGAAATAAAATGAGTTCAATTAGAAAAACGTGTAAATCATCCTGATGTGTTTTGCTACATATGCGAAGAAGAAGAAGAAAATAAACTTCAAATGTGTTCAGTCGCTAGTTATCTTTGTATACAATAATATTTGTATATATTAATAACAATTCACTGGTTTTTTGTTTGATCCATGTATAATGTAACGTACATTTCAAGAAAATGTCTTTGAGCTCCTACGCAAAAACTAATGCCATATTTAAATTCAGGGTATAACATTCATGTGAAATAAGCAACATATACCCCGGCACCAAAACAGTTGTTGGCCTGTGTAATCTTTCAAGAATCTCGCAGAAACTGACCAGCGCGTGTGGCTCTTTTTGCAGCCGAGCGCGCCAATTAATCTCCGGGCCTCTCTCGATAAAATGATTTTAGGTGAAAGTGATAAATCAAAACGGGTATGATACGCACTTACTTCTGGTGCGAGAGATAGCTCTTATAATTTAGCCGACTACTTTGCCCACTAACAATTCGTTGACCACAGCACAAACAGGCGTATATTAACAAATAGGTGAAACAAGTAAATATATTAAAAGGAATAAAAAACAAGACTGCCGTTACAAAAAGTGAGCTACTGTAATTCTAATTATTTTTACTACGGCTTTTTTTTTTTTGGAAAATTTACAGCGTATTATAATTAATGCTAACATATATTATACGAATCTAAGGCCAATTAAATGTTATCACATGTTATCTTTTGTTACAGCGCGAGGAGCTATGAAAAAAATACAGGTTTAAGTAAGGGGAAATGGATAGGGAAGCCACATTTTGAGTTATGTAGATGTTTTATTTTATTTTTATTTTATTCGGTTAACAAACAGCGTTTATATATAACAAATACAAAATATAACAATAAAACTATGACTAATTATATGTTAACACTATTTACCGTTAATACTATGTGTACAGTACATATCTCCGTTATTATACCTTATTTATACTTACATTTCTTTAGCAGTGATTTATGGATAGACAGAGAGAAAGAACAAAAAACAAATGAGAATGAAATTTTGAGTTAAGATTATAACCATTATTAATTATTTTGCACAAAAATATATTTTTTTAAATATTACAAAAAACTATTCATGTAAACCGTTTAAGGGATAGTCATTAGATGAAATAGGGAGGTCAAAGGACTGATAAGACTTTTTGATGGTTTCCTTAGAGTGACTTTTACCTGATGAAAAAATTTCAATATACCCGAATCTATCGTTATACATAAAACAGGTGCGGATTTCGAGTTTTCGTCCTTCTCGTCCTTTTCGTCCAGATACGCACCGTCAAAAAAATATTTATCCGTATATATCCTACTAATATTATAAACGCGAAAGTATGTATGGATGTTTGTTACTCTTTCACGCAAAAACTACTGAATGGATTTTGATGAAACTTTACAATAATATAGCTTACACAGCAGAATAACACATAGGCTATCCTACTAATATTATAAACGCCAAAGTTTGTATGTATGTATGGATGTTTGTTACTCTTTCACGCAAAAACTACTAAATAGATTTTGATGAAACTTTACAATAATAGAGCTTACACATCAGAATAACACATAGGCTATAATTTATAAAGATATATAGTTTTCTATCATCATTATCACAATTTTCCATCACCACGCGGGTGAAACCGCTGGGCGCAGCTAGTACATATATATTTTTGGAATGAGTACATTCATCAGGCCTTTCATTTGACACTAATCACAATATATCTATTGACATTTAAAGAGTTGGATATTTAGACAATTATTTGCTTGATATTTGGACAGTTCTTTTGACACTCAGGATGACTTAACGATTCTAATAATACTACATACTTATACAGGAAGCTCCACAACGTCTATCCCCTTGGATAGACCTTGTGGAGAGGGATTTTTTCAACAGGATCTCGCCCCATGCCATTCTTCGAAAAAAGTGAAATAATTCACACAGAACCATATTACTGTACTTGAATGGCCAGGAAATTTCCTCGATTTTAACCCGATCGAAAATCTCTGGGTCATTTGCAAAAAACGGCTCTCCAAGATGGATTGTACAACGAAAGCCAAGATGATCAGTGCAGTCATTCAAGTGTGGTTTCAAGATGATTAAGTGAAAGGAAGCTGTCAAAACCTGGTAAATTCTATGCCTATGAGAGTAAAAGGTCTATATTAAATTAAACTATATTAAAACTAACAATATATAACTACCAGTACTGTTTTTGTATGTTTATGTCCAATAAAGCACTTTTCGAAAAAAAATACTCTTTGTTCCAAATAATTCGCATGGTACTTTAAATCGGTTCGAGCGTTTAGAAGTCATGGTGGAATAGAGAAACGGAAAACATACATAGATGAACCCTGAACACATTATAGGTACTCCTTTTTTGTGTTCAGGGCCGGTCTTAATCACGGGTCAACACGCATTCGGGGACCTTCACTTAGAAGTGCGAGCCAGGATAGGAATCTGGCCTTCGGGCCAGTTTCACCTAGGAGTCGACCTTCGGGCGCTCCTGGGCGGTTTGCGCACCGTGCAGTGTCAGTCAATCGATTGTGCATTCTGACCGACAGCCGGAGGAGTCCGGAAACAGTACTGTCTCCTTTGGGAGCTAATGAGCCCTTGTTGAGTTGGCCACGAAGATCCATTTGTTCGGGGTCGGTCACACTCACGGGTCAACACCCATCCGGCGACCTCCACGCATGAAGTGCGAGCCCGGGTAGGACTCTAGCCTGAGGACTAGTTTTCCCCAGGAGTAAATCTTCTGGCGCTTCTGGACGGTTTGCGCACCGTGCGACGTAATCCAATCGATTGTTCATTTTGACTAACAGTCGGGGGAGTCTGGAAACAGTACTGTCTCCTATAGAGCGGGGGTAGTTGTTGACCTTACGGCGACTGCTCTTGAAACGACCATCGGCTACCCGATTCCGGGTGAACAACCGGGCAAAGGACCTCGAACTCGTAACCAGTGGAGAGACCGGAGTAATCTGGTCGCAATTGGAAGTAAGGGCGTGAGTGGGTAACATACCTGGTTATATCGCGTATAAGGCGTTGGCCTCTTACGGGCATGTGGTGGTGCCTGACGGTGGACTGTTTTGTCCAAGTCTTCTGCGTTCACTTCACGACCAATCGTTAAAACTGAGGATCGCCCGTTGTAGTTGACAGCTCTGGTTGTATCCTATAGAGCGGGGGTAGTTGTTTACCTTACGGCAACTGCTCTTGAAACGACTAATCGGCTACCCGATACCGGGCGAAGAGCCGGGTAAAGGATGCGTTGGTCCGCGATAGATTCGGTTGACACCGTATGACCGCTACGTAAGGGAGAGGACCGCGCAAGCGACTTCGAACCTGTAACCAGTCGGGAGACCGGAGTAATCTGGTTGCAACTGGAAGTAAGGGCGCGCATGTCGGTTCGCTGGATAATTAACCTGGTTATCTCGCGGTAAGGCGTTGGCTTCATACGGGCGCAAGGCGTAACTAGACGGTGGACTGTTTTTGTCCAAAGTCTTCTACGCTCACCTCACAGGAGACAGAACAATCTAATATCTCGCCCGTTGTAGTCGGCAACTCTAGTTGTTGGCATGTACGAGGTCTCACATTTAGAGCGACGAATTGAAATGCAAAGCAATCTAGTAATAAATAGTGTTTCCTCTCTCTCTTAAAGTTGCTAAAAATGAGATACGCCTATTAGTGCTATGGGCGATGAATTTATTAACGAAAGCGCACGAGTACTTACATACTTTCAAAAACGATTCACATAATGATGTATCAAAACGCTTTGCGTTATAATTTAATGATAGTGTATTCGGTCGGGTGGGGCCGAACGGTTTAGTAAAAGCTAGATCTGCGTATACAGATCGGATACTATACGGAATACGATATGAGGTAAAAAATAACAGTAAATTCAACAAATTTTACAACAATAAAATGGTACTCCGCAAAAATAAAGGAGCCAGTGATTTTCGGCCGAATTATACTAAAAATACTACAAAATTTGAAAAGGTTTGCGATTTGTTCGAATGTTTAGAGTATTCTGTGATTAACGAATGATTTTTCATTTCACACCTTTATAGCGATTATTATGATCCTATGAAATCAGAGACTATCGCGGTTGTCTGACATAATAAATAAGATAAAAAACGAATTTACCACGTGAATTTTGAAGCACCCGATGTTTCAGCGACGTTGCAGCCGCCCTTGTCTAGGGTAGACTGCAGTTTTCCCTAGACAACGGCAGCCGACAACAAAATTCACGCAGTAAATTCGTTTTTTATCCTATTTATATAATGATCCTCACTGGAAAAGCCTTTTTATGCGTTTTTACTGAATATCGCCTATGGGTTTCCCGCTGTATAGAACATATTACGGTTTATAAAAGTCTGTTAACATCGTACCTTGAGTCTTTGGCTACCTTTATATAATACAAGTAGTATTACCCGGCGTTGCCCGTGTTATATACGTGCTCAAATACCCATGTATACCAAGTTTCATGGCAATCGGTTGGGCGGTATAGAAGTTGATGTGCTGCTTCCCCATCTGGTGGCGAGTTACAATAAAGTTAATAGCGCGAAAATATTAGGCGTGCTAAAATGTCTATGTATAGCAATTTTAAGGCGATAGTTTGAGCGGTAAAGAAGTTGATGTGCTGCAGCGCCATCTAGTGGTAAGTTACAACAAAGCGGTAGCTTTCGCTAAGAGTAACAAGTGTCACCTTAATATACATATATACAAGATATGATACCTGCATGGAAATATGAAGGAGATACATATTACAACTAATTTCGAAAATACTCCGCAAAATCATGGTTACGTACAGGAGGATTGCGTTCGAAGAAGAACTTGAATGAAGATTTCCATGTTACGAAGTTTCCAAAGATCGGAAGAAGGTTAGTTAAGAGGCGTGGAAAGGACAGATAATGTTCATTAGCATTATTTGTGGAAAACCGAAAGAGCATTGACATAAATCTATTTCTAATTGTCTTAATAAACAATATGGATTCATTGCATAAACAACGACTTCATCATTTATTATTATCTAAAATAAAAGTGTCGTCAGCATCGAGAAGCAATCCTATTATATTATTTATAATTCCAAGGTTTTTCGTATATCGCGCTAAGGTCAAAGACGTGGTCAGACTACTGTCGAAAATGGAAATATTACTTCCTACATCGATATTTACGACCCAAGCCAGCTCACTGTTATTAAATCAAGAATAAAAGGATGGCAGGATACAGGTGTTACCCGCGTTGTTCAATTTCAAACCCGTTCGAACTGTCGGCTGTCAATTATAATTTTATTTTATTACGACCTCGATATTTCAATCAGGCCAGTACGCACAGTCCTTAGCCATATTATTAGAAGAAGTCTGCGTTTTCTCTACTAAAATGCAGTTTTGAATATTTTGAAACTTTAATACATCGCTAAATTATGGTAGAATAGAATAGAATAGAATAACTTTATTGTGCTATAAAAACCGACACAATTTTAACAACAAAAAAACGAATTTAAAATTGTTTATAAGTGCAGCAGCCATGTCATGGTGATACTTAGAAAAGGCTATCATAAATTGAATGCGTATACAAAATTTTGTGTCTGTGCTGTTGACCGTTGATGAGTTCCCTCGTTGGAAGCCAACCCTGGGTGCCGCAGACCTGTCTTGGTGAAACTTAGAACGGGCTATCGTAATTGAATGTTCATACAGAATTTCGTGTATGTGCTATTGACCGTTGAGGAGTCCCCTCGTCGGGAGCCAATCCTGGGTGCAGAATCAGGTCATGCTTACCATAAAAATGCATTGTCATCGGAACTGAACCAACTCGTAAAATGTCAACTTCATAGGATAAAAGGAAGTGGTTCTAATTAGAATCTGCAGAATAAGCAGAATTCTACTTGCAAGATTTGACCTAAACAAACATACTGACACACATTGCAAGGTAAATAAAAGCTTGTAAAAAATACAATTTATGCACAAATGGCGGACTTATCGCTATAGCGATATCTTACGGTCAACCATTAGTCATATGGTATTTGTAGTTATTAATTAAATACATTCTTGTTTACTTACGTTACAAATTTATTTCAATATCTGTAATTATAAGAAATGGATCTTACCGCATAGAATAATGAAATACCTAGAGGTCCTCTGGAGTTGCTAACTTGTTATAATTCTATATATTATAACTTGTTATAATTCTATATATTAAAACCTAGGGATAATAAATGTATGCAATAGAATATTTTTGATATTTAAACATCTATATCTGACCCAAAATTTTCGCAAATGACATCTGTTAGTCAACCAAAAAATATATGAACTTAAAAGTAGTTTATTAATAAAAAAAACTGATTATGTAAGGTATAAAAAAAATAGTATCAAAATACATCAGCAGGCTGTCTTCTAAAATTTTAGCTTAAAAATACATATACGAATAAGCTAAATATACATACATATCTATAAAAGGTAAAAAATATATTTCTGCTTGATATTTCTGAAAAGTAATAGCGGGAAGATATGTTGTACAAACCGTTTATCATAATTTTATTAACTTTAATACATTTATAATTTAAGTAAACAACAATATATTCTGTTTAATAATTATAAACACCAAGAAATAAGCAATTTATTAGGGGCTTTCTAGACGATCAAGCATGATCGTAAACCGCAGGAAAAATACAAATATTTTTTTTTAAATATTTACCAAAAATGCCTAATTTTGTAGTTTATACCAGGGAGTCACATCATGCATCAATCAATTACATTTAATTAATGTTAATCCCTGGTATAAACTACAAAATTAGGCATTTTTGGTAAATGTTTAAAAAAAATATTTGCATTTTTCCCGCGGTTTACGATCGCCTACATCGCGTTTACGATCGCGTTTACCCCCAGCCCGCGACGCGATGCTTGACAAGCATGCTTGATCGTCTAAAGAGCCCCTTACAGTTTGATAATATTGAAACTGCAATATCAAGCAGGTCAGGCACTGTATTTTATTAAACGACTGCCCAACAAAGTGTACTGTGTTAGGGTCCATCTATGTAGGTATGTTTCGGTTTCTATATTCCAACATAACTTCTAAACACTTGAACCAATTTAGAAAAGGTTTTACTATTCGAATTAAAATTTTACTACTCAAAAGCGGTGGAAAAATCGCGTTCGGGAGCCGGCCATGTTGCTTTTTCGGAAAAAGTGAGAAAATCACCAAAAAACGAAAAAGACATCGACGCGCGGTTCCATTCGAAACAACTATTGAAAGAGCGCCTGAATCTCGCGAAAAGCACGAAAATCTAATATTTTAGCGCGTTAATACGAAAAAAAACATGTTTTTCTAAAAAAAATTGAATCGCTTCATTGATTGTTTTAGTGCACCGTTTTTTTGTTTTGGTGGTATTCCAGAATTATTCTACATTTTTGATGTTTTAATTAACATCACACGACTACATAATATTCACCGCGCTGATTACGAAACTGCAATAATCTTTATTCGGCGTCAATAAATAAACGAAATGTAGAAGCATTAAAAACATGCACACATAGTTTATATGGTCTCAATAAATAAGCGAGATATAGGCATTCAAAAAAGCGTCAAACCCCTACATTTCACTTATCGTATCGAGTCAAATCGAATAATTTTCCACATTTACGTAATTTTGAAAATTTTATCTCAAAATATTGCGTGTAGCCGTGGCTATTTCCTATCAGATTAAGCATTAAAATGATCGAATCAAGTGGCTATTCATTTTTACATAAATTCATTTTTACACAAATTTTACATAAGTATACTACATAAATTCCACATTTTTAAAAAAAAAAACATATATTAACGCTTCATCGGTAGTTCGACAGCATCGTTTTTGTTTTTGTTCGAATGTCAAAAATATCGGACGCTTGTTAATGTCAACCTGTCAAAAATCGCATAAGAAAATAAATAATAATAAAATCAATAATATTACTGATATCCTCACCTGTTTTTGAAAACGTCGGACTGCACAACAGGTGGCGTTTGTTGACCCCACGATCCTCACAAAAACCGCACAACCACTAAACAAACACCCGCAGCTTTCGTCTTTCGTGTCACAATACTTGACATGAAAGAATACTTAATGATCGACTTCACAGCATCGTGTCCTCAGACGGGACTGGTTTTCATTTGCCAACCTCAATGTACCCGACGACCGGAGACAACTAACGGTATACGCGGTCGAAGTTTGTAGGTGAGAATATAGCAAGTTTTTTACGCAAATTCATAAATAAACGAAGCACTTAATTTAGTAAATGTTTAATCTTTGTTATAACCGCACGTATAATCATTGTTTATGTGTGATTTTCGTTCATTTATTTTTTTTCGTGACAACTCCCGCGTACGGCGAAACGACAAACCAGCAAACGAACGACCGCGCCACGCGAAGTTCGTCCGCAAACTGAAAACAAATACAATAACATGAACTCAGCGTCTGACCGCGTGCAAACTGCGTTGCCAGCCACTCTGTAATTGTATGTAATTTATTTTTTAGTGTATTTAATCGACTTTTTAGTTAGAGCGATTCTAGCGATTGATTATATATCGTCGGCATACAGCAGAAACTGAGTAAGTCTACAAAATTGTGATTTTGCTTTATTTGCCCAAGTGGCTTATAATATGGTCCTATATGGTATGAGCTTAGAGTATTAATATTAATAGAGCGCGAGCGCGCGAGTGTGAACAGTAGACACGGGTGTGAACAATGCAGCGACCGCCCGGCTAAGGCCCGCAGTCATTCGCGAGCGCTTGTGAAGTGATATAGTTGGGAATTTGTAGAGCATTTTTATTGTTTTTAGGAAGAAAGATGGTTAAATGTGCAATCGATCATTGTAAAAATGATACTAGAAAACACACAAAACACAAATCTCTAGTGTCACATATCATCGGTAAGCAATTTTGAATTACTTTTCAGCGAAATAAAAGTTATCCATTACGGGGGTGAAGCGAGGAGCGCGACGTAAGCGGATGAGGAACACACTGCCCCACCCTTCGTCTTGCTCGACCGCAAGTAGGGAGGGTGTTCACTAATCGAGAATCGAGATATTTTAAAAGCGAAATCGATAATCGATAATATTTTTTTATAAAAATTGACAAATCACTTTTTTTAATTATAGGTAGTAATGGTAAAAAAAATATATGTTAATATATGTATAGAGTATATATGGAATATGATAAATAATGCATAATAAGGCCAATAAGGGATTCCTTTTAGGACCACTCACATAGGTTTATCCAATTGCTTCAGATGGAGCGTAGATGTTTTTAGGGCGTACCTTTATATGCTGATATTATGCATGTATGAGTGTCTGAACGTAGAGAACGAACGTCTTGACGGGTTTTGACGTAAGTATGAGGTGTCGTTGGATTCGACGTGATACGGTGGTGCGAATACCTTATATTAAAAACCGACCAAAAAATAATTTTAATAATATTATTATTATTAACTTAGAAACTTACCTTACTTTTAGGTTTCCAAAAGACAAAACAAATATGATGAAGTGGATTGATGCTGTAAAGAAGACCGATTGGGAGCCAAACTTTTGGAGTAGAATCTGTTCAGTACATTTTCCGGATTCAAACATGTATGAAACCAAAAATGGAATCCGTAGATTAACAAACGACGCTGTACCTTCGCTTTTTCTACAACAATCTCCATTTTCCGGTCAACAGTCGCTTTCCAATTCAGGACTGGTACACGACACTCCAAGGAAACGAAAGTTAAAAACAGAAATTATCCGTTTAGAAGACATTGCAAAACGCCGACGTATGCGGTGCAAGGCACTACACGCTGCTAATCGGCGTTTGAAAAAGAAAGTTGACAGTTTATCTAAGGTATTAAAAGAACTGAAGCAAAAAAGACTGATCAACCAAGAACAAGTGGATATTCTGGAAGTGTGCGGGCTTTCTACAGCAGCTCTTTTGAAGAGGATGACTCATAAAGGGAGAGAATATCCACCTGAACTGCGTACATTTGCGCTAACCCTCCATTTCTATTCTCCAAAGGCCTACTCTTACGTACGTAGTACCTTTAACACATGTCTACCACATACAAGCACCATAAGAAAATGGTACCAATGCATAAACGCCACGCCAGGTTTCACTGCAGAAGCTTTTAAAGCACTTGATGAAAAGGTCAAGTCTTCTGACAAGAAAATTCTATGCAATTTGGTAATAGACGAGATGTCGATTCGACAATTAAAGGAATTTGACGGTAATGCAGTCCAAGGATATGTAGATTTTGGTGCTGGGTTTGATGTTACCGGAGATTCAAATACACTATGCAAACAAGCTCTGGTGTTCCTTTTAGTTGCCATTAACGAGCAGTGGAAAATTCCAGTAGGATATTTTCTGGTAATCGGCGTAACAGGTGAGCAAAGAGCCAATCTAGTAAGGATATGCCTTTCTAATTGCCACGATATAGGCGTGGTAGTTGTATCTATGACATTTGATGGTTGCCCAGCAAATATAGCCATGGCTCAAGAACTTGGCTGTTCGTTTAACTACCAACGTCAACTAAAAACCTATTTCGAACATCCTGCAACAAAAGAACCAGTTTTTGTATTTTTTGACCCATGTCACATGGTGAAACTGGTCAGAAATACATTACAAAGTTAAAGGGTTCTTCGAGATAATAACGGCGGCCTAATCAAATGGCAATATTTTGAAGAATTAAACACGCTCCAACTAAATGAAAATTTTCACTTGGGAAATAAATTATCGACACAACACATCAACTTTCAAAATCAAATAATGAAAGTAAAGCTAGCAGTACAGCTGTTAAGTGCCAGTGTTGCGAACGCTATTGAATTTTGCGACAAAAAATTACGTATACTTAATTTTGCTCACTCACAACCAACAGTGAATTTCATCAACACAATGAACAATCTGACTGACATTCTTAATTCAAGAAAGTTTCCTGGCATTGACTTTAAAGCACCAATCAATGAGAAAAACGAAACGAAGTATCTAACGTTCATGGATAATGCAAAAACTTATTTGGAACATTTAGTTTTGATGGACAATGAAACACCGATCATGAATACCAGAAATAAAGTAGGTTTCCTTGGATTGTGCGTGTGCATAGACAGCATGAAAGGATTGTACAACAAGCTCGTTAAACAAGAAAAAACATTGGATTTTTTACCAATGTACAAGTTAAGCCAAGACCACTTAGAGATATTTTTTTCAGTAGTACGGTCTCACGGCGGGTTCAACAATAATCCATCGGCCCTGCAATTTATGGCAACTTACAAAAAGCTCTTGGTTCACATGGAGTTAAAAGAGAATTTCAGGGGAAACTGTGCTCCTCTGGAACACATAACTTTGTTAACGTGTTCGTCGTCAACTGAGCATATTAACTTGACAACGAAGGGTTATAGATCAGGATCACAAGTGGATATGGTCGACGAACAATTCATGAGCAATTTGAAGGAGGAAGATCTGAGTTTACCTGCCGGTTTCCATTCAGTATTTTCACAACATGTTGTGGCATACATTGCCGGGTATGTTGTTACATATTTACTATCTAGACTAAATTGCACTGATTGCTTGGGAGCATTAGTCGCAAACACACCTAAACAAGCTCATTTATTTATTGTGTTTAAAGACAGAGGTGGACTTATCTATCCATCAAATGATGTAATCCGAATTTGTAATGCCGCAGAGTCAGTATTAAGGGTTAATTTTGACAAAAGTAATAAATCCGATCGCGATCCTATAAATATGGTTACAAAAACGTTAAAATTATTCATCGGATCCGATATTTTCACGGTCCTTCATGCCCATTTATTTGAGCAGGAACCGTGCAGTAATCATTTGCTTCATCTGCTAAGGGCCGTTATCCAAAAATATGTCGATATACGGATAAAATATTTAGTTCGTAAGTCAAATGTAAAACAAACCAAGAGGCAACTATACAACAAGCTCACTCTTTTTAAAGGGCAATAACGGATACTTAAGGGTTTGGATCCTCCAAGCAGGCGATCTGAATAGAGTCTAGTCGAATACTAGCTGACTGCGCTTAGTTAGACCATAGAGTTATATGATTCTTCCTACGTCTGAGGTTTTAGTTATTATTGCTCAATGGAAGCTGTAATTTTTGAGAACAGAATTGTATTTCTGTTATCAAAATTACATTCCTGTACCTATGTATTTTCCACTAAAATAAATCTTAAGCATACATCCAATCACATAAACCTACATTGCTTGTCCTATTTTATCGTGAACACTGAAGATCGAGTAGATATAATTTGTTGATTTGCATAATTTTTGACAAAAAAATAATGGCGGCCTTATAAGAGCCTTAAGTACAATATTATTTTGTAGATATTCTAAAATGTGATTAAAATAAACACGTTAAAACGTCATAAACTATTTTTTTTAATTTCTTACCTTTATGGCATATTGGGGTCAAATGGTTACAAACCAATAAACATTTTTATAAATGTATATATATATCTTATGTTTTAAAAAATAATTTTAAGCTTCTCTTTACTACACTAGATTTTTGTCGCCGCCACTGACAGGGTGTGTTTTTTTTCATCTATGAGACTGGCAAAATACAGCATCGCCGCACAGCACTCATATCTTCTCTTTCGTGCGCAAGAAATTATGGGAGGCGGAGCGACGTTGGTTGACATCCTTACGAGAAGACGACGTAATTGAGCGTGTATGTCAGTAAACTGTTACAATGTTAACAATTACAATGTACAACAATTTACAATGTCGAGTCGAGTGAGTGCTATCCGTAATCGACTAGTCGATTGGCGAGCGCGTGGTCACTCCCTATTTCTCGCATCTCCATCAATATTAGGTATAAACATCTATAGCACACCTGTCTACGCTCGGCTCCAAGCGACCCGTTTGAAGCGCGCGCTCTATTTTTTTTATATATACTCTAAGGGTATGAGATAATGTCTAAGTCCAAAAATTGGCGAAATCAGGCCTTTCGCTACATTTTTGGACATAGACATTATCTTACGATGCTCCTAAACGGATCACATTTTCGCTGCAATATGTGGCTGCAATATAGTTGCCGGCAACAATGCTAGCAATACACTACAGCTACAGCAGAGCTACACTATGCAATACACGGAAATATTTTTAGTATATCCCGGCCATATAGCCACACATGTTTGGTATGGCCAAATCATTTTAATGTGTTGCTGGCATGTTGCTGGACAATCGCTTCGCAATCGAAAATACTGCAATATTGTTGTTTTGTTTTGCGGCATAAGTGCGTCCCTTTCTGACGCGAGGCGCGACGCATGGCAAACTTTAAATTTTTAAATTTGTATTCTTATCATTTGACGATAAAATTTTTGATTTATAAAATATTATTGTCTATGCGTTGATATGTCATATGCAATTGCGTGAAATAATTGATTTTATATATTAGTCTATTGAAATGTTTAAATACATCATTACTAGATAATAGTATTGTGAAGCTATTATTAATAGTGAATTCACATAAACAAGACCTTTAACCCTTGGAGTAAATGGGTATTTTCATGGATGCATCTGTCTCTTTTGCAGGATTTTCGGCGACATCGACCTTAAAGTACTATAACTACGAAACTACTACACCAATCATAAAAAGAACAACTGCACAATGATTGCATTGAAATTTCGAATATAGAATATTGAAATATCATTTTGTAAAACAATTAGATAATTATGAATAAATATGAGAACGTCAAAGAAGTGAAAAAAACGCAGAACCAGATCTGGTCGTATCATACTCAACGGATAATTGTTTCAGAACCAGATTTGGTCGTATCATACTCAAGGGGTTAAATTTGTATTCATAGCATCAAAAACATTCAGACATCTAAAGTGTCTCCCTTGTTGAAGTAAGGATGAATACAAATTCTCGTCTTTTTTTTGTGACAAATTTTATTCTAAAACAATATAAGCCGCCGCGACTTGTATGATTTTGTCGGTAATTGTTGCCCGATTGTGTAGCCCGTGTATGAGACAAAATGATGGGCCATACTATTGCAGAAATATTTCCGGGCTATATATTTTCCAGCCATATGCTGAAATAAAATGTTGCAGTGATGGACGGGGTATAGTTGCTAATATGGCGGCCACATATTGCCGGTAAAGTATATTCCGTTTATCGCACCATTATATAATGTATAGTTGATAATATATCATGTATAGTTGCTAGTATAATCCACTTAGGCAAATAAAGTGAAATCTCAGTTTTGTGGGCTTTGTCAGTTTCTGCTCTATGGCGACGATATATGGTATTATATTGCTCAACTCCGTAGTGCGAGTGGCAAACCTTTTGAAACAGCGAAATGCAAGTGGCGCTCATAGTATTTGCGGCTAAACTAATGTAAATTTATTTGGCCATCTATAATAATACTGATAATAAATGGTTTTATATAAAGGCTTGATTGGCTATAAAAACCAAATAATTTAACCAGTAATAACATTAAATTATTATTGCCATCTATCGCATTTTTATATAGGCTGATTGCATCACAGAAATAATACGAAGAGATAGAATGCCATCTACTAGTCTATTTGAACATTAAAGTGCGTAATTATTACGTATTGAAACCTGTATACCAAGTTAAAAATTGTCATACTTATGTCAATAATACTAAACTAATAATAGATATGATGTAAAAATTCGTTTGTTTTTTGTAATAGTATTGTAAACCATATAGGCCTATTTAGAGCGCCATCTAAATTGCGCCGCAATAATGTAATACTATGAATGTCACCATATTGAACATAATAAGAGAAGATTATGCAATTGTTGAAACTATGATTGACATCTGCACATTGCGTTTCGTAGTAAAATCCTAGTTTGCCAAATCGTATTATGACGCTGATCAATCTAATACCGTTATACGTAGGTCGTGAGTATTTTTATTAGGGGCATCCTTAAAGTGGGTGAATCAGTACGAGCCAATAAACAACATTTAATTAAAAAAAACAGAAAAAAAAATAACAATAATTGTAAATTTGAACAACTTTACTTGTGAATAAAAGTTTGACAAGGGTTGAGCACGCTGACCCATCTAGCAGTAGGTAAAATATTGCGAATAAACAACATTTTACCTACCGCTTGATGGCGCAGCGCACTCAGTGCTTTTATACTATTTAAAAAAAATAACAAATGAAAAAAAAAACACTTTTTTTCCACAAATTTCTATTAAAAATTGCTTATTTCGTCGTATTTATTCACCCACTTCAAGGATGCCGCTAATAAAAAACATGGTGTATAATCAATCAAACATGGCGTAGAATATTTTTTTTCATAGCCGTAAAAATAACACAACTTAAGGCCTCACCAAACAGAACGCGTACCTAGCGCCGCGTTAAACGTTACTAGCGTCGCGTTTTAACGTCGCGTACTTACTGAAATCGACTAGATATCCTCCACAGAGTTTTTGTGTTAAACGTATAATATGTATTTCACTATATCTTAAATTATTATTAGATTTTGTGTTCCCAACGGAGTGATGTCTTACTTGTTTTAGTGACGTCCACTAACATAAAAGTTTCCACCTATTTCAACGGCACACTTGGCAGAAATCACCCTCTTTGGGTGGAGCCATCAAACAAAAACAAAAAAAGAAGAAGAAGATCAACTAGATATTGACGCACGCAGAGCTTACCGCAGAACGATGACAGTCTTTGGAAAGAAGGTAAAAAAGTATGGGTACACGACATTAATAAAAAGAGAAAGGAATTAGGAGAATATCGCCGTTTGTGTCGGGAGCTTTCATCACATGAAGATCGTTTTTTTATATACTTTCGAATAAGTGATTGTGGTGAGCACGTCGCGTGGTTGAAAATTCCTCTGGGGTATTAGCACAAAAATGGTGCATTTTTTTATGACCCATTGAGTGTCATGTAGACACAGTAACTGATGTTATTAAAGCTGCATGTTGTTTACATAACTACTTAAAAACAAAAAAAGAAACAACGGCTTCAGAATGTGCACTCAGAAAAAGAAAACGAACCTATGCGTGCCCTAACTCCTCATCGCCCAACAAACAGAAGATCCACGAATGTAGCATTTGAAATTCATGATTTTTTTAAACTTATTTTAATAAGCAATAAACAGATTGATAAATTACTAAACCAGTTAAATTAATATCTTTTCAGATTTGTTCCCACAATTTTAATTTTATCTGCATGTTTTTTATATGAATTATCATTCGTATTATACAGGCAGGGGTGTCTCCGAACATATTCTATCAGTTTTTCAGTCATATTGCTTGTATTTTCACGCGAACGTAGGACGCTTTCAATGAAATTTGTAAACAAATACAACGCCCGGCGTCAAAGCGTCCTAGCGCGACGTCAGAGCGCCGCGTACTGCCAACGCCCGCGCTCTGTTTGACAGTATAATACCGTCACATTACAACACAACTCGGCGCCTAGCGCGACGTCAGGATTAGCGCTGTAGCGCTCTGACGCGGCGCTAGGTACGCGTTCTGTTTGGCGAGGCCTTTAGTGAACAAAATAACATAGTACAACGGACTTTGTGGCTGAAAATACTACAAAATACCTACCATTGCGATCTTAATATTTTTTCGTAAAACCTCTAAAATTATACTAGGCCACCAAAATATCTTCATAAATGATTCGGTTATGTTCTATGCCTAAACCGTACCCCTTAATCTATTGTTGTGTCTCTGAATCCTAATTTAGTGTCCCTGAGTACACAGTAGTGGGCCGCTCCGACATTTTCCAGACTTATGGCGATCCTATTTTTTTTTTAAAGAACTAGGCACTTTGTCGAAATACTGGTTAGGATAACATTCTATTATATATTTTAACAAGATGCATTTTGTTCGCTGCCAGCTGATATTCATACCTCCAAAAACAATCATCGACCTCAATTATAGACCCGGTTGGCAACGCTGCTGCAGCTCTGAAAGGGGTAATTTTTACGCCCCTATACGTCGGCCAATGCTTGGTTGCAGTGGCTTGGCTGCATCGGCTACTGGTCCCTATAGAAGTTGGGCAATGCTGGGCCGTCTCGCCTATGTCTCCTTCGCTCTTTCCTATGTTTTTCTTAACTGACGAGTGGTGCCGACTCGCTTCCACCCCATTTTAGCGGTGTGCGACGCATACGTCGCTCTCACTCTCACCCATACATTTTATACAGGTGACCAGTGGTGCAGACTCAATTCCACCTTAGCGATGCGGCCAAGCATTGGTCAATATGTAGAGGGGGCTTTATAAGATAAAAAAATCGGTTGTGTTACCCCACGATTTTTCCGGAAAGTATTTAAGGACTGATTTCATCTGAATATTAATTTCATAAATAAAATCGAAGAGGGCCGCCCTCTCATGTCCAGCAGATGAACCCATTTGAGTTTCGGTTTACATCCACCTCAAGAGGCGCGGTTCGTTTCTCGGCTTGCCTCGCACGGCCCGGCGGTAATATTTGCATCCTTCAAATTAAAAAAAAAGCCATAAAAAACTTTTTTCCAATGTTTTTTATCAAAGTTGCTTATCTTATTGTACTGATTCACCCGCTGAAAAATGCCCGTCTAGTAAAAACAGGTGGAAAGATTTCAACCACAATCTTTTCAACTCTTGCCATGACCAAATGTATTTAGCTTAATCGGATTAAACGTTTGGGCGCTACTGTCACAGTATACCAGAGAGTAGCTTATCTTAGAACAAAATTAAAACCAAAGCCAGCCTTAACCCTTCAGGCCTCGGCCCCTCAGCCGATTGCCAAGTTGCTGTCCCAAAAAATTTTAGTAAAAATTAGTAAAAAAATGTAATTACGACACTGTTTCATCAAAACATTAATTACTGCCAAACCACTGTATGCATAATTAAAATGAAATATTAGCATAATAAAATAAAACATAATTAAAATTAAATTAAAACGGGGCCGTCACGCTGAAATGTGTTGTGGCCGATATCGGCCAATCGGGGCCTGAGGGGTTAACCGCCAAATGTCCGCTACTCGGCCGACACATTCGAAAAGTCGCCAATCTTCACCCGCGCGTAACACTTACCAAAGGCATTCGTCAAGACGTACCCTTCTGTTCACTTTCCTCGCACCCTATTCCCACTATCCCCGCACCCCATATGCGCAGTCGCTCGAGAGTGCGTCTACCGTTCTCTCAGTATACCTACTGTGCTATCGTGGAGGAATAATGTACACAGACACACATAAAGGTGGGTATCCATTAGGTTCGCGCATCAACTCTGCTCCGCGCATCTGCAACTGCTCAAATGGAGACGGTGCGCTCATCAACCCAAGAACCAGTGCTCTGCAGTATTCATTCCAACATTGATTACAGCTAGACATTTCTCCTCGGCTCAGTCCATAGCGACGGATTCGCATTTACTGGACACCGAACGTGATGCGCAAGAAATACCCACCATCGTCTTACTTTGCTCGCGTCAACGAAAGAACTGCGCACCACTTTGTGTTCATGCATTTACCGCCACCCTTGGAGCGCTCGCCGCGGAGCGTGCAACGTTGCGCTCCAGGAGCACGGACGTATCCACTGCTGGAGCAGTTGCAGGTGCGTGGAGCAGAGTTGGTGCGCGAACCTAATGGATACCCACCGTAGTGCGTTCACAATACTTTCCCTCTTCGGGTGGTCGACCGGGAAAGTAAAGTGATTGAACTTTTTTTGAGATACAAAAAAAAACGATGTTTCAGTATAAACGTAGAATATATTATTAATATTATCAATATTACATAATATTATATGCTAATACACGGATCATACATAACTTGTGTATTTTAATAGTACAATTATCACACAAAAGTCATCTTAATTAGAGCCATTTAATAACAGACAGGTAACCACATCGTTTTGACAGCTAAAATAAAACTAACAGAAGATAGAATGCGAAATGGGATATGGATTTATCTTTTTCGAGCAGTTGGCACTATTTTTTGTCAATATAATTATGAGGTATATATTCATTATAGGAACCTTTCTCAAAATTCACAAAAAAGAAAACTACTAGATTTGATCATTGAAATGCTAAATATGCTAGGAAATAACCTCAGCCATGCAATATTTCGACAAAAAAAATATATTTATACAAAGAAAAAGATGGTTTAAAAAACTGACAACCTACCGCCATATACAGTATGAGTTTTAATTAACCGGCATCCTTGAAAAGGGTGAATCAATTTGAAAAATATAATTTTCTGTAAAATAGTATAAAAAAGCGCCATCTAGCGGTAGGTAAAACATCGCTAATATTGTTTATTAGCGATATTTTACCTACCGCTAGGTGGCGCAGCACGATCAATGCTTGTCAAACTTTTATTTAACATAGTTGAACTCACCTGTAGGTGTTTAAAAAAAGAAACTAAGTGAACCTACTGTAATGTATGGGTTTGACGCTTCTTGGAATGCCTATATATCGCTTATTATTCGAGGCCGAATAAAGATTATTGCAGATTCGGAATCAGCGTGATGGATATTCAGGTGACGTAAAATGTAGAACAGGTTCCTATAATGCAATAATACCAAATTTCATATCAATTTGTAACCCAATTCATATTATATCAAGCGTCCAATACGATAACACAACTCTATAACGATTAAACATTCCATTCAAGATACAACAAGCGAACATCACGACTTTCGATAAAAAACGATAAAATGCTTTTGCAAACGTAATATTACACTAAAAATTCTGAAAGCGCTCACATCGTAGTCTAAACTTAGTAATTCAGCCGTCATTCATTTTGAATGCTAAATACTAACGAATTTTAACGAATGATTGAACAATCGGATATGTCTATTCTATATTTACAAAATCCGCGTGATTTAATGACTTTTAATGACTTACTGATATGAACCGCTGTTAAACTACGTCGTATAGGGACATTTCGTTGATTGCCATTAATTATTATTATAAATGCGTTAGAGAGCTTCAAGAAATTTCAACAATGAAAAAACTTCTAGAAATCTTATTTGTGTCGCTCCCAGACTAGGAAGAATGAGCAACGTGAGATGGAACAGAAAGCCATAGTGTAATAATAACTACAAACTAAATAATAAATAATACAGTTGCTAAATGGCTCAATAAATACAAGGGGCGCCGAAAAGTTTTTTCGTTTTTTTTTCAAAATATCAACCTGTTAACCGAGTTCGATTTATATATAGGTACGTCAAACGTAAACAGTATTGAGTATGGGTAGGACGTATAGAAACGTCCTCGAAATATATGTTGTACCCTTGAACGGGCGGGACATGTTTTTTCATTTAACGAATGTGTGAGTCATCGGTACGTGTATTGACATGAAGTTAAGACCAGGCGCGCATTGCAGTGCGATTATTTCCAAAGAATTTGTCGACTATAGAAGCACATGGAACCGCGCACTAAGAAAAAAACATCGGGCCGGTTTTAACACGTCTATACGAAATAGTGCGCACCCGTTGTATGTTGCATAATTAAACAAAGACTTCACCCGTTAACAGGCTAAATTAAAAACCAATTAAGATGAAGACTGTGTACTGTGTTGAATTATAAAGTTGACTTTAACCCTTGGAGTAAATGGGTATTTTCATGGATGCATCTGTCTCTTTTGCAGGATTTTCGGCGACATCGACTTAAAGTACTATAACTACGAAACTACTACACCAATCATAAAAAGAACAACTGCACAATGATTGCATTGAAATTTCGAATATAGAATATTGAAATATCATTTTGTAAAACAATTAGATAATTATGAATAAATATGAGAACGTCAAAGAAGTGAAAAAAACGCGGAACCAGATCTGGTCGTATCATATTCAACGGATAATTGTTTCAGAACCAGATTTGGTCGTATCATACTCAAGGGGTTAAACTGATAAAACTGGAAATTCCTCACCAAATCCCAGGAAACACTTCCTAGTCGACCGGACTGTGGAACAGTGGAACAGCTTACCAGCTGAAGTGGTAGTGGCAACGTATTTAAAAAATCAGTTGGGTCACCCCAAGACTTTCCCGGCAAGCAAACAAGGTATTTAGCGTAACACCACCGAGCGGAAATCCAGTGAAAAAGATTCAAAATCGCACGTCGGCGTCTAAGTGAAGACACGAACCACTTATAGTGACAAAGGTTCGGATGGCGCCAGCAGCCCGCATCTTTACGCCACAATTATAACAAATAAAATATGGCAGACTTTAATTATTATTTACGTTGCTATTATAAGAGATATACCAACCAAAATTTCACAACGGCATTTCGGTTCAAGGCGTACCAAATTTCAAGTCTCTAACTGTAATATTTCGAGATTGAAGTATGACTAGCGCGCCCTCTGGTGGACCAATTTCGACCACAATCTTTTCAATTCTTGCCATGACCGAATGATGCCTGCGTGCCAAACTTCAGTCTGGAAATGGCATTAATCGTCACAATGGGGGAGGGGGGGGGAGGGGTCAAATATATAAATCAGTCATCTCGAAAAAAAAAAATGTGCATTCTCAATTTATTCTCTCTGCCGAGAAAGTAAAGTAGACTAAATGTACTTTGTTTTAAAATATTGCAAATAAAGTCAGTGTTAAATTTAGAAATATCAGCATTTAGACTGCCTTTTTGTAATACATAAAAACAATAAAAATAATATAAACGAAAAAACTTTCCGGATACATTTACCTATTGCAACAGACAAAAAGGTAAAAAAACAATGCTTTCAATAAAAAAATGCTTCATAATTAAAATGCTTGGTAATATTTTGAGAACTGGACGTGCAGTGAAATCTCCGTCTATCGTTCTTTAAATCTTCGTTTCCCAGTAAGTATCGTTTGTTTAGGATGGTCTTTTATTAATCCCATATAAAAAAAACAAAAACAGAGTGAATCTATCCCTCTTCAATATGTTGTTTTACCACAACGATCATTTAAAATATTTGAAATCGAAAACTATTGGGGATGTTTGACATTATAAATAGCATAAAAACCAATATACCGCATGAAGTTTGTAGCACCCGACGATTCGGCGATGTTACAACCGCCATTGTATAGGGTAGACTGAAGTACTAGTAGTACGGTGTCGACTACAACGGGAGAATCCCGCACCCCACTCTGGTATAACGATATATATTCGTTCTGTCAGCTGAGGACAAGACAATCTACTGTCTAGTTCACCAGCAACCTGTTAGACCGACGCCTTACGGCGAGGCACCGGGAAAGGTACCCAGCGGGCAGCTTCACTCCCTAACTACCAGTTTTGGCAGGATATCTCCGTCTGGAATTAACCTTCAGGATACCTCCGTCCCCCGACTGGTTACGGGTCTGAAGGCGTTTTACGCGACCTCTACTGTTGTAATACAGCGGTAATTAAATTAGAATTTATCGCAGACCTGGGCGTTCTTTGCCCGTAGTGCCACACGGGATCGAGTGGCCAAAGGTCATTTCACGAGTGGCATGACAACAGGTCAACATCCACCCCCGCTGCTTAAGAAACAGTATATTTCCATAGTCACCAGACTGCAGCAATTAGTCAGAATGCACAACCGATTGGCTTCACCGAACGGTGCGCAAACCGTCCAGTGGCACCGGGATGCAATCCCGCCGGGAGAAACCGGTCCACCAGCTTTGAGGACTGAGACACGGGAGTCTTATCCGGGGTAGCCTTCCACTCGAGGAGGCTTCTGAATAGGAGCTGAATCGTGAGTTGAGCCGATCCGAGAACGGAGTGGATCTTGTGGCCCAAGCTGCACGAAACCGTTCACCACCTGAAGTACTGTGTGACGTCATCCGATGTTCTGCGGGTAGGCGGCAAACTTCTGCTGTTACTTCGCCGATTATAAAGGGTGGGGCGGCGAGTGTGGCGCGTGCGAATTTTGAAGATTCTGTGTTACGTCCTTACACTCGGCGATGGGCATGGGCAATGCACCCAGCGGTTAGTTCCGTTATCCAATATGTGTTCCGCTCACAACGACGGTTGCAACATAGTCGAAACGACGGGTGCTACAAACTTCACTCTTTAGTGGTAAATTCTTTTCTGTCCTATTTATGTCATACGACCGCAATGGCGGTTGCAACTTTTGTGTTTAATTATGGTCAGAAATCGGCTAAATAACTATCCATGAAGGACTGTGTAAAAAACTATTTGTTTTATTTTTCTTCTAATTTTGTTATGTAACGATTCTTAACTTCAGTGTTTTGTAATAATATGTAGGTAAGAATTTGCTGTTGTAATTTTGTCTACTTCCTATTTTTTATATATTTTATATGCCTTTAAGTAGTTCTTTTCTACTGATTGGATGGATGGATTTCTAATTTTTTAAAAATTGGCTCTTTTGGGCTTAACAATCTTTTTCAACTCATTGTCTTCATTGTCCTACTGGCAATCCCCGAGATCAGACTCATCAGGGTTGAACGGTAGATATAATTCTTTAGTAATACTATCAGCATCGAACACTAAAATAATCTACCGTAGACTTAAGTGCCCAGAGTATCATATTGCCGCCAGTTTGGGGCTTAAAATGGCATTGATAGTCATTTTAAATCAAAAAGTATATCCAAATACGTTAATAGCTACCAAAAGGCATATTTTAATCTGTTAACCGGTCAGATGCCAACAATGCCTATAGGCATTTTGCGTCGTTTGACAGATCCGCGCTTAGCACTTTCGGCCGGCACCCGTATATCTATACTAATATTATAAAGAGGTATATGTAGCAATCCGAAAAATGAAAAGACTTTTTCGTGGTAGTCGGATTTCAAAAGTAAGTCAGAAAAAACGGTCGAACGAAAACGTTTCTAACTAACGCTGCCTTAACGATGAGAGATATATGATTAAGTTCTAGAGAAAAGTTGTAGAGCTTGATAATGCCTACAAAAAAGTCAGCGACAGCATATGTCTAAATTTAATATTTAAGTCAGTACTGCATAAATGGTTAAAGAGATAAGACACTCACAAGAAGACACTCACAAATAACGGTAATATAGTCAAATTGGCAAGCAAATGCAGTAAAAACATAACCCTTCTTTTGGCAGTCAGGAAATTAATCATAGCACTCAGTACTAACCGAACCACACTCATAATTTCATCACAAGTAAAAAGTTTTACCGCCCAACGAAGTGGGCACGGGTCAGCTAGTATTATATAAATATATAATATACATGACTAACAAGGTTAATTATTAGGTAACAAGAGGGAATTCAAGAGAAAACGATATTGTTAGTATTTATTTATAAAATCGTTGCGGTGCAGTTTTTTGCGCGCTAAGGCTGGCTTCCGACCGGTTAACGCAAACCTTATACATAACTTTATTATTTACCGACGAGGCATTTTTTGCGTGTCGAACTGACTGACCGCTAACCTCAAAATGGCAGCCCTCGAACATAAAATGGGCTAAACAAATTTTTTCAAAAGTGCTGTTATATATCAAGGGTTTGAAAAGTTAAAATAGGTGAAAAAAAATCAAAGTGCAGTATCATATATGATACTAAGGGTTTGCAGTACGCCTTGTAGTCGCCTTACAGTTATAACTTGATAACTCGAAAATTGACATTTTTGAGATAAGTATATCAAAAGATGTAAAAATATCAACTATATATTCCCTTAAAACCAGATAACTGAAATTACCCCGCCCTTAAGAGTTAATGGTGGTTGATAAGTTGAAAATCAGCTCTAGCTGTAATGCTAAAAATCGATATGTAGCTGATAGTTCGCAGCACTGTCTGCTATCGTAGCGCGAGAACTCGATATCTCCACTTGTGTAGTTTCAGGTTAGTATTTAGGTCCACTTATTAGTTTCCACAAATCAAAATGGTGAACGATTTGAAACTAAAAAAATACATTCAAACGCGTTTATCTCAGAAGTACTAAATTCGAGTTATTGAGTTATAATTGTAAGGCGACGATATGATATCAAGGGTTTGAAGAGGTTAAGATGAATATTAAACAGATAGATACTGGAATTACTGTCATTTAGGGATCTTATTTTACTATTTTCCCGCATTTCTCGTTTGTTTTTTGCAAGTCCCTCCGAAAACGATAGATAGAGGTTTCACCGTATAAAAAAACAGACAATCGAAAAATTGTCATGATCGTGGAATGTATTTTTTTTAGGTCGAATAAATTTAGAAATTACACATCAATGGAAGCTCAGACGTGTTGGTACATACAAAAAATACATAGCAATAAAACGGTAATAAGTGTGCACACACAGTTACGGCTATTAGCCCAGTCAAATTATCCTAAAAAAGGGTGTTACCTTGAATTAATTCATAACCGCTATTTTATATTTTAATGTTGACCTAAACAGAACAATTATATGGAGAGAAAAAAACGATAAATCGTATGTTTGTGTTTTAAATTAAAATTTGTGGGAGATTTTACGTGACTATTTACTGTGACAGTTAACCCTTTAGGCCCCGCGACTTCGATATCGAAGTCAACTGAACGCGTCCAGGAAAAGTGATTTGATTAGTTTTTCGTGTCATTCCGTATGCAGTTGTATTTTATTTAAATGCACGTTGATATTTGTATCAACCTAACAGTTGACTTCGATATCGAAGTCGCGGGGCTTGAAGGGTTAAGGTACCCTATGACGCTCGGGATGACATAACAGTTCTAACAATACCTCAAACTTCTAAATCGGTTCAAGCGTTTAGATGTTATAGTGGAATAAAGAAACTGAAAACAAACATAGATGAACCCGGAACATATTACACTCATTTTTTGTTGGGCAGTCGTGTAAAAATAGGCTCATTTTGTATCTATTTTTTTTTAAATATTGTTTATGGCTCGCTTTACAAGATTTGATCTGGATGTATCAGCAAAGCTGCCTGTCCGAAATTATAATGATAATAATAAAGTGTTCTGTTAATGTAAACTATCCATTAAAAAAAATAAAATTGCAGTTATAAATTAATGCAAGGTTCAAATCTAATTTTACTGGGCTATATGGTAAAAACGATTACTACAGAAATACAGTCATTTAATGTTATAACGATTACGATTTATAAACGTTTACAATTAAGCTCAGGACGAGCTCGAAGCTCCAGAAATTTTATAATATTTAATCCTATCTGAATAATATTTATGTATATATGAGAATGATTATATCGTGAAATGTTGAAGCGATGCTCACTTCTGAGGTAAGCAAAGTGAAATTTAATAAATGCTCCGTCTATTCAACTTCATTGATGACCGACAGCGTGGACAAATGCTGCCGCGGCTCGTGGTAGGCCGGTTTCAAAGGCGCTTCGGGGTCTGATATTGGGGCATCGCGACCGTGCAGGAATATACTTTTTAAAACGGCGGTCCGCGAAGCCGAAGCGCCGACTGTGATCAC
Source organism: Micropterix aruncella (assembly GCA_944548615.1). Classification (NCBI taxonomy): domain Eukaryota; kingdom Metazoa; phylum Arthropoda; class Insecta; order Lepidoptera; family Micropterigidae; genus Micropterix; species Micropterix aruncella. The sequence goes on along the minus strand of OX155959.1, from coordinate 27,752,818 downwards.
TGCGGTGTCGCCTTCGTTGACTCCGATGCTTCGCAACTCGTCGCAGTTCAGCGAAAAGTCATTGTGCGGCTCGATGACAGCTTTCGTTTCCAGAATTATGGGCATGGAGAGTGATCTGAAATAGATAATAGGAATCGAGTAAAATAGCAGCAACTACCAATATGTTTAGGTTGTATACATGGTGTCTTATTTCCGCACATAGGTAGACATATACAATTTTTTTCCAAATGAAGATGGAACTATCTATTTTGCATTTCCAAATAAAAGTCTGTCTGTGTGCCTGTGTCTATGTGTCTGTGTTATGGACACACACAATCCGATTGAGGTGAAATAACCTAATCCGATTGAGCGGAAGTTTAGCATGCATGCATCATTTGGTTATGCCAAGATTTGAAAAGGTTGTAAGGTTGTAGAAGCACTAGTCAATAAAATTGAGACACTAGTCAATAAAATAGAAGCACTAGTTAATAAAATAGAAGCACTAGTTAATAAAATAGAAGCAATAGTCAATAAAATTGAGACACTCGTCAATAAAATAGAAGCACTAGTCAATAAAATAGAGGGGGGTGCACTAGTCAATAAAATAGAGGGGGGTGCACTAGTCAATAAAATAAAAGTGAAGTCACTCGTATATATATTTTTAACACTATGTTTTAATACTATTACCCCATAACATATATTATACAGGCTGAGTTTTAATTGACCGGCATCTTTGAAGTCAGTGAATCAGTACAAGCATCAAAGCAACTTTGATAAAAACAAGGAAAAATAAAATAAAAAAACATGTTTTTTTGTGTATTGGAACAACTTTACTTTTGAATAAGTTGGACAAGCATTGAGCGCGCTGCGCCTTCTAGCAATAGGTAAAATATAGCGAATATTGTTTATTCGTGAATTTTACCTATCGCTAGATGGCGCAGCGCGCACAACGCTTTTTATATACTTTTTTAAAAAAAAAAACTTTATTTAATTTTTTTTTTAGTTTTTTTTTTTACAAATTTTTATCAAAACTTGTTTGTTTGCTTGTACTTGTTCATCCAAATCAAGGATGCTGGTTAATTAATAATATTCACCTGTACAATGTAGTAGAATGATAAAATCCACACAAATGTCATTTTATCTGATTCGCTAAAAAAATGTATAACATATTATTATCTACAGTTTTGCCAAAATATATTTTTTTATATTAGATATTAAAAAAAATAAAAACAATAAAAAAACACATTCAGGCTGATTTTATAAAAGCACATTCAGATGAATCGGTAAGAGAAAGTGGGCGACTTACAATATTTTTTTGGGAAAACAATAAAAATAAAAATAGTTTTTCATTGAAACACTCACTCTAAGGAGACGGGTTTGGTTTCGGCTGAGATCGCGGTGGGCGAAGGGGCGGCGGCGGTGGGCGTGGCCGGCGGCGTGGCGGCGGCGGCGGCGGCGGCGGCGGCGTCGTTGGCCGGCGGCGGCGGCGGCGCGGCGGGCGGCGGCGACGCGCCCCCCGCGCGGCACAGCGACACCGGCACCACGCCGTACACGTAAAACAGCAAAATCGGCACGCCGATCCCTACGGCCAGACCGGCTACCAGCGGAGAAATTAACAACTGAAAAGATAAACAAAACAACCTTGTCGATACCGCGATACTCAAATAGACAAGAACCACAATTTCAAAAACTAAAAAACACGACTGCCGGTACAAAAAGTGGACTATTGCATGTATAATATTAGGGGCATTCGACGTAAAAGAGGAAAATCACGAGAAAAAAAAATCAATTAATTACATCTAATTCCGTAATAGCCTATAGTTAAATATCCATATCTCATGAATCCGTAGAAAAATTAAAAAACGGTCATTTTAGTCTATGAAAACTTTTACTTCATACAGAATTTCTTAGGACAAATATTGGTTAGGTTGGCAGTACTGTTTTCGGCTATTCTGCCAGTCGTAAAAAACGAAAGCATATAGTATATGTTTTACAACATAGAAACAGCTGCCTTGAAAATTAACATGTTTACCTGAAATTCGCCTTTGAGTGAAATTCGCCTTTGAAGAGTAGGATTTTTAGTGTCCCACTAGTCACATTCATTCAAATGATAGTTACAAATAACTTAGAAACTGTTGAGTTTTTTTTATAGGATTTTATTACATCAGTGATTTTAGCTAAGTTAAAAAGTATATATCACTACTGTACAAGTTCTGATGACAAAGTTATATATAACTCATAGTTGGTCAGATTCTGGAGTCAAATGTCCCATCAGTCACAAAATGTGTTGTTACCCGCGTTAATGATGTTTTACGACCGGGTATATTTTTAGCCACTTAGGTGCACTTCTGAGAAGTTACGAATATTTAGTGAGTAGTTAAGAAACGTATTAAACTCTTTGCAGCACAATTTTATCACCAAACTATTCAAAACTTGCAATTTTGCAGCTGGCCCGTTTGTTTATGCACGCCAGCGTATTATTGTCTTTTGATGTTCAGTGTTCGTACGCAATGATATACATTATATAAAATAGTTTGATTTTGTTTTTTATTTTGATAAAATTGAAAGGCAAAATATTGCAAGGCTTATTTTTGATGTATCTTACCGTAAGCACTAATATTATTTTTCTGCTCTTTCAAAACTATCACATGGTAGAATGTATAAAAATCGAAATACCCAAAATAAACCCAGGCGAATACAATGGACTGACATGAAAAGAGAATGGGCATCTTGGGTTCACTTTTCCAATAGCTGTAAATCATACACCAATTGAAAGATCTCTTTATGTGGATCATTTATTACTAGAAAGACTGATCTTAATTATGAGCGGTGTCTGATGAGCTATATCCTATTAAATATGGCTAATTACTTGATATCCATAATGAGCACATAACACATCCAAGCAAGCATTGTATTTTAAAAACTGTTTAAATGAAAATCGCCGCAGAATACCCGAAACGATACATATGTACGTTGTGTGAGTGTAAACTATACATACATTCCTAAGAATGCTCGAGTTTGTCAGTAGTATATGAAGGGGAAATACTAGGATAAGTATGTTGTTTGAACTCTCTAATGTCTCATGATTTCAACGCCGCTCTGTTTACTGAAGTATGTAATATGCTATGCTTAGCTGTCCAACATGGTGTGCTCAGTGACTATACATTATAATATACTATATGGATCTTCACTGCAAATAATATATCTTAAATAAATAATTGACATTACGGTTTTCGTCTAATTAGCCATATTTAAGAAGATTCCCAACTACAAATTTCCGAAACGGCTCATAATTGAGATAAGTTGTAATACTAATAAATATTCTAGATAAATAGATCTTTCCAATGGTGAATTGGAGTGGTGGGCCCAGCGCCCATAAATTTTTGCCAATTGTCCTTTAATTTAAGTACCACTTGAATGCTAATACTACCGATCGGTGGTTTTCTGTCGCTACAATTCGCTGGCGGCCGATCTCCATATTTATGCAATTATGCAGTTATATATGGTAAAAGTCGCCTTCATTGAATAAGCTACCATTATAAATTTGTATGCGTGCACTTTTCGAGGGTTAAAAACATGCCGTCGTGAGTTTCATTTCCATGGCTGGACGTCCAAGGGTTAAATTATAATGACAATATTGCACAATTATTTGAAAGAATGGAAAATAACTACGTCCGTACGTATGATTGTGTGGACCACCTACCATTCTACTACGCCCTGATAAATTATAATTAATGTATTTCCGTTAAAATACACTTTTAAAAAAATAATAGTGATTAAAAGTCGCGATTTAAAATAACATTACTTCTATACGGCATTCTTTTGTTATTTTTTTAGAAAACGGTGTATTTTTTAATAGGACGCGCAAGTTCCTTTCCGTCCGTAATCAGTGTTGTAAAGCGCCCTATTCACACACCCATAAAATTCCCAGAAAATTTTAGAATCACAATTTTTTTAGTAATAATTGATACATTGTCAAAAGAACTTAAAAAACGACGGGAAGCTTATAATTTTTTATACAATAAATTTAATTTTATTACTAACTTGACGAAACTAAGCGCGTTAGAAGTCGAAGAAAAAGCCAAAGCATTGCAAATGATTTATTCTACTGACTTAAAAGACAATTTTTCATAAGAATGCTTCCATTTTCGCGCTCACAGCAGAATAAAAAATGAAAATCTGAACAGTGCTGTCAGTTTGTCGAAATGGTTACGAACTGAAGGTCTTCAAACCATTTACCCAAACGTAGATATTGCTCTACGTATGTGTGTGTGTACTCCCGACAGTAACTGTTCTGGAGAACGATCGTTTTCTTGTTTGCGACGAGTTAAAATTATTTACGCACAACAATGACGGAGCAAAGGTTAAACGATCTTGCCTTGCTTAACATAGAATCTATTTTTTAAGGAAATTGGATTGCGAAGATTTAGTTAATGATTTTGCTGCGCTTAAAAGCAGACGAGTTTTGTAACACATTATAAAACACTTATTATATCTTGTATGAGAACAACCTTTAGTTATTTGATTAAATAAAACCTAACACCGTTTGAAATGTTTTATTCAAATGTGCAATTATCCCTGAATCCTCGAATAATTACAAACTGGCAGCTAATATACTTAACTGATGTTGAATCGATTTCGATAAAAGTTGGAAAAAATTATATTCATTATGTAGTCTATATGATGGGTGCTGAGAAAGGGGCGGCTGGTACCTGATACATAGCATGGGGCCTAGGGCGGCCAAGACTGCAAATCCGCCACTGGCGGCAGCTCTCACACCGGAATCAGTCGGCTGTCTGCCAGCGGACTGCGACCAAACTACTACTGGCCGGCTTTCAGTAGTGGTTTTGAAGGGGTCATTTTCGAGCGCGAAAGGCCCATCTAGGGGATCATATATCGATGTATCACGCACATTCGAGTAGGCTCTAGTACACAAAAAAAATACAGAAACCCACGAAGCGTACGTGATACGTCAAATTGATCCTACGATTCTAAATACAAAAAAGGATAAGGGTAAATACAAAAAAGGGCGGGGTAATTTCAGTTATCTGGTTTTAAGGGAATATAGAGTTGATATTTTTACAATATCTGGCATACTTATCTCAAAAATGCCAATTTTTGATATATCAACTTATAATTCGAAGGGCATTCGACGTCTTGGATGTGAGACAGTTATACGTGAGAAATATTATTACGCATTTCCATAGCAGCACTGATCGCCATTCTTAGCTAAACTACTCATATGACACTCGAAATAAAAAAAAGCAAGCCCACCAGCGAGTGAATACGAGATTTGCACAGAGGCATTACGCGTTTCTGACACTGCGTCTTTATGATTCCTTCTGCTCTTCCTTGGGGAAGGCTAAAGTGCCGAGTCCAATTAGCAGATTGACCGAAGAAATATATTTTCAAGTGGCTCATGACGAAAAGTAGAAGCCAGTGCGAAGAAATGGTGACTCACATCTTGACTTAGACCATATTTGACATATCTGTCACCTGATACTTGACAAGAAATATGTTTCGGTAGGCCTCGGTCCCTCAGCCGATTGACAAGTTGATGTCCCAAATTTTTTTAGTAAAAATTAGTAAAAAAAATGAATTATGACACTGTCTTACCAAAACATTGATTACGGCCAAACCACTGTACCCATAATTGAAATAAAACATATTAACACAATAAAACATAATAAAATAAAACAAATTAAATTAAAATAAAATTAAAACGTGACCGATATCGGCCAATTGGGGCTCTAGGGGTTAAAATAAATTGATAATATTATATTAATTAATTAGATTTACAATTTTTTATGTGCATAGTAAGAAACCTTCTTAGGCTACATAATTTATTGGTCAATTTAGTTATTTATCCTACTAATATTATAAACGCGAAAGTTTGTATGTATGTATGGATGTTTGTTACTCTTTCACGCAAAAACTACGGAATGGATTTTGATGAAACTTTACAATAATATAGCTTACACATCAGAATAACACATAGGCTATAATTTATAAAGATATATGGTTTTCTATCATCATTATCACAATTTTCCATCACCACGCGGGTGAAACCGCTGGGCGCAGCTAGTTATCTATATATTTATTTATTTTACTTATCTATAAACTTAAATATTGTCATTTTCTTTATTTAATATTAGTTCTTTATTCATATACACATTTATATATTATATTAACCTTATTTTTTTTAAGAATGAATGAGCGATCGGAATGAAATGAAAAAAAAAGTGAAGTCACTATGTTTTAAATACTATCACCCCAGAACAGATATATACAATCTAGTGGGGTGATAAAATCCACACAAACGTAGTATTATCTGCTTCGCAAAAAAAAATATATATTATTATTTATACTTTTGTTATTTTGTTTGCCAAAATCAATGTTATTGTATTGGATAATTTTATAAAATAAATGTAAGGCGACGATATAAGGATGCTTCAAGGATGCCGGTTATTTAAACTCATCCTGTATGATGAATGTTGGCACGAAAGTCTAAAAACGAGGGGCGGCACCCTTTAAGCAGTGTGAATGGGGGCGCTTTAGTGCGAATATTTCGCGGTTCCGCTCATGCGCGGATCGATGCGGCAACGACAGCGACCGGCTGACGGAACTCGCCGGGAGGACCGCGTTTTGACAAGGGCGGTAACGTGTGCCTACGCCGCGAAAAAGGCGATAAAAAATCGCTTATAAACATCGCTATAAAGCACTACACAAACGCGAGTGATACCGCTTTCTTCAATGACGAAAAAAAGTGTCGGCGAGCCGGCTGCGTATTTTTTGTGCGTATTTATTTTCGTCTTCATAGTTCCGCATTCGTGAAGAATTAAGCGCCGCCTATTTTATAAAAATAATACACGTCACATTATTTTTAAGTCTATTTATATAGAAATCGATCGTTGACATTCGTATTTTCTGGGTGGGCGTGTTCCAGTTACTGGTTCCTAAAATATTTACAGCTGTAGTTTTAGACTTAGGACGTACGTCATGCCGGTAATTCAATATTTATGGGATTTTCGGGTCACCAAAGCAATATTCCGTGTAGTCTGTTTCAAGATTCCAAGTTTGGCTGTTCGAAACGTTACATTTTCATATTGATTGTTGAAAGGTAGGAAATAAGTCATTTAAAAGTACATATCGCACCTCCGATCAAATTGAGTAATAACTTGAAAAATTTCAATGTTTCATTTTTATTTTATTTTTTTTAAAGAAAAGCACATTTTTTCACTGCTGTACATTGTAACATAAATGTAAATAGTAGCAAAATAGAGATCGCAGACCACATTTTTTTCCAAATCAACGTCGCCTAACTAGGCCTAGGCCCGTACTAAGGCAAGCGTACCAAGTAAACAGAGGCTTGTGCATACTACAGACTACCTAATTTTAAAAATATGCTAGGCATTAAATAATATTAAAAATTAACTAATAATAATAAACACAGTAGGTACAACTTAATTATTAATCTAGAAACTAAGTCACCTACATGTAAATGCGTCTTTTAGTCTGTCAGTCTACGAATAATATCTAAAACATACTCATCCTACAATGCATAATAAGATAAAGGCAAAGGAATTTTAATAACACGAGAAAAGTAAATAATCATTACGGATGGAAAAATAACATTATTCATAAAAAAATAACGTGTTTCTTTATACAAATTATCGCCATTTCTCATTTCACACTCCCAAAATTATACTTATACTTAGCTGCGCCCAGCGGTTTCACCCGCGTGGTGATAGAAAATTGTGATAATGATGATAGAAAACCATATCTTTATAAATTATAGCCTATGTGTTATTCTGATGTGTAAGCTATATTATTGTAGTTTCATCAAAATCCATTCAGTAGTGTTTGCGTGAAAGAGTAACAAACATCCATACATACATACAAACTCTCGCGTTTATAATATTAGTAGGATAGTAGGATAGTAGGATAGAATTTAAATTTCGAATGTCAATTTCTTAATTTTTTTTTCCTACTTACTTGACAGTTATCGTTATATCTTAGATAATTCACGCTATATCTTTATAAATTATAGTCTATGTGTTATTCTGTTGTGTACGCTATATTATTGTAAAGTTTCATCAAAATCCATTCAGTAGTTTTTGGGTGAAAGAGTAACAAACATCCATACATACATACAAACTTTCGCGTTTATAATATTAGTAGGACTACACTACTACACAATGCTAAAGAGTCATAACTGTTACTTCAATAGTGCCATTGACAGCGTAGTGAACTGACAGTTATAACTCTTTTTGGGAGTGTAAAAAAATGAGAAAGGGCGATAATTTTTATAAAGAATCACCATAACTGGAATTTTTCAAGTTATTATATTATTTGATCGGAGGTGCGATATGTACCGCCGAAATCGGCGATTTTTTCTACGTCTAACAAACCGGGTTTAATGGCGATCGAAGCACTTTTTTGGCTTTTTAGTCATTTTAAATGATACCATTTTTATAAATATTTTGTTAATAAGGCGTCAGTCTCCAAACATCGTGATATGTAAACATTTTTTAATTTTTCAAAGTAAACATACAACCGGAAAAAAATACATTGTATGCAATAATTAGCAATATGAGTAAAATTTAGGATTTTTTAAACCTTTTAGTTCGTAATGTATGAATAAGTAAAAGGGCCTCAAACTTAGTTCTTTTTTTTAAAATACGCTTGGAGTTGATTTCGTGCACTATTCTTTCCGCTAGTCATCCCAACTCTTGGCCCAACACACTATTTAGTATTAATACTAGATATTTCTAATGTGTTCCCGAGGTTCTACTGAAACAATTTACGGCGTAACTCGGAGAAAAATATAGGGATAGAGTGATATTCCAATTCACATGCTGGAGTTACCCGTGCTCATTGTAAAGAGTTAGGTACTCACGTAATTACTTATAAGGATACGCAACTCTTGCACAAGTTGTCCCCCCTGAGAATATATCTACATCACATACAGTTTCGTTTAAGAGAGTTGTTTTTTTTGTTTTTTTTTTCTACTCTTTATTGTGAAATTTCACAATGGGCGGGTTTATTGTCATATGACAATCTCTTACAACCAACCCTACTATGAAATGTTTATATGTACATATGTGTGCATGTAACATGTGTGTAAGTGTGTGTCTTGTTATTGCATTTCATCGGCAGAGTTGAAAATGCAATTCCGTTAATTTGATCCTAACGGAATGGTGACCCAGCCGGGAATCGAACCCGGGACCTTACAACGTAAGATCAGGCGACCTAACCACTACGCCACCGGGCCGTGTAAGTTATGCACGTCCCACAGGCATCAGGACTCTCCCGCTGGACTCTGGCGGATTCGCGGCTTTGCTGAACGGTAGATTTGTATCGTCTCCCCGAGTCTTTGTGACTCATCTCGCGAAAAGACGACAACGATCGTTTGAACATCCTGGGGTGGCGGGTTTACCCGTAGCATCGACAGTTTCCTAGTTGATAGTAAGTTACCGTTAAAAGCGCTCCTGAACACCCTTAATCTTTCTAACATGGATACCATAATCAGGCGACCAGATAACCCTGCTGATAACTGTCTAATTTTGTAATTTTTTCACATAATTCGAGTATGAAAATAACATTACAATCACAAAAGAAATCGTACATTAGTCTGACATTCATTACGTTCAACACAAATTAGAATCTTGAAACAAACTGTGGATTAGGCCGGACAGGTACTCAAAATCGGAATAATCCAATTTGTTATTTTTCCAGATGCATATAATGAAAAACGTGTAGATCCCCGGGACAGAAACCTCAAAAAATGTCTGACGACGAAGTGGAAGTAAAGGCAGAAGATGAAGGGGTGGGCCTTGACTGGGCTGGTCACCTTCTCTTGGTGGTCCAAGGGAATGGAAGAGTAACTCATGTCAATGCTGTATGTTTGCCAAATACACTAAGTCGAGTACTGAGGGTGGAGATTCATTATAGGGATAATAAAGGTATGAGGATGTTTATTTGGCGCCGTTGCCAAAATATCAGTTGATACATTTTCTACATTTTTCTATTGCAGATGTTAAGCAAAAATTATTAGTGATTGTAAAGCGACCGCCAATAGACCCGTTTACGAAAATGTTCCTAGCTGAAAGCGGTCTGGACGACAGCGAGAGTATATTCTATAATGAGGTATAATTCCATTCTATAATTTGTTTGTTTGGAAAACTTGAATGCACACACAATAGAGTAGGACATGGTGGGCCTATTGCCAATTGGCAATATCTTACGACCTTTATTTTTTATTTATTTTATTTTATTTAGTCACTAGACTAGACTAAATGTTTAGTCTAACACTAAGACTAACATTTAGTCTAGTGACTATAAGTCACTAGACTAAATGTTTATGAAAGCAAATTAATATATGACGAGCGTAAAATTTGTAAAGTAGTGATAATAAAAAATGAGTAAATTTACATAATAAACGAGTAAATTTACATAATAAACATAATAATGAAAACAAGACAGAAATTAATAACATATGTCAACTCAATATTCTCATCTGCTCTGACAACAGAGCAGCATTGGACGCTCTGGCTAACGCCACCACAGAATCTTCTGTGGTCTGGGACTGTATGCAAGGGCTCAACAAATTGAAAAAAGGCAACAAAATCACCTTAATATGGATACCGGGCCATCAAGGCATACCCGGCAACGAAGAGGCCGACAGACTGGCAAAACTGGGAACACTCCGTTTACTACTACGACTACAACTCAATATCGAAGGCAGGAATGGGATGTAAGGACAAACCAGGAGACAGGTGGAGGAGGGGGGATGTATTTATATTTACAAGCTAGGAGACGAGTGGAGTGGGGGGAGGGGGGGGGGGGGGGTTGTACACTACGTAAATGTCTCTTAATAGATTTTTTAGAACCAGATCAGGTTTTCAAGTTGTCTCAGTGGCAAAGGCCCAGAGCTCCATATTCGGGCCGCATGTATTGCAAAAGACTTGGACGTTAAAGTTGATTAATGCTGAAGTATAGTAATAGATTTCCCGGAGAGCGTTATGGAAGGCTATGGGATGAAAGTGAAGCGAAGAGATTATAGAAATAAGAAGGTATGTTTGAACGAAGTAAAAGAAAGTGTAGGTATGTGAAAATCAAAAATAGTGGTCCATTTAGGGTCTAGAAATGTTCTAAAATGGAGCCTTATATTCTACTGACCCCTTGGTATTCACTTTCAGAGCCTCAATTTTATACATCCGACATTGCAAAAGGTCATTTATTTCTATTTTTTTATATACCGTTAGGACCTGTCCATAGCAAAACCAAGTTTGCAGCTTCGAAAGTTTGCAGCAATGCCCAAAAACAGCGACACTTTGGCGCTTTGTTTAAAAATTGGAAATGTTTGGCGATCTTATTAATGCGCCATCCCTCAGATGATCAAGTGGCTCCTTATATCTCCAAAGAATTCAGTTTTCGTTGTTGTGAAATTTGTCACTTTTTGAAAAACATTGCCAATTTTCGAGGAGCTACATCTCGGAAACTTCTGGGCATACTGTGCTCAGATTAGACTTGTAGTAAATTTGATCTGCTTTAAAAATAATAAGTTTCTCTATCGGACGTTTCTTGTAGGAGATATTGAGCAAAAAAAAGTGCAAAAAGTCTTTCGAAGCTGCAAACTTGGTAGGTACCTTACTATTGTCACAGGTCCTCATAACATGTATAAAACTTAGAAATAAGGCCTTTGCAAGGTCGAAGCATTTTTCGTGTACAAATTGACTGGTCTATTCATGAGTCCTAAGTGAAACTTTCTGATACAGAGCTTATTAGGTAGTAAAAATAACGTTGACCACAGTTTTGTGTTCCGTTTCTGCACTGTCATGGCGGATGGAGCTAAAATGGAACTTTCTAGGGGCAAATTTAAAAACGGTCAACAATCTAAAAGATGTGTAATCCGCAGGTTTTAATATACTTGTTTTGAAATTTCTCTCTATTTTAAGTCACTGAATTGATATTAATAAGATACTCGAATAAATAAACACTAAATTATTGCTTATATTCTCATAATACTTCTTTTCCAAACCTAAATCGGGGCCTGTCAGGGTCTAAAATTGCACTGGCATGGAAATGGCGATGGCACAAGTGACAACGCATAACAGTCAACAGCCGGGTCCGCTGAGCCATATTACGATCAAAATATTGTTTTTTTAACATGTTAGTAAAATATGTTTAGCAAACTGCGATTTTCGAGTAAATAATATTTTTGTTAGTAACTTATCTATTTAAAATGAGTTCCGACGAGAAAGACGTGTCCACGGTTTTGGCAATAGTGAATTTAGTTCTTGGCAGATGAAATAGCCTACAGCCACGTTCTTTCAACATCTATCAACAATTGCAAATTTAAGACAGATTTGGGTTTAAAAAAATGTTGTTCAGAGAGCGATTATGAAGAGCTGTTAACATTGAAATTGCCAGATTTACAAAAAGCTTTTTAAATAGCTTTAAAGACTTATTTTTGTTTTCGTTAAATGTAGCGTTCCAAATAACGGTCCTTTCCCGTATCAAGTGTATAAAATACAAAGTATTTTCTTTATTCCACTCTATTAAAACGATAAACTACAACAACAATATACAATATCAAAATATATTGATGAGATGCGTATCTAGCGGACACAAATACGAAATGAATGATATTGTCACCCCTGCAATACATCGTCTTGTCCTGGCTGATTCTGAACGCCTAAAGGTGATAGACCACCAAAGACACCCACTGCACGGGCAAGAACCACACCACGCTCGCCTCAAATGGCGAAAGTCATTCTTGAGCCGCACACAACCGCTCCAAGACAGTAAATCTTCGAACAGCATCACTTGATGGAGGCATTCAAGTGGCGAGGACGTAAAGGAAGAAATCGGGGTCCTATCTCCCCTATATCACCTGGAGTAACCTCAACAGACTAAGGGTCGGTATGATAGGATGCCGAGCCAATCCCTTCCGCTGGGACTACACAGAGAATCCAATATACGACTGTGCAAAGCTGCAGGATGAAGACCACCACCAATCCTGCCAGCAGTTATCGACCCCCATCACACACCAGGACCTACAAGAGGCGAACGACAAGGCCATTTAGGCCGCATACTTTTGGAGAAACGTGTCCTGACCTGGCATGGACACGTTGAATGACAAAGGAACAACGGCACAGTGCAAGGCTATCGCGGCTAGGACCTGCCCATTGCTAAAATACCGTCACCGTGTATGAAAAGAGCGATAATAAATAATTATTATCGCGAGAATAAACGAGAATACAAGAATAAACACTGTACTGCATCGGGAGGAGAATGTTTATTGTTGTAATTAACATTGCAACAATAACCACTCTTTTGCATAATTATTACCGGGCGTTTCATTCACGACGACAACGCGCGAAAAACCTTTCAAATTTTACGACACTTTTTACTAAAATTCGACCAAAAATCACTAATTAGATTTTGTCGAATTATAATGAAAAAATAATCAATTTTGACAATTTTCCAATTTTGACAAGTTCTCTTTAGAGGTTTCATTAACTTCATGACTTCATTATCATGGTTTCATGGGGTTCATTATCAAGGTTTCATGACTTCATTATCATCAATAAATTGACACCGGGATAAGTAATTTTAAAATTCAGAATCTGAGAATCACCATTTTGGCCCTTTTTTATTAATCTTTCTCTGCATATCTCATATGATATAATGATAATAATAAACACTTTATTAATAAGAAAATCCGAGGTTATTGCCTACAGGCAATACTCTACATCTAACCTGTACTGATTTGCGAACATTGTTTGCGGATAATTACTAACTTAACGTATATAATGAGTTTGGCAATTGAAAAGATAATAAGAAAAATACAAAACAATATTTAACTATTTGTGGGCGCAGAATGTGCTACACCAAAATAAACTAAAGCCTATAACGACGCAAAGGTTTTAAAAGCAGGAGAATGGGATGAACACGGGAATTTATGGGGAAGATTTTAAATGTTCTCTGAGTCTGTTTTGACAACATGTTATACTCGGCGCCGTTGCCACATTTTTCAGCAAAAATATCCATAAACAGGATCGACGCACGGTGAAAGATATTGAGAAGAAGTCACTGCTTTGACTAGGGATAGAGAATAGTAGGTTATCTTCAGATCTCAAAGGACGTCCATGAGCCGATAGTGCCTTAAATCTCTTTTAGGTAGATTTACTGCACGAAATCGCACTACACTGAGAATAATATTTGATTTCTTCTTATATTACCGTTTTGTTATTACGGTTTTATACGAAATAATGATGTTCCAATCGTAATTTTGTTGTATTACAAGGAATTTCGTTGAAACTCCATTACTTAATTATATGTATCTTCATGCTCCGTACGGGTAATACGAAAATAACAGTATAATGTATCTTCAGCATGATTAATGTAACTGACTATAACCTTACGTATGTAATGACATGCTGTCATGGTAAAAGCAAGATCTCGTTGTGTGCCGTAATGAATGCCCGGTGTAGTTACCCATGCCCGTGACATTGTTACTTCACAGTTATGCGTCATGCTGATTGCTACGTACGGACCACAGTCCATGTTACATACGTAATCCCTTTTAAAACATGCGTATTTCCGTGTATTACAGAGTTATATTTTTCTTAGTGTACCGGCAAAAATACTGATCAAATAAGTTAGTCAATAAATTTGTTCGTATTCCTAAATTAGAGTATACAAAATTGTGGCCAGGAAATAGAAAATAACTTTTCGTTCGATATTGTAATCTCATCCCAAAAACATATTTTAATACTCTTCCCGTGCAAAGCTGGAGAGGGCATCCCGTAATTCGATATACAGTCCAGAAAGTAATGAGACTGATTCCATAAAATTCGTTTATTTGAATATGTATAATTTTACGGACACTTAATATTCTTCAAAATATGCTTCTCCTTCATTAATACACCGTTGCCAACGACTCTTGTCACCCATTGATGCCAGCCTGGAGCTCTTCAACTATAATTTCAATTTAATTTTAAGCTATAATTTTGTTGCCTACTCTTCTTTTCACACCAGTATGTTAGTTGACTGGAAGATATTGTTGTAGTGTAGCAATAAGTCCGCCATTGTACCTTATTTTTATTGTGCAATAAAGAGATTTTCATTCATTCATTCATTCATTCATTCATTCAACTGGAATTCTGTTTAGAACGCGCGTTACGTTTTTCTGCAAGTTTTCCAAATTGTCAAAAGATGGCCATTTAAGCTGCATTTTAACCGAGGGAATGGAAAAAAAATCCGGCGGTGGAAGATCGGGGCTGTACGGTGGTTGAGGCAGCGCCCTGCGACGTAATTGACGACGCGACGGAAAGGAACTTTTGCCATGAATTGAGTCACTTTGAAGGATGTGTGGACGGGCGCAGAATCGAATTGTTTGCGAGCCCCGAGTGGGTTTATTGTACATGGCAAGCGCCTCGGTAGTCGATTTGTTAAGTTTTACACCAAACTTTATAACGTATCGTCGCTCGATACTCCGCTGCCATTTGAAAATCTAACGCCGCTTTCAAACACGTATCTGCTTCATGAGCGATCCGTGCGCTGCAAAGGCCCTAGGTCCACTGACTTCCGCCAGACTGTAGCTGAAAACCCTCACCACTCGTACAGCCTGCAAGCTCCGTCTATTTGGCCTCATGCATGGCGCGAAGAATTCAGTCTCATTACTTTATGGACAGACCTTGTGTATGTATCTAAAGCCGGGTCTCCTGCGCGTATTTTTTTTTAAAACAATACAAAAAACATCGAAACAAAGAGCCGTGCATGTACATTTTTTTGTGTGCAAACACAATATTTTTGTTTTCCGAAACACTTGAAAAACATTTCACGGTTTTTAATCAAAAACCGCGTTGGCTGACAGATGTGCGCGGTGCGCGGGGCGGTTAAAAATTAAAGCAAGCTTCCCGCTCTTCATCCGCGCGGGAAATGTTTGTCCAAGTGTTTCGGAAAACAAAAACATTGTGTTTGTACACAAAAAATGTGTATGGCTGTTTCGTTGTTTTTGTGTATTATTTTGAGAAAAAAACACACGCAGGAGACCCGGCTTAGATTCACAATTTTGTGTTGACCACTTTTATAGAACAAACCATAACAAATCTATTTCTTCAATAGTTTCATGTTGTTTGTCCACGTATACTCGGCACTGTGTGTCCCAGATAACGGCTCTATCTGATTAAGATTAAAAAGTATATCTAAAGATTATTAAGATTAAAAAGTATCTGTAAAAGAACAGTATCATTTTTTCAGTGTCATTTTTTTTAACAATTTATATTGTGAAAACGTGACGAAAAATTACGATGGATTGGAAAAGGGATACTGTTTTTCAATACAATTCTTTCTGTTTTCTAACCAATTCCTCTTTTCCATTTCCAATCCATCGTCATTTTTTCGTCACAGCGTGTTCACAATATAAATTGTGAACACTTTGTGACGAAAAAATGACGATGTAATGTGAAAGATACTGTTCTTTTCTTTTTAATCTTAATCAGAAAGAACCCGGTATCTGAGACACACAGTGCCGAGAATATGTATACAAATAACATAACGCTATTGAGGAAATAGCTTTGTTGATGGGTTGTTCTATAAAAGTGGTCAAAACAAAATTGACTTCCATGTAAACCGAAATATCAGCGACTGTCTCGAAATCTGTTTCTTCTCCTCGATATTACGTCTATAACTGCTAAAACTGAAAGTACGTCTTCCTCGTCGGAACTCATTATGATATCTGCACCGAATTTGTTGTTTAAGCCAGAAACATTACCAGACGCAGGAGGCAGCTTGTATATGGAAACAATTGTTTTTCTGCGATGTTTCGATAAAACACGCGCAGGAGTCACGCCTTAAGTGTGGTTGAGTAAAGCCCGCGTCGCTCGAGTTCCGCGATTGTAACGTTGCTCGTGTGCAGGTAGCGCCGTTGCTGACGGCGGCCGGCGCCGGCGAGGTGGCTCCGCAGTGGCTGCGCGCGCACCCGGACGAGCTGGTCGTGCGCGACGCGCGCGCCGAAGGCTTCCGGCGCGCCGACTTCGCCGCCGGCCTCAGCGAGCAGCAGGCGCGCGCCGCGCTCGCCGCCGCCGCCAAGCTGCACGCCAAGTCGCTCGGCGCCGCGGCCACGGCAGCGCGGCGCGGCGGTGCGGCCCGCGCGGCCGGAGTGCGCGCATTGCAACGAGGTAAGATGACCTCGGCCAGGGACATAGGTATTCCAGCGTGACGCTTTTAAGCGGCGATGCCCATGGCTGGTATGCGGCAGAAGTTCGTCTTCCGTGCACGGGCGCTGGGGCGAATTCACTCTACAACGTCAACTCAGAAACCGCGACTACCTCCAATTCCGTAGGCAAACGGCTGCAGCTTCCGGAGGTACGCGCACAGCTGATAGATGCAGGGGGCTGTCCTGGCAACGCGGTCGTTGAGGGTTTCCGCAGAATCGACCGGTACGAAACTGTTTCCTAATGGTTCCGCGTAGCGTGGGTGGTGTTGGCCAATTTTGTGTCAACTTGGCCTGTCCAACTCGCGGTTCGACCCCCGTCGGATAGCCTCTTTGTAAGGGATAATATGTCAGGGCCGCTGCGAGCTCCGCCTGCGGTTGCTACCTGCAGTCGGAAGGTGGTTGGGATCAGTCAGGCGGATTCGGAGGAACACATCGAGCGGAACTGGGGTGTTACTGCACTGTGCGGTTTGCTAGACGCGCTGCCCATCCGGCGAATAACCGAGGGGGTCTGGAAACGTAAGTTTCCTAAGCAGCGCGGGTAGTTATCGACCTGACGTCAAATATCCTCGAAACGATTAGTAGGTCACCCGATCCCGAGTGACCATAACGGGCAAAGGGCGCCTCGGTCGGCGGTCAGCCAAACATGGCCAAATCTGGTAATGACGGCGTGAGGTCGACCTGCTGGGTTCATTTCCTAGTGCCTCGTAGTAAGGCGTTGGACTCTCAAGGGCCTGTTGGCGTAGTTACCCAGATGGTGGTCTGTGTTGTCTGAGTATTTGCATTCACCAGATAGGAGACATAATTATCTAATATTGTTATAACTCCTTGGGGTGGCGGGTTCGCCCGTAGTAGTTGACAACTCTCAAGGTTCGAAACTGGTACTCGAACGCGCGCACCGGTCTCCGAGTGAAACAGGACAAGCGTCTCGCCGACTCTCAAAGCTCATCATATCCCGAGCAGGCGTCGAACGCGGCTCCATCCTGACGTAGTCTAATCGGATTCGTCGCACGCGTGTATTCATTTCGCGCCACGGCAAAATACGACCTGTTTCCGACGGCTCCGTCGTAACATTACGCGACTGCGACTATCTTGACGTCATCGCGAGCGTCCTCCATATTTCCCGCCTGTAGTGTCGTCATACTTGTCACTTTGCCGACCCCCTGTGGCTATTTTACCCACAGCTATTAGCTGGATTGCACTTAAATCAATAGCTATACAGTTAGGGTCTGGTGTAGTATGAACAACGAAGGGCTGGTGTGCTAGGCTAAAGTCTAACAGGTTATGCGGATACGGGTTCCAGACTTCTAGCGGTCCGGTTCGAGTTGTCAGCTTGGATGGACGAGATGCTTCACGAAATCTTCAGTGGCTTCGGTCTCGTAAAAGTCGCGAGGGTGCATCCGCAGGCAGCGGTTTAACTTTAGCAGTTGCAGATTGTTGTCTCGTTGAGTAGAAAGAATTAGATGACATTGGGCATTAGCAGCTGTACCTTTTTTAATCTCGGAGTATCTGACAGTTTCCTACAGTGCTTCAATGGTTTCAGGGCGGGTTTATCTTTCGAGAGGCGGTTACGTTGTGCAGCTGCGACTTTGTCTCGAGGTCGTGTTTCTGTTCGTTCTGCTAGTCCTGTTGATTAATGTGAAGCATAGCAGTCGATAAGACAGGTTACCTAGCGAGGACTCTAGACGCCCTATTCGAGATGAAGAAAACGAGTATCGCAGCTGTCAGCTGTACTGTCGGTGCTCCTACAACTTACTCTCAGTCTGGACTTCTTTGACACGGCAGGTTTGGCACGCCTGGCGGCTATGCTGCGCGGCTGTGGCGCGGCGGGCGCGGCAGCAGCGCGTCTGGCGGCGCGTGCGCCCGCGCTGCTGCGGCCGGCCGCCGCGCCGCCGCCGTCGCCGGCCATCCTCGCGCACGGCGACCTGTGGGCGGGCAACTTACTCTTCTCGACGGCGTCGCGCGGCCGACCGGCGCGCGCGGTCGCGGTCGACTGGCGGCTGGCGCGCGCGGCCGGCGCGCCCGGCGCCGCCGACGACGTGGCACTGCTCGTGCTCTCCTCGCTCGAGACGGACGAGCGGCGCCGCATCGCGCCGAAGCTCCTCGACTACTACTGCGAGCGGCTCGCCGCTGAGACGGACCGCAGCGACGCCGACGTGAGTCTCAATCCTCGCTATTTTAGACGATCAGTTTCGGAGGTCCCTCGGACGTCGAAACCTCTCTCAGACCGTTCTAACAGCCAGTACTCCGATATCAGTCTGTCACATATGTATATACACTAACTATAATAAATTAGTTCTTATTGCAATCTTACAAATATGTATCTAAAGATGGCTTAGTTTCGCATACCAAACTGGAAATGCGCACCTAATTTCTGTCATCTTTCAAAATCGGACACATCCCGATGGCATGCTGTGCAGTTTAATATCAGTACCGCAAGAGCACCTCGAATCTTCGACGAGTTCCATCTCGGCCAGCTTGCCTTTCGAGTCTTCGTGACCTCCAACAAATTTTAGCATATAGTGACCAATGTGGCAGATAACGGTTTGTTCATTATTTTCAAAACTAATGGAAATAAACGTCTAGCTATCCGCAGTTCCAATGATCTCGTCAAACATGCAGTGTATTTTCTGGTGGTCTAAATTCTACAGGGTCGCAAAATACTGGACATTTGTTCCTTAAGAATCTAAGCCTTGGCCTGTTGTGACGTATACTTAAACGGTGAACTGAGACCACCTTGTTGGCTATCTAGGCATAGCATATTTCCCGTCGTCGGGCCGATGTAATTTCGCCCGTGACATCTTTCCCTAGGCGGAGCCTTTTGATGGGTAATCGTGGGGCTGGGCTCATCATTGCTCCAAGCTCAGGGCTATACAGCATAAGCTAGCGGCGTACACGATTGCGCACGAGTCGGTGGCACGAGTCGGTGGCACGAGTGCTGAAGGGCTCTTTTGATGCTACAGGGCGACAGGCGTCTCCGCCGAGACGTTGGCAGCGCGGTTTGACCCTTCGCCGAAAAGTGTCTTAGGAAACTTTCGCGTGGTCGTCAATACGCAGTTGCGACAATTGTGCCAACGTCATTCATGATTGCGAACCAACTAAGAACTCGCAGTAGTGTGGATGGTAGATAATGGCAGCATTTGGAGGTGTAGACACACGGGGGTCCTGTCTGTGGCTCCTGACTCGAAGAACTTCAGATTGCTCGGCCGCGTTTAACCGGCCCCTAACCCTGTATAGCGGACCTTGTGTATGCTCGTCCGGCGAGGTTCCCAATTTCACAGACCGTGGAACTTCACATTTACAGGACAAGCCGACGCAGACTAGTAAACTTTCAAAGAATTATTCGGCCGTTTGGAAGCCAGACTGCGCTTCTACCCAGCTGCCAACTTAGGTGTTTCGAGGGATTTAATCCGGCCGTTAGTCGTTCGGTCTCTGTACTTCCTTCGCCAGTAATTCCGCTGGTCTACTTCGTTCATAGCGGGTCGACCTTGACAGATTGATAAACGAAGACGGCTATCCGGCTGGGCGGCAATTCCAAGGACTCTTAATGGCTGTTGGAGGAGCTCGAATGTGGAATGTATTTGTCCACCAAAGCCTTTGCGTTCATTCTTTGGAAAAAATAGCGACAACAGTCTTTATAGCTTTCCGGGGCGGCGGGCTTGCTCGCAGCAATGGACGCCTCGAATCTGCCAATCGAAGTTTCTTTTTCATCTTCTTATGTAACTAGCCTATTGGCGGGCGTGCGAGAAATCCTTACTTGGCCGACGGTAGCATGAAACAAATCTTCCGATGCAATTCTGCACCGCAGTTACAAGTTTTTCCTCCTTGAAGTCGGTCGCTAATGACGGTGCTGACGTCGGCCATTGAAGTTGCAGGCGAAGGCGATTTACGAGTCGAGCGTAGCAGCCGTCCTTCGTTCGACCATCGTACTTCCTTTACCAGTACTTCTACTGGTCAACCAGATTTTTGGACTCAATGGAAGACAGCCACCCGGCCGGATGGCAATTCCCAGTAGCCTTGCGGTTCGGTGTTGGACTTTTACGGGCTGTTGTAGGAGCTTGATTGTCTAATGTCCACCGAAGCCTTTACGTTCACTCCTCGGAAGAAATAACGACAACAGGCGTTTTAACTTCCCGGGTTGGCGGGTTCGCTCGCAGCGATTGACACCTCGAGTCTGCCAATCGAAGTTTTCATCTTATGTGACTTGCCAGTTGGCGGGCGTGCGAGCAATCCTTACTTTCCAACGGCAACATGAAGCAAATCTTCCAACAAGGTCATCGACTCCCTAAGGTCGGTCGCTGACGCGGTGGTTAACGTTGCAGGCGGAGGCGATGTACGAGTCGATCGTGGCGGCGGTGCGGCCGGAGAGCGGCGCGTGGAAGCGGGCGTGTCTGCGCGCGCTGGCGCTGTGCGCGGGCGGCGCGGACGCGCTGCGCGGCTCGCCGCGGTCGGCGCGCGCGGCGCAGCGCCGGCTGCTGGCCGCCGCCGACGACCTGCTGCTGGACCTGGACGACGAGCTGCTCGCCGCCGACTCGCCGCCGCCGTCGCCGCCGCCGCCGCCTTCCGCCAAGCGCCCGCCCTAACTCCTCTCCCCCCTTGTCGGGGCGCTCTCCGATAGCCGCCTAGTAATCTCCGAGAGACTCGCGACTCGCGACGCTCGCCGTACGCGCACGACGCGGGGCGAATCGCGATCGAGCAAAACAAACGCACCAGAACGAAGTTAGCGATTGATAACCAGCGCATTGCAGGACGACGTTTTCGGTATGAGTTCCCTTCTCACTCTAAAGGTATGTCCCACTCGTGCGTTTCCGTTTTCATCTTGCGTCGTCACTCAATTTTATCTTGCGTCTGGTGTATTTATTATTGAATGATCGAAGACCATTGGACATACTAGAATAGACCGCAGGAGTACGAAGGTCGTCTGTGCGTGAAAGCGAAATAGAAAGTCTATCCTTGTCTAGTCGATGCTTAAGACGCATGCATCTGTACGTCTACACGTATGCGCTTTCATCTATTCAATTGGGATCACTGACAGTATCCGGTGGAGATTACGATGGACGTTGTCTCCTGCTCCGGCACAACTCTTTTTGGTCACAACTTTTTGATGTCCCTTGGAGAATTATGACTGCAGGGTATTTTGTTTTTGACCATTTTCACATCAAAATTGTATTTTTGGTCCAGAGCAGTTAAAGCGTCGTTCCTTTTTTGTTTTATTATTATGATACTGGTCCCAAAATACAGGACAATATTGATAATGTTCTATAAATTGCAACGTTTTTTCTTTATTTTCCGCCACTTTGTGTCGTAAGAAGCACGGAGTGACGTACGCCTATCCACACGGTGCCGGATCGGAATGCGCTGTGGCATGCGCTCTCGTTCAACCAGTTTTGACGCATGCGCTATTGCTTGCGCTATGGTATTACACGCATACGTCAGAGGAAACAAAATATGAAACAAAAAGCGCAGTAAGGATATACCTTAAGAGCGTTTTACGATGCGATGTCCTTATCGAAATGGAGAACGGTCGACTTTAAAAATACGAGTCCTTTCGAGATTACTACGGCTATTTCGCAGCGTACTATATCACTTGAGATTTCTTGATCCCGTAGAAACGAATCGATATTGACTCGACGCGTAGGATTGACTGATCTTTTTAAGTAGCGGCATCTCTTCAGACTTCTTCTCTCGACTGATATTCTTCACTCGATCATTTTCTCTAACGAATGTAGGTAATTTTTACAAAATCTTATGCGCAAGATATGATCACAAAATATCTTACATTTTCGGCGTCTAATCGTTAATATTATTTCACATATTTTCTGATCAAACCTTGTATACCTCTAAACATGTGTTCTAACGCTTTATAAACATTCTACCGAGTAAGATGTAGCTTACATGTGATAAATTTGCCAAATGCATGAAATCGATAATTCTAAATCAGAACGGTTTGACATGCAGAAATAATCAATAGATAGTTGGAGACAACGGAGGCTTTCTTGTTATGCGTATAAGGAATCAATAAATATCATGTATGAAATTGTAATGTTGTTTTATTATTTCAAATAGAACTATTTTGGTTGTTTTGTGATTTGCAAAACGCCACCTGTATATTTTTTTTTTGTTTTAGAGTAGAAAATTGAAACTGCTGTAGTGACTCATGATGATGAACAATGCAACATTAAACTTTGCAGACATTTCTAATTCCAAGATTTTATCCTGTCCACCCTAGAACGGGCTAGTCCCAGTTGGGTGACAGAAACAAATAAGCAAAAGGTTAAGGTTTTGCCATTCGGTTCCTGTTATTTTTGTAAGCTAATCAATGTTTTATAGTAATTAATTCTTAAATAAATAAAAATATTTTTTTTACGTAATACCACTGGCAAAACTGTCTAATCGCCTGATGACTAATAGCTTTCAAAGAAATTATAATTTCATTTTTAAATGCGTCTTTCTTACGTTGCAAATAATTAAAGTATGGATATAGCGTCTTTCACAATTGCAAATATTTATTCACACGAAAAACTGCCTACTGCCCTAATTTATTTATTTATTTAATTTTCGGGAAACATACAGCGCTTCGTTAATTATGACTAATTATCTTAATGCCGTGTTTCGCTGGCCGATCAATTATTTCCTACATTATTTTTTTATAAGGTAAATCGAAAATTGCATTGCACTAAATTAAATTAAATAATCGAACTACTGCAAGGATAGGAAAGGAGAGGGATAGGATAATGTAGGATAGGATATAGGTATTCAAATTATAGTATTTGCTATTCTCATTTACACTCTGTGTGTTTTGAAACAATTTGTATGTGTATATTATATACTCACTTCATAGACGCATAGTCAGCTAAGGACAGCTCCGCTGAATTTAGGTTGGTTCAAGTGAAAAATGTCGATATCTTCGAATCGACTATTATATGTGGTCATCAAGCGGTGCATAAGAGAGTTTTGGACGTAACTAGTGCTCACACTAGGGATTTCGAACACTGTGTTTATACTACTTTAAACACTGCGATTATTTCGACTTTAAACACTGTGTCTATTCTACCGTATGTACTCCGAGGGAACAGGACTTCACAACGTTAGGCTCTGATCATATCGATAACGCACGACATCAGAGAAACCCTACACTGCCTTAGGTTCACATTCTTGTTTATTTTGGTATCGAATTTGATAGATTATCATGCAATACACTAATTCTAAAAAAAGTGGATTAAAATTTACAGGGTGCGAGTGACCCCTGCTACAAAGAAAAAACGATCGATTGGCTGACGCTGGACGATGAGTAAAACGCCCAGCAGTGGCCGAATGCCATCCTGGAACTGATCCACCTGCCATGGCAGGCGAAACAGTCCCCGCCAGGTTCGGCCTTCTTCGAGGAGGCTACTGGTTATGAGTTAAATCGTGAGTTGGGCAGGCCAGATGACAGAAAGAGATTGGACAATACCACTCAAGCTGTACGGAACCTAACAGTCCAGATGACATAGGTATTCCCTCGAAACCGCAATCTGCCTCCGATTGTAGGATTACAGATGTGGCAGATGCTCACAGCGGCCCTGACAGGGTAAGCCCCTCTTCGAGAAGGCCAGATGTCATAGATTTTTGGCAAACACCACCCAAGCTGCACTGAACCCATTGGGAACCCTGAAAGTGAGACTGCGGGATTCGCCTCCATTTGCGGCGAAGACAAGCCTTGAGCGCATCCAAACTATGGTGTTTTTTAGTGGACACCCTAGTGGACGGCCACTTAACAGACAGCTTTCAAAATGCTCCAAATGGAAAATGCCAGCGGATTGGTGTCTCGTGAATATGGGGCCACTGTTGCGCCGAAATGAACCTCGGAACATTGTTACGAAGAAATATTGATTTTCAAGGGCTTTATGGGAAGGCGCAGATTGTTTGTCCTTAGTATTAATGCTTCTTTTAACCCTTAGAAAGCTAGCCATGAGAATGAAACTCACTACGGCATGTTTTCAACCCTTGTAACAAAAATAGAATTTTCCTGCAAGGTTGCGTGATTGATTCGTCCCTTAGAGCCGTAATTTCGTGTTTTTTTTATATGTTTACAATTCCTGGCGCTGTTTAGGCGTGTTGGCGAACATTTCTCCAATATTTAAAAAAAAAAAAAAAAACATCGCGAATGCCTATTTTGACAGCTCATCATTCTCATAATTGACAGTTAGAGCTGTGCGAATCATTTCACACTGACGTAAATCTGTTTATAGTATAGAGGAAAACGAGTTTGGTCTAACTCTACGCCTCTATGGTAACTGACTTTCTGTCAAAAGTGCACGACTTCCCCCAACAGTTTCTACAAAATAGCGAGTTGCATTTTCCGGCGGAAGCGTCGTGGCCGTTTGAAGGTACCTTAGTGCGGCGATTCGTCGGTGTTTTTGAGGTAAAGGCCTTGTTGACGGCGTTAACTGGACACAGAGGTGGCGTCTGTCATCCAAAATCAAGGCGCAAAGGTACTCCACCTTACAGCCGGGGATCCGACCTAAGCCATGGTTCCATCATCAGCCACTTAGCCGCAAGGAAATAGCAGTCATTTGCAGATTGCGTATTGGCCACAGCTGCACCCCCGCTCACCTCTATAGGATACACGTCCTCCCGTCCCCCCAATGCGATTGCGGTCATGCAGTCTGCACTGCTGACCACCTCTTTTTTAACTGCCCATTTAACAACAACTATCCTAATTTCGTCTCGGACCTTATAGCCCTCAAAATTCAACTCCCACTGTGTGTGGACCATCTCCTCTCCCTTAACTCTCCAAAAGTCCTCAAAATCCTCTGTAAATTTATTTCCCTCAACCACATTTCCCTTTAGTAACATTATTCCATTCCATAATATACTAGTTCCTACTGTTTCCTTTGTTGTATGTTTTGTGTCTGTTTGTTTCAGTGCTGTCCTACTAACAATAAAGTTCCCAAATTAAATAAAATAATAACCACCTGGCAGAAATCACCCTCATTGGGTGGATTGCCAAAAAGAAAAAAGAAGAAGAAGAAGAAGACGGCGTTAACAAATGTGAGAATGTTCGTCTAATTTTGCTTCTGGCACCTCTGTTTTGCTGCTAATGTGAGGTTTAATGACCTTTATGTAATGGAATAAATTAAACCCCAACGCCACGAGAATATCTGCCTCCATCAATGAAATAATCCGCATTGTTGTTGTTTGGATGCCGGATTGTGACAGCAGAAGCAGCTCGGCTTACCGTGGTAACGGATGAGTGCGCCTTAGGGCGAAATTATATAACATTCTCCAGAAAAGTTTTTTTTCTTTTTTGCTTATTTGTAAAAGATTTTTCCTGAAGGTCAAACCCAGTGACATACAACTCAAGTGCACGACCTGAGATAATTCTTTCGTATTGTGCAGTTATTATTAGTTTTTTTTCGGTTGATTAAAGTTTTCGTTTTTTGTTGAATTTCCATTAAAATTTAGTTTTTTGTTGAATTTCTGTTTTAGTGCCGTCTTTTTCAGTTAATAAGGGTTGTACCCTCGAAAATTTATTTGTAGGGGTGTGTTAGTGTTCGCATACTAATGTATGATGGTGACTTATTCAAGGAGGGCGATTTTTCGCATATAATTACATAACTGCATAAATACTGAGATCGGCTGCCCGCGAGTTGTCGCAACGGAAAAACAACCGATCGGTGGTATTAGCATTCCAGCGGTTAAGACCTTTTATTGTTAACTCTGATGAACGGCAATGTCGAGTGATATCGGACGCGGACGGCTCTCGGACGGGTGACCGCATCTGTACTATCGAGTGACGTTATAAAAAACAGACATCCAGAAGAGAATCTTCGTGAGGTAATGAGGGCAGGGCGTTGCACGTTGCAAAATTGCATTATTGAAAAAAAAATTAGATCCTCTCGAATGCAGTCGGTTTCAAATAGAATAGAATAATTCAAGGTTACCATAACATAACAATTGAAGCCGGTTAACGAAGGAATAGATCCCGAAATGTCGTCGTGACCCGATCTAAAATGGGAAAGGCTTCCGATAGAATAGTAGGGGTGTGTACTCACGGCGGCGAGTGCGGCGGCAGCGACGGCGGCACGTCGGGCGCGAGGCGGGGCGCGTCTGAGGCGGCGCGCGGCGCGGCGGCCGGCCCACAGCGGCAGCCCCAGCAGCAGCGCCGGCAGAGCCGCCCCCGCCGCCAGCGCAATGCCCAGCGGCGCCCCCGCCAGCGTGCCCAGCTGCCACAGCAGTTTCTGCACAAGAACCGACCGTTAACCTTCCCTCCCCTTTCCCGGCGCCCGCCCACAGCGGCAGCCCCAGCAGCAGCGCCGGCAGAGCCGCCCCCGCCGCCAGCGCAATGCCCAGCGGCGCCCCCGCCAGCGTGCCCAGCTGCCACAGCAGTTTCTGCACAAGAACCGACCGTTAACCTTCCCTCCCCTTTCCCGGCGCCCGCCCACAGCGGCAGCCCCAGCAGCAGCGCCGGCAGAGCCGCCCCCGCCGCCAGCGCAATGCCCAGCGGCGCCCCCGCCAGCGTGCCCAGCTGCCACAGCAGTTTCTGCACAAGAACCGACCGTTAACCTTCCCTCCCCTTTCCCGGCGCCCGCCCACAGCGGCAGCCCCAGCGGCAGCGCCGGCAGAGCCGCCCCCGCCGCCAGCGCAATGCCCAGCGGCGCCCCCGCCAGCGTGCCCAGCTGCCACAGCAGTTTCTGCACAAGAACCGACCGTTAACCTTCCCTCCCCTTTCCCGGCGCCCGCCCACAGCGGCAGCCCCAGCAGCAGCGCCGGCAGAGCCGCCCCCGCCGCCAGAGCAATGCCCAGCGGCGCCCCCGCCAGCGTGCCCAGCTGCCACAGCAGTTTCTGCACAAGAACCGACCGTTAACCTTCCCTCCCCTTTCCCGGCGCCCGCCCACAGCGGCAGCCCCAGCGGCAGCGCCGGCAGAGCCGCCCCCGCCGCCAGCGCAATGCCCAGCGGCGCCCCCGCCAGCGTGCCCAGCTGCCACAGCAGTTTCTGCACAAGAACCGACCGTTAACCTTCCCTCCCCTTTCCCGGCGCCCGCCCACAGCGGCAGCCCCAGCAGCAGCGCCGGCAGAGCCGCCCCCGCCGCCAGCGCAATGCCCAGCGGCGCCCCCGCCAGCGTGCCCAGCTGCCACAGCAGTTTCTGCACAAGAACCGACCGTTAACCTTCCCTCCCCTTTCCCGGCGCCCGCCCACAGCGGCAGCCCCAGCAGCAGCGCCGGCAGAGCCGCCCCCGCCGCCAGCGCAATGCCCAGCGGCGCCCCCGCCAGCGTGCCCAGCTGCCACAGCAGTTTCTGCACAAGAACCGACCGTTAACCTTCCCTCCCCTTTCCCGGCGCCCGCCCACAGCGGCAGCCCCAGCAGCAGCGCCGGCAGAGCCGCCCCCGCCGCCAGCGCAATGCCCAGCGGCGCCCCCGCCAGCGTGCCCAGCTGCCACAGCAGTTTCTGCACAAGAACCGACCGTTAACCTTCCCTCCCGTTTCCCGGCGCCCGCCCACAGCGGCAGCCCCAGCAGCAGCGCCGGCAGAGCCGCCCCCGCCGCCAGCGCAATGCCCAGCGGCGCCCCCGCCAGCGTGCCCAGCTGCCACAGCAGTTTCTGCACAAGAACCGACCGTTAACCTTCCCTCCCCTTTCCCGGCGCCCGCCCACAGCGGCAGCCCCAGCAGCAGCGCCGGCAGAGCCGCCCCCGCCGCCAGCGCAATGCCCAGCGGCGCCCCCGCCAGCGTGCCCAGCTGCCACAGCAGTTTCTGCACAAGAACCGACCGTTAACCTTCCCTCCCCTTTCCCGGCGCCCGCCCACAGCGGCAGCCCCAGCAGCAGCGCCGGCAGAGCCGCCCCCGCCGCCAGCGCAATGCCCAGCGGCGCCCCCGCCAGCGTGCCCAGCTGCCACAGCAGTTTCTGCACAAGAACCGACCGTTAACCTTCCCTCCCCTTTCCCGGCGCCCGCCCACAGCGGCAGCCCCAGCAGCAGCGCCGGCAGAGCCGCCCCCGCCGCCAGCGCAATGCCCAGCGGCGCTCCCGCCAGCGTGCCCAGCTGCCACAGCAGTTTCTGCACAAGAACCGACCGTTAACCTTCCCTCCCCTTTCCCGGCGCCCGCCCACAGCGGCAGCCCCAGCGGCAGCGCCGGCAGAGCCGCCCCCGCCGCCAGCGCAATGCCCAGCGGCGCCCCCGCCAGCGTGCCCAGCTGCCACAGCAGTTTCTGCACAAGAACCGACCGTTAACCTTCCCTCCCCTTTCCCGGCGCCCGCCCACAGCGGCAGCCCCAGCGGCAGCGCCGGCAGAGCCGCCCCCGCCGCCAGCGCAATGCCCAGCGGCGCCCCCGCCAGCGTGCCCAGCTGCCACAGCAGTTTCTGCACAAGAACCGACCGTTAACCTTCCCTCCCCTTTCCCGGCGCCCGCCCACAGCGGCAGCCCCAGCGGCAGCGCCGGCAGAGCCGCCCCCGCCGCCAGCGCAATGCCCAGCGGCGCCCCCGCCAGCGTGCCCAGCTGCCACAGCAGTTTCTGCACAAGAACCGACCGTTAACCTTCCCTCCCCTTTCCCGGCGCCCGCCCACAGCGGCAGCCCCAGCAGCAGCGCCGGCAGAGCCGCCCCCGCCGCCAGCGCAATGCCCAGCGGCGCCCCCGCCAGCGTGCCCAGCTGCCACAGCAGTTTCTGCACAAGAACCGACCGTTAACCTTCCCTCCCCTTTCCCGGCGCCCGCCCACAGCGGCAGCCCCAGCGGCAGCGCCGGCAGAGCCGCCCCCGCCGCCAGCGCAATGCCCAGCGGCGCCCCCGCCAGCGTGCCCAGCTGCCACAGCAGTTTCTGCACAAGAACCGACCGTTAACCTTCCCTCCCCTTTCCCGAAGCCCGCCCACAGCGGCAGCCCCAGCGGCAGCGCCGGCAGAGCCGCCCCCGCCGCCAGCGCAATGCCCAGCGGCGCCCCCGCCAGCGTGCCCAGCTGCCACAGCAGTTTCTGCACAAGAACCGACCGTTAACCTTCCCTCCCCTTTCCCGGCGCCCGCCCACAGCGGCAGCCCCAGCAGCAGCGCCGGCAGAGCCGCCCCCGCCGCCAGCGCAATGCCCAGCGGCGCCCCCGCCAGCGTGCCCAGCTGCCACAGCAGTTTCTGCACAAGAACCGACCGTTAACCTTCCCTCCCCTTTCCCGGCGCCCGCCCACAGCGGCAGCCCCAGCAGCAGCGCCGGCAGAGCCGCCCCCGCCGCCAGCGCAATGCCCAGCGGCGCCCCCGCCAGCGTGCCCAGCTGCCACAGCAGTTTCTGCACAAGAACCGACCGTTAACCTTCCCTCCCCTTTCCCGGCGCCCGCCCACAGCGGCAGCCCCAGCGGCAGCGCCGGCAGAGCCGCCCCCGCCGCCAGCGCAATGCCCAGCGGCGCCCCCGCCAGCGTGCCCAGCTGCCACAGCAGTTTCTGCACAAGAACCGACCGTTAACCTTCCCTCCCCTTTCCCGGCGCCCGCCCACAGCGGCAGCCCCAGCAGCAGCGCCGGCAGAGCCGCCCCCGCCGCCAGCGCAATGCCCAGCGGCGCCCCCGCCAGCGTGCCCAGCTGCCACAGCAGTTTCTGCACAAGAACCGACCGTTAACCTTCCCTCCCCTTTCCCGGCGCCCGCCCACAGCGGCAGCCCCAGCGGCAGCGCCGGCAGAGCCGCCCCCGCCGCCAGCGCAATGCCCAGCGGCGCCCCCGCCAGCGTGCCCAGCTGCCACAGCAGTTTCTGCACAAGAACCGACCGTTAACCTTCCCTCCCCTTTCCCGGCGCCCGCCCACAGCGGCAGCCCCAGCAGCAGCGCCGGCAGAGCCGCCCCCGCCGCCAGCGCAATGCCCAGCGGCGCCCCCGCCAGCGTGCCCAGCTGCCACAGCAGTTTCTGCACAAGAACCGACCGTTAACCTTCCCTCCCCTTTCCCGGCGCCCGCCCACAGCGGCAGCCCCAGCAGCAGCGCCGGCAGAGCCGCCCCCGCCGCCAGCGCAATGCCCAGCGGCGCCCCCGCCAGCGTGCCCAGCTGCCACAGCAGTTTCTGCACAAGAACCGACCGTT
Organism: Micropterix aruncella; assembly: GCA_944548615.1. Taxonomy (NCBI): domain Eukaryota; kingdom Metazoa; phylum Arthropoda; class Insecta; order Lepidoptera; family Micropterigidae; genus Micropterix; species Micropterix aruncella. Next base: position 27,721,594 of record OX155959.1, on the reverse strand, counting down.
AACCTTCCCTCCCCTTTCCCGGCGCCCGCCCACAGCGGCAGCCCCAGCGGCAGCGCCGGCAGAGCCGCCCCCGCCGCCAGCGCAATGCCCAGCGGCGCCCCCGCCAGCGTGCCCAGCTGCCACAGCAGTTTCTGCACAAGAACCGACCGTTAACCTTCCCTCCCCTTTCCCGGCGCCCGCCCACAGCGGCAGCCCCAGCAGCAGCGCCGGCAGAGCCGCCCCCGCCGCCAGCGCAATGCCCAGCGGCGCCCCCGCCAGCGTGCCCAGCTGCCACAGCAGTTTCTGCACAAGAACCGACCGTTAACCTTCCCTCCCCTTTCCCGGCGCCCGCCCACAGCGGCAGCCCCAGCGGCAGCGCCGGCAGAGCCGCCCCCGCCGCCAGCGCAATGCCCAGCGGCGCCCCCGCCAGCGTGCCCAGCTGCCACAGCAGTTTCTGCACAAGAACCGACCGTTAACCTTCCCTCCCCTTTCCCGGCGCCCGCCCACAGCGGCAGCCCCAGCAGCAGCGCCGGCAGAGCCGCCCCCGCCGCCAGCGCAATGCCCAGCGGCGCCCCCGCCAGCGTGCCCAGCTGCCACAGCAGTTTCTGCACAAGAACCGACCGTTAACCTTCCCTCCCCTTTCCCGGCGCCCGCCCACAGCGGCAGCCCCAGCGGCAGCGCCGGCAGAGCCGCCCCCGCCGCCAGCGCAATGCCCAGCGGCGCCCCCGCCAGCGTGCCCAGCTGCCACAGCAGTTTCTGCACAAGAACCGACCGTTAACCTTCCCTCCCCTTTCCCGGCGTCCGCCCACAGCGGCAGCCCCAGCAGCAGCGCCGGCAGAGCCGCCCCCGCCGCCAGCGCAATGCCCAGCGGCGCCCCCGCCAGCGTGCCCAGCTGCCACAGCAGTTTCTGCACAAGAACCGACCGTTAACCTTCCCTCCCCTTTCCCGGCGCCCGCCCACAGCGGCAGCCCCAGCGGCAGCGCCGGCAGAGCCGCCCCCGCCGCCAGCGCAATGCCCAGCGGCGCCCCCGCCAGCGTGCCCAGCTGCCACAGCAGTTTCTGCACAAGAACCGACCGTTAACCTTCCCTCCCCTTTCCCGGCGCCCGCCCACAGCGGCAGCCCCAGCGGCAGCGCCGGCAGAGCCGCCCCCGCCGCCAGCGCAATGCCCAGCGGCGCCCCCGCCAGCGTGCCCAGCTGCCACAGCAGTTTCTGCACAAGAACCGACCGTTAACCTTCCCTCCCCTTTCCCGGCGCCCGCCCACAGCGGCAGCCCCAGCGGCAGCGCCGGCAGAGCCGCCCCCGCCGCCAGCGCAATGCCCAGCGGCGCCCCCGCCAGCGTGCCCAGCTGCCACAGCAGTTTCTGCACAAGAACCGACCGTTAACCTTCCCTCCCCTTTCCCGGCGCCCGCCCACAGCGGCAGCCCCAGCGGCAGCGCCGGCAGAGCCGCCCCCGCCGCCAGCGCAATGCCCAGCGGCGCCCCCGCCAGCGTGCCCAGCTGCCACAGCAGTTTCTGCACAAGAACCGACCGTTAACCTTCCCTCCCCTTTCCCGGCGCCCGCCCACAGCGGCAGCCCCAGCGGCAGCGCCGGCAGAGCCGCCCCCGCCGCCAGCGCAATGCCCAGCGGCGCCCCCGCCAGCGTGCCCAGCTGCCACAGCAGTTTCTGCACAAGAAACTGCTGTGGCAGCTGTGCACGCTGCCACAGAACCAAAGCTGTCTAAAAATCTCTATTTTACAAATGTACAAAGTTTGTTAAAATCAAATTTATCAACTTTAATATCTCGCAATTGCTAAAGGTCATTCTACCTTTTTAACTAGATACCAAAATAATGCATGGTCCGACGATTCACTCGTCAATCTAAAAGAGAAAAAAAACGCCGTAATTCACATCGCACAAAATAACCTTTCGATGAATATAAACTACTTGCGGCGAAACTAAAAAATTATAATAGCCGGCAACCTTGAGTGGAAAGAACCCATAACTATTATTTCAAAACAAGCAAATACCACACAGGGATCTCGTTGCAAAGGCTCTCCGGATTCTAGTGCATGACCTTTCTCGCCGGTTTATAAGACCAGCCGTTCCGGATTTGGAGCCTGCTTTTTGTCACCGACGTTTAGATTCAATAACGATATGCATAAAACCAACTAAAACGATATAAAGATTCCACCACTGCGACTGCAACGAAAGTCTCAAACGGCTAAATCTGCTAAAACTGAAGGAGAGATAGATGCGAGCGAGAAATTGCGAGAAAGAAACCTTTAAATACTAATAGACCATTACGGCTCTGAATTTCTATATTTCTCCTCGACCGAAATTATAATCTGCACAACATTGCATAAAACTCTACGATGAGAGATTCACCTTGAACCCCGAGGTTTTTTTCTTCAGTAACATAGCAATCGACTCTCAGAACGAGCTACCTGACAAGTGTGGCGAATGAAGGAACACAACCTTATAGGCAAAATTAACTATGATTCCTGAATAGGCAGGAAACCTATGCATACGAAATAGAAATTCCTGAATAGGCAGGAAACCTATGCATACGAAATAGAAATTCCTGCATACCATAAAAACCTTCATAGAAACAATAATAATAATAATATCAGGCATGATCAATATCACAAGCCTTCATTAAAATTTATGGCATCATATAAACGCATTTGTTTCTTTTCATTCATTCATTCTCTAAATACACTTTTTATGCTTTACGCAATTCCGCTCTAGATTTGCCATTATCATATTAAAAAACTAATCAAAACGGTGTATCAAAACAGACACATAAAACGCTACTCGGCAACTTGTCCACAGCAAAAAAAAGTGCGCTCCGCTGCCGTAAATTTAAAAATAATATAATGTAAATATATTGCAACATCTCTACTAGTCACAATTAGTACAATTATTAAAATAGGTAAAGCTATAAAAAACAAAGACTCTATCGAGATGTGGTCTACATCGACAAGAATAATGAAGAGCAGTGTTGTTCCGGTAGCCAATCATTTAAATTTTTTCTTCAATACAATTATCAGACAAATATACACTTGCGAGCAACTAAATCAACTCACCCCCTCAGTGCGAAAAAAAACATTTTTTTTCAAAAATGGCTAAGTACATCCATACAATTATATACTTTTTAAAACCCTTATTTTGTTAGCTGTCCGTTAATACCATAATCATGAAAATTCGCTATGGATTTTTTTAAAAATTAAATAAAATTTAAAATGAGAGTAAAATAAATGTTCAGGAGTAGAAAACTGGGGATATTTAAAATTAAATTAAAACGGGAAATGCAAACTAATTATTTTATTTAATATTTAGTGTTACCCCCCCTTGCCCAGATGACAGCTCCCATGCGATTCCTCAACGTCCTGATCAGTTTTTTGGTCAAGCCTTGAGGAATCCTATCCCATTCCTCTAACAACGCTGTTTTGAGCTCGTAGATATTAGAAGTTGCCGGATTTCTGGCACGGACTCTTTCTTTCAGCTCGTCTCACAAATTCTCGATGGGATTCATGTCTGGACTGAGAGCTGGCCAGTCCATTGTCTCCAAACCAACTTCATCTAAAGGTGCGATTCCACCAAAATAGTGTGCAGCACATTTGCTTGCACACATTTTGTGCAAAACTCCAACAGTGCAGGTACTAAGCTGGTGTCGCATTTGGCTTCCGTCTCCACTGGTAAGGCTGTGCGTAACTTTTGTAAGCGCACAGTTCAGCACACTTGTGCGCGAACATGTTCACTGAGCAGAGTTTCTGCCGAGACAGTTCAGTAGTTAATATGAACGGGCAGGAAAACGTAGTGCTTTGTGCTGCAGCATGTGTTTAACTATGTAGTCTCCTTAAAAAGAAACGAAGGAAGAAACCGCGATGTTGGGTGAGGCCGTTACTACAGCGACGGAATGAAGAAACGAATAAATTTCTAGAAGAAATAAAAATAGATCCATTGAGTGGATTTAAAAACTTCACACGTATATCTTGCGAAGATTTTGAGTTGCTGGTTAATGTAACTAGTCCTTTTATTGCTAACCAAGATACCAACTACAGAAAATGTGTCCCTGTTTCAATAAGGCTTGCAATCACCTTAAGATATCTTGCTACTGGAGATTCTTTTGCAAGTTTAATGTTCTTATTTAAAGTTTCAAAAGAGCTTATTGCTCGGATTGTACCTGAGACTTGTAAGGCGTTGATAAGCGTGTTGAAAGAAAATATTAAGGTAAGAAAATAAAAATAATATACCATTTTATTTTAGTCCCTTTTATTGCATTACATTTCATGCCAAGATATTGTTTCGCCATCATTCTGACGTAAAAGATCTGAATAATCATTATAGCGGACCTGAAAACTTGAAGCCGGTCCTTGACTCTGACAATTTGACGAATCTGAATACGGTGAAGGCATTGGAGTTGTAACATATTTTCCAGTACCAATAATAGCGTCATACAATAAATTATCTATATCCCTTTGTACTAAAATCTTGGTTCGCTCATCTCTAATTTTCCTTAATTTCGTTGCGACGGCTGCAGCAAAAATGTCTTCGTCATCAGGTTTTTTTTGCTTCCATCTGCTTGTTTACGTTATTCATAATGGACAAAGCTTGGGCGATTCTCGGGTCTTCATCGACAATACGGCGTTTAAGCGAGTTCTTCGGAGCCTTAAACTTTTCGACTGGCCTTTCATGAAGAGACTCTTGATCTTCATTTACTGTGTCATTCTGGATAATAATATCTTGTGATACCTGAAATAGTAATAAAATTTCCTTTTTCAGATGCCTAACACTTTAGAAGAATGGATGATCTTAGAGCGCCAATTTGACCATCTTTGGAATTTCCCTCATTGCATTGGGGCATATGGATGGCAAACACGTTGTTATCTATGCTAATCTTCAGCAAGGAAAATTAAATTTGCCTGAACCTTACCCGTTACCCGGAAGGAACAAACCAATTCCACATGTCATTGTGGCAGATGATGCTTTTGCGTTAGATATAAATTTAATGAAACCATATCCCGGTCAACATGACAAAAGATCAAAAGAGAGAATATTTAATTATCGGTTGAGCAGAGCGAGACGTATTGTGGAAAACGTATTCGGCATTATGTCGTAAATAGTATAGGTATCTGGCGTAAATAGTATAGGTATCTAAGTAATAATATTAGAGGTAAGAAAATAAACATTTAAAACGTACCTACCTGTTCATTTATTTCGTCGTGTGAGTTCAAGCTGACGTTCGGCTCATCCCTTCCATGAAAGAAATTCAAATACCTATGCATAAGCAAACCATTTCGGCTTATATATATCTAAAATCCCAGAACCTGAAGATTTTGATTCCGCGATTTTCTTCTTTTCTCTTCGGTATTGAGCCAAAATAATCTTACATTTTCTCATTACCTCAGTCGAGTCACAATTGAAACTTTGCGCCAACTCTTGAGTGGCGTCGTGTTTTTTGTTTTTATTTTTATAATCACTGTGACTAGAATCCCATAATACAGGATAAGTTTCAATAGCTTGAATAAAATTAATAATTTTATCATTCGTCCAATCCATATTTAGCTTGGTTAATTAACAATGTACGCGCTTAAAATCAATGTTTTCACTCCGGTAGCGGAAGCAAGACTGAGTTCGCGCACAACAGGTTTGTCGACGCGACGCGAGTCCACTGCCTGCATGTGTGCGCGCACAAAAGTATACAGATGTGCGCGAACATTTCTAGAATGTTCGCGCACAATTTATTATTGTTTGCTTTAGTGAGTCTACCAGAATAAACATTTGTGTCGCACACTGTGCATTGCAGTGCCGCACAGTTCTGCACACTGGTGGAATCCCATCTTCAGAAGCGCACCGGCGCCGGCTGCTGTTTGGTCTCCGATTGATGTTACCAGATTGTTCAAACCTCCTTTTTACTCTGGAGACTGCAGACTGATTAAATTCCACTTGACGAGCAACTGTACGTTGACTAAGGCCCTGCTACAATAAAGCAATAACCTGAGAGGCCTTTTTTGGTGTAGTATCAATACTTTTACGATAATAATGAGTTTGGCTTAGGGAGATGTTTTCTGATAAGTGTCTGCTAAAGTAAACCTGTTCCGGGGGGATTTATGAGTGTTTAAGATGCGAAAACTTTTTGCGACGAATAGCGTACTTTCCAATGCTTCCGTTCAGATATTATTATTTAAAAAAGTTCTAAACCGATTTTTATAAAAATGGTGACATTAGAAAGCTAAATAATTAGGTTTTCATAAAAGTATGTATTTGGTGTAAATCCGGTAAGTCATTTTCGAAAAAAACTGGTTTTTATCCGAATTGAGCGGGTGAGTCGATTTAGTTGCTCGCAAGTGTAGACAAAGATGCGCTAACCGTAATGATATTGTGAGGTTCATAAATAAAAACATAGAAATTAAGACAACTTGAAATACCTTGCGCCGCGACCACGGACGTCTTCCCCAGAAGGTACAACCGGAGGGTGAAAGATAATGCAGATCGGTAACTTCTCGCATACACAGCCAGCAAAACTCGGCGCCACACACGCAACACGCCATGTGATTGCACGACCCATCTTCAACCTGTAAAAAATGAAGTAAAACTTATTCAATAATAAACTTAAAATTTTCTATCCTATTTGTGAAAAACTTTCACTAAGTAGTATATATAAATAAATACAAACTGGGCTGCCATTGAGTTCACCGACTGAAATCGGGCCCATCATAATTTTATTCGACTGAAATCGGGCCCATCATAATTTTATTACTACACTTTTGAGGGGTGAGCGGCCGACTCTGGACTAACGACCGGCTGTGGTAGATTAAGGACATCTGTCTTACTACATGTGAGCGTTCACCTCACGACTTATTCCCTCTCGCTTTGAAGCTATAGCATTTGAGATGCGGAAATTGCAGTTTTAGATGTATTTTCTAGGAAGAAGTTGATTATTTTCTTGGGGAGACCAAAATCTTTATAGAGATGAAACAAAGATTTGGCTGGTAGGCCATGAGCGCCAACTTCCACCGCGTGAAGGTGAACAGTGAAGCCGTTCCAGGTGATAGCATTTGTGAGATCATAGTATTTATTAAATTCATACTCGTGGTCTTTTGGGATATTTCATTCCCATGGAACAGTTAATTCTACAGTACCAATAACAAAAACAGTACCAATATCTTTCGAGATAGGGAGTAAAGAGTGCAACCGAGATCTTCAGGGATACTGCTTAGAAACCGAATCGACCTCCAGATCCAACCTGAAGCCTTCTCAATTATTGAAAAGGTTTTGTAGTGAAAGGTTTTTGCCGTTAGAGCAGTGATCGTCTCAATCGTCTCATCTCGCAACCTCTCGCCCAGAGAGGGTGATTATCTTTGACTGTAAGAATCTTTGAAAATAACTTTGTCTTTGACAATAGAGATAAGGAAATGAAATTGGGTTGATTTGTATACATACTTTTGACGGCAGAAGTGTACTGTTAAAATAATACAATGAATTTGTTGCTTCCTAAAGTTCCCTTGTTGGCTTTTTGTTTTAAAGACTGTGCTACCGACATTAATTGATAGCTAAAATAAAATGAGTCAAGCGAAAGTGCCGCCTGTAAACATAAATTCATTGCCAAGAATATTATACAGAGTATTCGCAACAGGCAGATATTCATTTTAAAAGGTAGTTCTGTTTCTAAAACTGAAAAAAAAAATCTTTTTATATTTTGATTTATTTTTTGAAACAACATGTTTTAGGATATATAAAAATTTATTTGTACAAGAAATTATTTTACATGAAAAACTGTTGAGTCAAGCGCATTTTTAGTTACAAAATTTTGGCATATTTTTTTGACAAAAAAAATTGAATACCCAAAAGTTTAATATAAAAAAATGCTTTTCCTCAGTAACCATGTCCTAAATTCGAAAAAGTTGTAGAATAATCTCAGGACAAAGAAATCTCTTAATATCAAAATGTTTTTTTACGTTTGGTAATAAACATTCAGTAATAGGCCGGAATCGAACAACGTAATAGGAGCGAACTCATTGCTGTATACAATAAATAAAGCTTTCTCACATATAACCCCTGAGCTTTTCCTAAAGATTTATAAAACATATGTCCGACCTATGCTGGAGTATGCATACCAGATCAGGAATCCCTACTTCAAGAAGGATATTGACCTGCTGGAACGAGTACAACGTAGAGCTACAAAAATGCCAAATGCGCTGAGAAATAAAAGCTACGAAACCCGGCTGGATGAGCTTGGCCTGAGCACTCTACAAGAGCGAAGGGAACGGGGAGATCTCATTGAGACTTTTAAGATTCTGAACGCCTTCTACAGCGTTCCCAGGCTGCAAGATATGTTCTCCCTTGCTAATACTACAAACCTGAGAGGACACTCTAAAAAGCTGTACCACAATAAGTTCAAGCAGAACCCTCGCCGGCACTTTCTCACCAATAGAGTGGTAGAATCTTGGAACAATCTACCCAGTGAAGTTGTAAATGCTGTCTCCATAAATGCTTTCAAGAACAAACTGGACGATCATATAAAACATAAAACAAAAACAATAACAAAAACTGTTACTAAAAAATAAGTGTTGTGATATAGGCGCATCAGCTAAAGCTGCTAGCCTATTATTATTAATAATAATAATAATAATAATAATAATCAAAGACATCCCAAAAGACCACGAGTACAAATTAAATAAATACCATAATCTCGTAAATGCCATCACCCGGAATAGCTTTACTGTTCACCTTTAAGTGGCGGAAGTTAGCGCTCGTGGCTTGTCAGCCAAATCTCTGCCAACAAACCTCTTTAACTGGCCGAAAGCTAGCATTCACGTGCTAAAAACTGCGCCAAAACTTTTTGGTTGATTTTGTACAGGGCCTCAAAGTAAATATGGAATTTGTTTATAAAGTGCTCTCTAGCGGTCGATGAGTGTAAATCCGCGAATAACCTATCTCACTTGTAGTTTATATCGTGCGAGTCAAGCGGGTGTAGACATGTTCCAACTTGCAAGAGCATGAACCGGGAAAAAGACAGAAAAGACGCAATCCTGGAGTTCCTTCGCGTTGGGAAATGATAATTGATTGGTTTGGGTACAAAAAACTTAAGTTTATGAAGTTTCGAGAGATAGGTGGATATGTCACAATGCTTCAGAAGTGCCCACCGTCATGCACACCAAATTTCCAGAAGCGGTAAAGGTCCTTATGGGCATAGGGCGTCCTTAAGGGATGTTTTGCCTCATTTCTTGGATTAAGGCCTCAGAATCAAAGCTGATGGGTACATCATTGTCTTGGAGACGGTAGTAAAACCCTGGGTGGATATGGTAACCGCTGGAAGAGACTATGTCTTCGAGCAGGACTAAGCGCCAGCCCACAAGTCGAGAAATACCCAAACGTGGCTACACGGTAATATGCCCTAACACTGGTCACCCGATTCGTGGCCACGGTCTAGCCTAGACTGCAATCCTCTTGTCAATTACTTTTGAGTTGTAGTTGAGGGTAAGGTAAATTCATAATATCACAATACCAAGGATGCGCTGAGTGCCACCATTACTGAGCTGATGACCAAAATGGACATAGAGGAGGTGAGACCTGCATGCGGTTGATTCTGGTCAAGGCTTGAGCAAGTTTTAAAAGCTGATGGCGGTTATATCGAATAGTTTCATTTCTTCAACATATTTCCTATAACAGCAAAGTCGTGTACAAAACAAATATTTTTTGTTTGCGTAAGAAGGGTAAAGCAAGTAGTAAAATACTTGCTTTCATTTTTCCGGATTTACCTCGACGGCCCTGTAAATAAATACTAAAAATATCGTTATTTCATACATTCCCTCTTGTTAGCTAGTTATTAATCTTGTTAGTCATGTATATTATGTATTTATATAATATATATATATATATAGGGGGCGGCCGAAACGGTTACGCGCCCATCTGTCAAACGACGCAAAATACCTATAGGCATTGCTGGCGTCTGACGGGTTGAAGGTCTTGGTCTCTCCAGGAAAATAATTAACTCCTTCCTAGAAACAAGATCTTAAACAGCAAGTTCCGCATCTCAAATTCTATGGCTTCGGAAGGGGAGTATTCACTCCTCATGCGTCTCCCCTTCGCAGGGCGAGTGCTAGAGTACGCTATCCTAAACCTACCACAGCCAGCTGTTAGTCCGAAGTCCATTGCTCACTCCCTAGAAGTGCAATAATAGTATTACAATGGGTCCGGCTACGGTAGGTGAATTTCATGGCAGCTCCGTTTGTACTTATTTATATACTAGTCACCAAAGATGGATTCAAAGTCAGAGTAGAATACGAGCTTCTAGATCTGCTAGCTGCCATTAGAATACTCCGGAATCGACATAAAAAAATACATTACACAGTTTGTAGATGAATTCGCTGCATAATTTTCAGAATCAGTAAAGTTCAAATTGATACAGATTTAGGAAATAGGCAAAATTAACCTTTGCTATGAGGACAGAACACCTCGGACACGATTTTAACTCTCCGCAGGCGTCGGGAGGTCGGGAGGAACGCGAGCCGCTCCCTCCATTCGCTGCTGAACAAGTCTGCGTGGGATGCCAGGCGGCTTTACAGTGGTAGCAGAAGGCTTTTCCACAGCCGTCCGCTTGGCACTGTAGCCTTGGACACGAAGCGCAGCCCTGTGCTATCACGGCATACCTGAAAATAAAATAAAAACAGAACTGTGTTAATCCAGACGAATAAGGGCTCTAGGTAGAAAGGACTATTTTTTTTGTTTTCTTACTCCAACGAGGTGGATGGAGACAGAAGCCAATCCATCCACCACCCGGGCAGTTATAAAATTTCTGACATTATCTATTTCTTTCCCTGATACATTAGCTACATCAAGGACTCTGGACTCAACTGCCGAGAGGATTCGTAGCTGAATGTGGTGGGCCGAATCATTGAAAGTTTGATCTGAGGGGCATAGGGACGAGATCAGTGTGGATAACATTGCCGTAGTGTCCAAATTAGAAATCTCTCCATTGACAATGCTGGAGAGGAAACTACCGCTGTTAGAAGTGCTACTGCTGATGGCATTCTTCATCTCCCATGGTTTCGAGTTTCCCACTTCGGTGACCTAACTCCTCCAGGCGTCAGATTTCGCTTGGCGGATGGCAGCGTGATATGCACTGCGGGCGACACGAAGACATTGCTTAAGTAATGCGTTCCGGGGAGAGGGTTCCCATTTGGGAGGCCCCCAAATTTTAGTACACTTTACGGAAACGGTGCATGAGGTCAGATAGTTCTGGAGACCACCAAGGGGAGCGAAAACCACCCCCTGGCATTTTCCGACCCATAGCTGAGTTACACGCAGATAAGATGGAATCATTGAAGTCATCCCTTAACCGTTCTGCTGAGGCAGTAGAGGAAGAGGCAAAGTAACTTTTTGAGAGAGAGCACACTGAAAATGGTCCCAGTCAACGGCACTGGTTCTGTAGCGCCATTGTTGCACTGGGGGCGGATAGAAAGGCCGCCCAATAGAGAACGTGACGAGGCGATGATCGGAAGATGAGGCCTGATCGAGGACCAGCCAGTCCTCGACAGCGCGAGCCAGGCCTACTGTACAAAGGGTCAGATCAACGTTACTGGTCCCACTGGGGCCACAGAAAGTCTGAGGCTGTGCAGAAAGCGAGGTTTTTTATTCAAAAGTTGCTTAGTTGTTCATACAAATTTACCCCCTTGAAGGAAGCCGGTTTATTAGAACTCACCTGTATATACATATTAATTTTCGGAATGTACTCAATCAGACCTTTAATTTGATACTAAACATGACATATTTATCTTCATTTATTGACATTTGGACATTTAGATAATTTATTTATTTGACATTTGGACAGTTTAGGTACCCTACCACACGATTCTAACAATAACACACACTTCTAAATCGGTTCAAGCATTAGAAGTTATGGTGGAATAAAGAAACGAAAAACATACATACTTGAACCCTGAACATATTACACTCTTTTTTGTTGGGCAGTCATGTAAAAACCGAGCAGATTTGAGGAGTTATGTAATTTTAAAAAATATTACCTGCAATCGGGCGCAGGACACCATCGAGTATCAGGATCCGCTGCCAGTGCGCGTCTGACGCAGAAATCTTCATATTTATCGAGGAGCTTCCCGCGGCCCACTGCTTTTTGTACATCTGTGGATATAGTAATAATTTAGCGATAATCTCTTATTTTTTGCATCTTTGTTGGTTTGTGAGGCGTTTGCTCTCTTGACTGAGTGAGTTAGCCCTGGCTATCTCAATGTATAGATGCATCCTGTTTGATATAGCCATTGTTCAACCTCATTACCACCATTTAGTGGTTTACTGTTGTGACAATTCGCTCCGTTGATCTCGGTATTTATGCAATTATAGGCTCTATTTCTCCCTCCACTGCGGTAAAAGTCGCCTGTTATTGAATAAGCAACCAATATGAATTTGTAATGTAAGCGTGCAGTAAAACCCTACAAACAAATTATCGAGGGTTGAAAACATGCCACCATGAGTTTCAATCCCATGGCTGGCTTTTGAAGGGTTAAGTTATAGTCCGCCGCCTGACGTTCACAGTATCAACCACAAGCAATCATTATAGTCGATTAGCCTTACCTCAAATTTTTACCCTTAGCTCCGACATCTGCATGGACATTCACAGAAATTTGGGAAGTCGGACTTTTCATTTAATCCCCCCAAAAGAACTTTTTTGTAAACCGTGTAGTGAATGACTGGAATGGACTGCCACAAGAAGTAATGAACAGTGATTGTGTAAATGAGTTCGTAAATAATTTAGACAGTTTTAAACAGACTTGACAATTAACTAGTCAGAAGCCAGCCTTCGAGCACAAAAAACTGTGCCGCAACTTTTTGGTAAATTTTGTAAAAAAATACCAACAATATCGACTTTCCATGAATTTTCTCTTATTACCTAATAATGAATCTGTTGTAGGGTAAAAGTGGGATAGTTGCCCCAGGAGGATAGACGCTCCATACTTTATACAAAATTTATACTTGCAAACATGATACGGTCGCAGCTAACACTTACATATAAGCAAAGTACAACCCCCTGTCCCTCTAGTGTTTGAGCGGCAACCGCGAAGATTACACTTGTCGCCTGTGGAAAAATAAAGTTCGACGGCGGCTACTGGGGCAACTATCCCACTTTTACCCTATTATTAATATTAAATATTTATATAATACAGTGGAAACTTCTGATAACGAGCATCTCTCATAACGGGTAATTCGCACCTCTCATAACGAGTATGGGATAAATTGTTTCGCTTAATGAGTAAGAGTCTGGAACGAATTATGCTCATTATGAGAGGTTTAACTCTATGAGTGCCGGCCAAAAGTGCTATACGCAGATCTGTCAAACGAAGCAAAATGCCTACAGGCATGGTTGGCGCCCAACCGGTTAATAGATGTAAGCATATCAGCAAATTGCTGTTCATCCATTAATCAATAATAGATATAATAATAGATTTTATCCAAATAAGTTTAGGAACCACTGCTTGTTTGTTTGCTAAATTTGCCATGTCATAACTGTATTAGTTCTGCACTATTATGAACATTGTAATGTGTCTGACCAAAATCCATGAATTCCATTAATCATTATCCTTTATCAATCTGGTTGATAATAAAAGATATACTCATTGGTCCAATAGCTTGACTAATTAATGAAATTTTAGTGTATGCAATAATAATCTAATATTATTGTATGATGTTGATCACTGGATTCAAGGAATTCGTACAATCGGTTTTGAACTGGTCCACTCACTGATTCAATCATTTCCTGCAGTAGGCAATTCCAATCGTCCCTAACTCGATCTGAGATAATATTCTTCCAAGGATTCGTGTGACACGCTGTCTTAGCCCGTTTCAGGTCGACAACTACCCCTGCAGTTATAAAAAACATACATCTCCTGACCCCCCTTTGTTATTAGACGGAATGCCTAAGCTTGGCTGACACAGCCTGGTACATAATCCGCCCAGTTCTGCACGAGGTATTCCCTTGAATCCGCGATTTTCTGATCCCAGCTGCCTCCGACTGCATGTTTTCAGCCGTGGCAGAAGCTCACAGCGGCCCTGACAGGATAAGGCCATCTACAAGAAGGCTACCAGATGGTAGCCTGAGGCAAGCCTGATGACATAGTTTTGCTGACAAAGCCCAACCTGCATGGAACTATTAGTAAACACAATGCCAGAATGCATATGGATGTATGGAGAATAACATTGTCTATGGAGACATACACCAAACTTACGTTAATCCTATGTTATAAAATACTACCCTCTATGTCAGCACACTGTTCAGGAAAAACTGCAACAATTTCTAGTCGACGGACAAGTCTTACTCGACGGATATGAAATGCTACAATACGTACGATTCTCTATTCAAACGCGTATGACTATTTTGACATCATATTGACATCATTCTCTGCACATTTCAACTAACTATGCAGGAATGCCATCACTGTGATGACACATTTTCGCATATATGGAACGCATTAAGAATAGGCTACAATATCAGCGCAAAAAATCCACTATTACTGAAATAACGATCTTACCGTAGGGGTCTATATGCTCCGGACACGCTGGACAAGCCACCGGGGCTCTTCCTTCACAGATTTCGACAGTGACATACTGCCGGAGGCACGTTATGCAGGCTTTATGACCGCAGGCTACTAAGCTTAGTAATTCTGATCCTGAAAACAATTTATTTATTTTTATTATTCAATTAAAAAAACACTTAAAAGATAACCGCACATGAGCCGTACAGCAAAACTCATCACCCGGTAGGCTCTCACCCAGCTGAAATAATAATGTAATTGCCTAAGTGTGGACTTTGGTCATTGAGGAGTGTCAATTACTATAAGTGAACCTGCCACCTCAGGGAGTTATACATTCTCTCTCCCATGGAGTAAACATAAAGATTTTGCGGACGATACAATTCACAGTCAAGCTACACTAACAGCCTGTAAGAGTCCAATGTATTACCGCTGGACACTGTGAACCTCGCGCCCTTACTACCAGATTTGGACAGATTCCTCCATCCTATAATCTGGTTACGGATTCAAGGTCGCTTGTGCGGCCTCTACCTAACATTAACGGTAATTTAGTTTGAATTTATCGCAGCACCAGGCGCCCTTTGCTTGTCTAGATCACACGGGATCGGGTGGTCAATGGATCGTTTCAAGGATGGATGAAGTCAGGTAGACAACTACCTGCTGCTTAGGAAACTTACGTTTCTAGACTCCCCAGGTTACTTGCGAGAGTGCACAGTCGATTGGCTAATGCCGCACGGTGCGCGACCCACCCCGTTCCGCCCGAGGTGTTCCCCCGAATCGGAACCTTCGATCCCAACTGTCCCAACTGTGCAGTTATCTAGGTTAGAACCGCAGGCAGAGTTAACGCCGGCCCTTGCAGGTTAGTCCCTCTTCGAGAGACAGGCCATCAGGCCCAAGCTGCACAGAACCATTATAAACCTGTAGACTTTAGCCATGCCGGATCCCGCATTCCCGACATTTCAGTAGTTCATTAGGCTCACTGCTCTCCACTCCCGAGACATAAGTCTGTATGTTTATTGGCTAATCCTCTAAGTTGAAAATGCTGCTAAAAGGGACCGGCCCAAATCAAGAGGCCGTCGCATTATGCATAATAATGAGTAACGCGACGGCCCAGTCAGTGGCGAAACTAAGCCGGTGGGGCGCACCGGGGCCCGCGGTAGTTTGGGGGCCCAAAATGGAACATTTGTCGACGATCGACGTTCCATCCAACTCTGCTTTTAAGCTAAGGAAGCCAAAAAAATGGATATCTCGAACTGATCGATGATTGTGCAGAAGGCAAATCAGGATGAAAACCATTCTAGAAATGTATTTGTTGTAAATTTATGTAAATGTATCATAGTTTTATACTACTTAAGTAGTTAATTTAAATATATAGATATGCAAAAATTTGTACATTTGTAATAATATTATGTGGGCATTTTTAATCTTGCCAGTTTCGTACTTGGTAGTTCTACTTAAAATAAAGTAATAAAAGCTGACATATTTTTCACCAACATTCAAAGGTGGAGAAATATAACTCAGTAATATTAATATAGGAAGAAATCGTATTAATACAGGCAGAAGTTTTTCGAACATTCTCCCGCAACAATGTATCTGTGTGATCCCGCGTATCCCGCTGAAGTTCTTGTTGAACCTTGAAACTTGTTGAACCCCAAAAGAAACCACTGATTTATAATGTAGCTGCAAATAAATATATATTGTAGCTAGGTATACAGTATATCACATATCGACCTTTCACAGGCAAATAGAGTGGCTTCCCATTAGACGATGTCGGGATTTTCACATACTCGTCCTACTTTTCCGGGTACTACAGTCAAACAGGCCTACTTATTTGTATAATCTCTTCTCACCGCTTCCATTGCACTCTCAGAAAAATCTATTACTGGCTATACCTCAGCATTCATCAACTTTCATGTCCAGGTCTTTCGTAGTGCTGGCGGCCCGACTTTGAAATTTCGTGCCTTTGCCCATAAGACAACTTAGAAACCTGAGCAGGTTTAAAAAAATCTCTAGACATTTACTCAACTCATGAATACCCCCTCCCCTCCCGCCTCCTTTGCTTGTCCTTATATTCCATTCCTCCCTTCGATATCGAGTTGACATACAGGGGTTGGACAAAATAATTTAAATACTATGCAAAATAGTGCATCTTGATGCATGTGGCAATACTGCTTCATTGTATATAACGTGCCGCGTATGATTTTTGCAGTTTAGGTGGCAGGTCTTGTAGATTATATTTCAGTGTATTACACACTTTGGTCTGCGGCGGTTACACAAGCCAATGTGTAATGTGTGATCTCTCAGACTTTAAAAGGAGGCGAATCAATGGCGCCCAGCTAGCGGAAGCGTCGGTGGCGAAGATAGCTGACTGTTAAACGTTTCACGAGCGACAGTATCCACGGTCATGATAGCATACATAAAACATGGGAAAACATCATCGGTGAAGAGAAATAGTGGATGAAACCCTAAGTTATCCAAAAGAGATCGACGAACATTAAAAAGGTTTGTTGCCGAACATAAAACAACCGCATAAACAGTAACAGCAGAGGTCATTACACACCTGAGGAATCTTTGTCGATGAAAATAGTATGGCGGGAGCTCCATAAAGCTAACATTCATACACTATATTAATAAATAAATATTGTATATTTGACAGGTGTTCATAT
Source organism: Micropterix aruncella (assembly GCA_944548615.1). Classification (NCBI taxonomy): domain Eukaryota; kingdom Metazoa; phylum Arthropoda; class Insecta; order Lepidoptera; family Micropterigidae; genus Micropterix; species Micropterix aruncella. Next base: position 27,704,424 of record OX155959.1, on the reverse strand, counting down.
TATATTGTTCAACCCCTGTAAGTTACTAATCACTGTTTTATATTCTTTATGGCTATTACTTAAGTGTGCTCATTTACGAATCCTTTTATACATCAATTTGCCCACATAAACCTTTAGTCACAATAACCCTGGCGGTATGGCCGGAAGATATTGCCACTTGGCAATAGGCCCACCACATTGTACTCTTTTGTGTGTGCAATAAAGCTGTTCAAACAAACAAACAGTAATTACATCCTATATGCCATAATGAATGTAAATAAGTAGGGGGAGGGCCTTTTGTTCAATTCTATACCGGGGTCAATTATTTTTAGTAAATCACTGGGCCTAGCTGAACACGCTGAAAGCATGTGTGCATTAAGTAGTTTACTCTCTCCATTTAGATAATATAATTTTATTAAACTCTGTCATTGTGCCAAGATTTAAACAATTATACATGCGTCATGCCTTCAGTAGATTATGTCAGCATTCCGATTATTCATACAATTCTTGGAAGATAAAAATGATATCAATCAATTTATGATGAAATGCATATATTGACACGTTTTAGTTATAACATGCACAAACTTTGATAAAGCACGTACAATAAATGTCAAAAATGTTTTGGAACTAGGATTCAATCGGTGATCTCATCAAACCCGCACTTGGATCTTTATGTCTGCAAGATTGCTAAAGTGATATCATTGTTAAAAAAGATTGATAAAGAGAATATAGGTAATTATTAGCATATTTCTCTCTTAAATGTGCTATCGAAAATAATTGAGAAAATCGTGAAAAGCCGTATACTACACCAGTAGCGTAACTTAAAAAAATGGGCCCCAATGGAAAATTAAACAAAAGGCCTCTCCACCTACTTACATGCATTGTCATATAGGATATAATTACTGTATACCTAGCTACATTACATGTTTATATTGTAGCTACATTATAAATCAGTCTTTTCATTTGGGGTTCAACAAGTTCCACATAGAAACATTGTTGCGGCAGAAACTTCCAAAAATTTATTCCATACGATGCTTTACTATTATTTTTTTAACTGAATTATATTTCTTCACCTTTGCATGTTGGTGAGAAATAAAAAAACAGCTTTTATTACTTTATAGAACTACCAAGTATCTATTTTCAGTATAACTACAAAGTTTAAAACTGGTAAGACTAAATAATGCCCACGTAATATGCCTATTTTTGTATTTTTTTTATTTATTTATTTATTGGAATGATTAAATTAACCATTTACAATAAGTATAATATTAAAACAAATGGCAAAAACTTTCCTCTTTCATTCACTGGCTAGTGCTGCCCAACTGGGATATACCCGTTCCAGGGCAACCAATTTATATTTTTACATTTAAAACGAGGGTCGATTAACAACCAAACACAAAATAATAATAATTATTAAAAATTATATTAATAATAAATATATATAATAATAAAAATTACAATATTATATAGGTAACAGAAATACTAAATACATTAGAATACACATATAAACACAATATATGTTAAGTCAACTTCAACTTATTCTACTACATCGATCATGGCATGGATACATAAACGTTCTTCTTGCAACAGCCATTTATTTATTTTACTTTTAAACAAATGACAATTAGGGCTGGTTTTTATGTCACTGCTTAATTTATTATAAAGTCTTGTAGCTATGAGAGTAGTGTCGCTGTCCGAAAGTCGTCTTCATCCTAGGTACATTCAAATTATCACTCAGGAGTTGTCTAGTGGGTTTCGTGTGCGTAATAATAAAATATTTCTATATCTACATATTTAAATTAACTATTTAGGGTTTATTTTTATGAAAATAAGAAAAACTACATTTCTAGAGTGGTTTTCGTCTTGATTCGCATTCTGCAAATCATCGATCAGTTTTGAGACGTTCATTTTTTCGGCTTCCTTAGCTTCCTAGCAGAGTTGTATGGAACGTCAATCATAGACAGAACTTCCATTTTGGGCCCCCTAACTACACACCGCACGCATCTTGAAACGAGTAAATATATTAAAAGTAATAAAAAACTTGACTGCCGTTACAAAAAGTAAACTACCGTATTTATAATTATTTTTTACGGTTGTTTTTATGAATATTTGTGGCTTATGTATTTATCCATATAGCTACATATATTTTCGGAATGTACTAAATCAGATCTTTTATTTGACATTAACCCGCTCGCTACGTAACATCCCTTGCGGGACCAAATGTCGGCCGCCTAAACTCCGTAACGTCCGCTACCGGACCAAGCGCTCGCCGCTGCGAAAAATGCAATTTACGATTCGAAACGTCGTACTATATGCTTTCTGAGGGCGCAACGATATGGCCAAAATATCTTTAATTCAAGATTTCCGTGTGGCAATATCGAACAACGATTTAAAAAGTGAGCATAGACGTCAAACGCCCAGTCTCCGTCGGCAAATCGCACGGCCGCGTACGGCTCCGCGAAATTAATGATAAAAAGTGTGTGTGTGCAGTGTTTGAGTGTTTGTTACTGGAGAACAGTGAGTAATTTGCATTTTAAGTAGTTTCTGAATGAGTACCTATTAGTCATTTGAGGTAGTCCATTTGCTGTTTTTCACGAATTTTTAAAGAAAACACTTCGGCGACAACAAACGGCTCGCGAAAAAATGGTTGTTATTATTTTGTAATGTTTATGAAATATCCCGATATATTGCGAAATATGACGTAATGTCGCTTTAATTTACTAACAAAATAAGTATTGCTTCATTTACATCCTAAGTTATCACATAATTAGGCGTATTTTGAACATTATATCTTGTTTTGTAATATGAATCGCGCAAAGAAACTTGTTTTGATAATTACTATGAGAGAATAAAGTGCGATTTTCCATAGTTTTTCGATGAAATGTGACTCTTTGGAGTATAGTAATTAGTTATTAGACATATAATAAGTCTATGATAAGACAATATAATTGAAAAAATCTAACGAATTTTATATTATGAGCATTCAAAGTTTATTATTAAGTTCGGACGCAAACTCTCAAAACTTTAGATTTTTCTATAATATCAGACAAAGCTCAAAGTTCTGGTGTGATTTCTAAGAAGTGTGATGTAGTAATAAAGTTATTTTGAAAGAATTTCATATAAAAAAATACCATAAGTAGTCACAAATTAAAAATTTGTGACTACTTTTTTTTTTTACGAGAATACATAAATTTTTTCTTGGCTGAATAAATAAATATTTTTGTATGCAAATAAGTAAAAAAAAAATATCGTTTTGGTAAAGCATTTAATAAAGAACATAACTGTATTTACAATTTTTGCATATTTTACGTATTTTGTGACAAAAAAATCGAAATGATTTTATAGGCGAGTTTTTTCAGTTTGCCAATTTTGTAATATTTATTCATTATTATCTTAATTGTTTTACGAGATAAGGTTATAATGTTTTATATGTCAAATTTCAATGCGATCATTTTTCTCTTTATCTTTTTTTAATCCGTTTAGTGGTTTATAAGTTATGATCGTTTTTCTCAAGGCCGTTGACTCGCGTCGATTTTACGCCCAAATATGTCGCGCGCAAAAGTAATAGGTGAATTTTTACTTCGCGAGAGGAGGGGTTAAACACGATATAATTATGTTAATTTATTGACATTTGGAGATTTGGACATTTACACAACTGTTTACTTAATATTGAGACAGTTAAGGTACCCTATGACACTCGGGATGACATACCGCTTCTAACTATACCACATTTTTTTAAATCGGTTATAGCGTTTAGAAGTTATAGTGGAATACAGAAACGTAAAACATACATTGATGAAACTTGAACACATTACATAAATTTTATGTTGGGCAGTCAAGTAAAAACAGTTCACAGACATTTTAATTTTCCACACCTAATTCTAAGTACTTAGATATAAAAAAATTTTTTTTTTTTGCATTTTTATTCTTTTGGTCGTAAATGATGTATTGATTATTTTAATTCTTCAATATAATGACAGTATAATCATTGACGAAAGGATATATGCCATTTTTATAAATATTATGTTGTGGAGATGATAAGATGATGTTGTTCTCTATAGCTTTTCATTTGAAATTTGAATGTAAATGCGAAAATGATAGAAATATGATGTCATCTCATATACTACAACATTTTCTCTGTCGATTCAAAAATCAAGACCCCGGTCTCGCCGGACCCTTTCCCTCATTTCGTCGAATTCCACCAAGTCCATTCACCCTTATATTTTTACCCTATCACAAAATACCATAATTGAAATAATTAAAAACAAAAAACAAAAGGAAAATACTAACCGTAAAGACATAGACATAATGGACACTCATCAGCTACAACTCCATCGGGCATAGTAAAGCACTCAGCTTCTGTCGAGCGTGAAGTTCCCTGAGAATCCTTTTGAGCGTTCTGTGACGATGACCCCTCCAAAACTGTAAACATTTAAAATTTATAGAGGTTATAAAAGGTATATAAAAAGATAAACCAACCACCTAGAGCCACAGAACCCAACACTGGATAAATAATGTAAAGAGTGCAATAGAATTGAGTTGAATTGAGTAGAACTGACAGTTGAGTTGAGAAGTAAATATACGAAACCCGTCTTTACAATCATTCACGACTCACCTCAAAAATTACTACTTTTTAAAGATGTAACCAGTTCTTCCCTTTCTTTCTCCTTCCTACCCCAACTTCGTCTCCTCGGGCATTCTTAGTTTTAACTATAGTAGTTTGTATTTTACGCAGACTAACTTAACAGTATCTGTTTCCACAATGCACGTGTGTACCACTACACTGTGACTAGGAGTAGGGAGCTAGACCACTAAGACCCATGCATTTAGGGTCGGTCAAACTCACAAGTCAACACCAGAGGACCGATTTTCAAACTACTCAAACACTCGCATAAAGAAAGAGTTACGCACACAGGCACAACGGCGACAGTCGTGAAATGAAGACTAAGAGCCAGAAATCAGAGGATAAAGGCCATCTGAACCGTAGTAATGACAAAAAATGTCGAGCCGTCCGCATCCGGTGAACCAAAACCTTCAGGTGAAGAACTCGTAAGGGGATGAATTGAAATTTCAACACACCCCAAAACCGGAATTGGACAATTTCAAGCTTGTATCCACAAAAGAGCTTTTTGAACACATTGCAGTCAGAACAAATACCTACAGGCATTATTGTGTCAGTAGTGAAGACCTCACATAGCCGTAGACTTGTTTTTTGAGATGTAGCAAAGGACGAATTATTGGCATTTCTGGGATTGAAGAGCAAATAAATACCCCACAAAGGTTCAAACTATTTACGTAATCAGATCTGTTGTATATTTTAGAAATAGAAACAGAAATAGAAATATATTTACTGTCCGAACTGTGGTGGTATATTTATGGTGATAATGCGTAACATTACGTCTCTCAGAATTACCTGTTATTGTAACAGATTCTCATTAATTAATGACATTATTTCACTGGTTGACCTATAATATCTAAATCATATCAAATAATAATTCATAATTAATTTAAAAAGGGTCTTATTTTGTGGTATTTGATGAATAGGCTATGACCGTGTTGCCCATATTGCAATTTCATCCTATGTCATGATATGACACAGCGGTCATAGCCTTGTGCAGCTATAGCCTCGGTGCCGCAGTACATAGCATAATATCATATATGGGTGACACAACGGTCATAGCCGTTGCGAAATTTTGTGTGAAGAATTTTAGTGTCATTCCATAACCCCTCGACCACCACTGACTGAGCCAGAAAGTATCATTGCAGAGAAATGCCGAAAATCATGAACATGAAAAATAAAACATTTTAAAAAACTTTTATTTCAGTAGCCCCAGAAGCCTCGGACTTACAGTTTTTCTACAATACATGATTCGATTATGCGAAAAAAATTGAGCCATTTTATCTTATTAGAGGATACCCGTTCCTACACAATATTTCACAATATTAAATTGAAAATCCAAAACGATCCTACAAATTTACACCTTAAAAAATTCATTGAACTTATAACATCGCCTAAAAATATTGATGGCTTCACTGTTGCGAAAGGATATACAATTAATGTATAGGTGTTATTGAGTAATAATTATTTGTAATTTTATATTTTAAAGGAATTAAATAACTAAAAAATAAGAAAAAAAACATTTTTTTTTCTTACAAAAGTTATTTGAAGAAACCCCAAAAGTTCAACCATTTTAAATAAAATATAGAAGGACTATACAGGGTAAGTTTTAATTGATCGGCATCCCTGAAGTGGGTGAATCACTACGAGCAAATAAACAACTTTTGAAAAAAATCTGTGGAAAATTCAAGATTTTTTTTTGATAATTACTGTTTTTTATCCTTTTGTCAAATTTATAAATTATATCTATAAAAAAAAGTTTGATACGCGTTGAGCGCTCTGTGCCATCTAGCGGTAGGTAAAATGTTGCGAATATTTTACCTACCCCTAGATGCAGCGCGCTCAACGCTTGCCAAACTTTTATTCATATTTTATTTAGATTTTTTTTTTAGTTTTTTTTTACAAAATTACTATTAAAAGTTGGTCATTTGCTCGTACCGATTCACCCACTTCGAATCTGCCAGTAAATTAAAACTCACCCTGTATAAAACATAAAATACTTTTTGTAAAAATATATGCTTTTAGCTACAGTGAAATTTCTTGTACAGAAAATCAGGTTTTTCTGATTTCCCAGAAACTTGGTCAGTTGGACTTTTGGGGTTTCTCAAAAACGTAATTCAATTGAATGATTTTACCTCGCTGTGCACGTAACCGTCTTCCTGGCAGAGGGCTATCCATGAGTAGGCACCGCAGCGACCAGCGCGTCCCCCCTCCCTTCCCCTCCTTCTTACTGCTACCCCCTCGACTCATTGTCCTCTTCTTGAGCAAAACTTCTCAGTCTTTGGAATGATGCGCTATGTGCGGTTTAACAAAATCTGCAAATAAATAATTTTTTCAACACTCAAACTTTTTTCTCCTGTAGAACACTTGCTGTTTTCTGTAGACCCCCTCCCCTGTCTGCATATTATTAAATTTTCCTAAACCTACTAACTTAAAATGTGTTTTTGAGAGCTGGCACAGTACTGATCACTTACATAGGGTTTTTGGTAAAGTGGACAGTTGTACAAAATGAAAAACATATACAATTTTAGGTTGTTCATTTCTAAGCGTCCACGACCTTGAAGTATTTGTGAAAGACGCACATAACTGCAAATGTAGCCCTATCTCGCTTGCTCATTCATGTAACGCGTCTATGCTACTCGCTCGCAAGGATACCCACGACAGGATAAGACAGTTTTAGAGCTAGCAAAAGCTATGTTTGGATGTGAAGAGAGCAGAGGAGTCATTCGCACATCCACTCGTTAGTCATGTGCGTTGGCCTCCTTAATCGACTAGTGATGATACTTGTGACGCGCGTTGTTTGTTTATTGCTATTATAATAATGCAACATTTACGCCTTACCTAAATGCACTAAAAAAAATGTTGGATTGATTCTTACATTACCATTTTGATATTACAGTTTTATACGGAATAACGAAGTTTGAATTGTAATTTTGTTGAACTACAAGGAATTTTTTTGAAACTCCATTACTAATTATATTTATCAACATTTTCTTACGGTTAATACAGAAATACCAATATACTGTAGTTTCAACATGATTCATGTGTCCGATTATAACCGTTCATAAACTAATACATGCTGTCATGTTAGAAGCGAGATCCCAAGGTCGCGATGTAATGAAATAACATTACGGCACGGTAACTACCTTCACGCTAACACCGTTACACGTCACGTTAATTTATAAGAATGGACCACAGTCCGAGTTATATACGCAATCCTTGTTGAAACATGCGTACATCCAAGTATTACATCGTTATATTTTTCTCAGTGTGTTTATGATGACCTGCCTAGATGGGGTCACTAATGTGGACATCTCCCCATTACATCTCGTACACCCTGATTTTTTTTCTCGCTAACATGGACCCGCAATTCGAAATCGACCCATGGGGGTCCATATAGACTACTTTGGGAATCACCGGTCTAGATTTTGAAGATAAATTATCACCGATTCGTCCTTCAAAATTAGAATGATAAATAATACATAAATACAAACGGAGCTGCCATAGAATCCACGGACCGAAATCAGGCCTATCACAATACTATTATCACACTTCTGGGGAGTGAGCGGTAGATTCCGGACTATCGACCGGCTGTGGTAGGTTTAGGACAGTCTTACCAGTGTGAGCACTCACCTTACCACTGATTCACTCTCCCTTCAAAACCATAGAATTTGAGATGCAGAAATTTCAGTTTGAGATATATGAGATAGGAAGGAGTTGATTATTTTCCTGGAGAGACCAAGATCTTTTAAGAGGTGAAGTAGAGATTTAGCTGGTGGGTCAAGAGCGCCAACTTCCACCGGGTGAAGGCGAACAGTGAAGCCGTTCCAGGTGACGGCATTTGCGACATCATGAAATTTACTTAATTTGTACTCGTGGTCTTTTGGGATATTTGATTCCCATGGAACAGTTAATAAAAAAATAAAAATAAAATACAAACGGAGCTGCCATGGAATTCACCGACCAAAAATCGGGCCCATCATATATAATTATTACACTTCTGGGAGGTGAAGCGTGGATTCCAAACTAACGACCGGCTGTGGTAGGTTTAGGACAGCTGTCTTGCCACATGTGAGCGTCACCTTACCACCCATTCACTCCCCCTTCGAAGCCATAGAATTTGAGATGCAGAAATCGCGGTTTTAGATAATTTTTCTAGAAAGGAGTTGATTATTTTCCTGGAGAGACCAAGATCTTTAAAAAGGTGAAACAAAGATTTAGCTGGCAGGCCACGAGCGCCTACTTCCACCGCGTGAAGGTGAACAGTGAAGCCGTTCCGGGTGACGGCATTTGCGAGATCATGGTATTTATTTAATTTGTACTCGTGGTCTTTTGGGATATTTGATTCCCATGGAACAGTTAATTCTACGATAAGGACCATCTTCCGAGATAGAGAGTAAAGAGTTATATCTAGACGCAGGGCTGTGCATCCGAGACTTTCAGGGAATTTATACTGCTTAGAGACCGAATCGACCTCCATAATCCAATCTGAAGCTTTCTCGATTATTGAGAAAGGTTTTGAAGTGAGATGTTTTTAGCCTTTAGAGCCAACCCGCACAAACTGTATTGGGGGTTTGGAGGATACTGTGGAACCCTTGTTGGCACGAGCCACTGAGAGGCTAAGTACCTCGCGAATAACAGCAAGGACTTTGTCGTGGCGATAAGTGTACCGTCCTTGATCCAAGGCCAAGGGGTGTTGCTACAAAGGGGACATGAACTATCCTCAGCATAGCTCCAACGAGCGAGGTTACTGGGGTCTGGAAGTGTATGCTGAAAGGCATTTAAATAAAATTTCAGCATCTCTGGCGTCCAGTCATACAACATTTTCTTCCAGTGCATTGGAAGAGGAATGCAAAAGTCCCCAATTGTTGTCCAATCATTCTGGCATTGAAGGCCAATAGGATGAGACATACTATTGCTGTCTCTCCTCGCAAGAGAGACTTCTCAGGTCCACATCACTCATGATACCGCCTGGTCCTCACAATTGAACATAATTGAGTGTTTGGTCACTTTGAAGTTGGCATACAGTAGATATGGCAGTTTTATTTTGAGACCAACATATGACTAGTGCTTAGCGCAAAATATGACGTTTCAACTCTTGCCATGACCAAATGATGCCTGCATACCAAATTTTCGGATTATAACGTTTGGGTGCTATCGTGGAGGAATACATACACATAAATAGACAGACAGAAAGACGCTTATAAATTTCTCTCAACCCCTCCCCTCCCCTTCCTTGCCCCATTAAAGGTTTATTACTTTTTTGAGTGTTCAATTTATTTTTCATTTTCTGCCAGATTTTAATGTTAGGTACTTTTGATACGAGATGCGTTCATGAGTGATTTTAACCCGTTGAGTATGATACGACCAAATCTGGTTGTGAAACAATTATCCGTTGAGTATGATACGACCAGATCTGGTTCCGCGTTTTTTTCACTTCTTTGACGTTCTCATATTTAATTCATAATTATCTAATTGTTTTACAAAATGATATTTCAATATTCTATATTCGAAATTTCAATGCAATCATTGTGCAGTTGTTCTTTTTATGATTGGTGTAGTAGTTTCGTAGTTATAGTACTTTAAGTCGATGTCGCCGAAAATCCTGCAAAAGAGACAGATGCATCCATGAAAATACCCATTTACTCCAAGGGTTAATGGTATAATTGCAGTATAGGAACCTCTTTTAGATTGTTGGTTTTTTAACGTCGCCCGACTATATTCACCTCGCTGATTCCGAATCTGCAATAATCTTTTTTTAGTCTCAATAAATTAGCAAGATATAGGCAATCAAAGTTTGCATAATATATGTCAAGAAATCGGTCATTTTGTTTCGGGTATAGTATCGGGTATAGTAGTATCATTACTATAGTCGATTCATTGCGAGTTCTCTAATATCAATACGAATAAGCGATATTACAAAAATGATGACATGGTCGTAAAAAAACATGAGTTTGCGATATTTAAAAAAAATGGGACTCTTTGAGGTTTTTTTCAATGACTTTGCATTTTTATAACAAAAGGTATCCTGAAACAATAGAAAATTCTTAAATATGGAAATAGAACCGCATACAAAAAGTTTTATTCCAATTTTGCGCAAAATTCGAAAAAAAAAATCGGCTGTGTTGATGGTGACATATTGTGTTAGCGATAATCCAAAACGGACTATTTTCGAGGTTTTTACAAAATGACTTTGGGTATTGATGACAAAAGGTAACCTGAAACAAACGAAATTTCTTCAATATGAAACTAACACCGCATGCAAAAAGTTTTTATCGAATCTTGCGCAAAATTGGAAAAAAAAAATTGTCCGCGGCCTTTTTAATATTGCCATGTGTTAACGATAATATAAAACAATTGGATTATTTTAGAGGTTTTTCCACATTACTTTGGTTGTTGATGACAAAAGGTAATCTGAATCAAACTAATTTTTAGGATAACTTGTGTCATCAATAGGCAAAGTCATTGAAAAAACTTCGAAAATAGTCATCTTTTTTTTTTAAACATGGTGGAGATATGTATTTATCTGACTGTTTTTTTTTAAATATTTCGCTAATGTGAAAACTTCGCAAAATGTCATAATTTGTGTAATATTGCTTGTTATCGATATTACGATATACTCAACTATATTCAAACACTTATGGCCGTACAAACAAAATGGCCACGGTTCGTTGACATATGGAATAAAAATTATGAATGCCTATATCTCGCTTATTTATTGAGACCGAATAAAGATTATTGCAGATTCGGAATCAGCTTGACTATAGTCGGGTGAATATCGAATATTGTCACAAACTTAATGTAACTTTGAAACATTTCTTTCAGATTTAGCATAAAAATGATTGAATTTGTTAATTTTTTTTTTTAGAAAAGTTCATATAGGTACTGCAGTTATTCCTTGCAAATAGTTTTATATTATTTTTACTGCAAAATATGTTTTCCCATTAGGTTAAGGTTAGCTGTAAGATATCGCTCCAATGCAATAAGCTCGCGGATTTGTTACATCAAATAAACCATTTTATTATTATTATTGTTGTTTAGTTGGATCACCTTTATAACAAACACTAATGAAAATTTGCTCGTAAATAGGCACTTTTTTCAAACTATAATTATCTAACAGAAATGCTAACTTCAGATTTTCTTAGTCAACTGACAGTAGGGGGTTAAATTCAAAGTTGGAAGGAGTCTTGTTGCTCGAAAGCAATTTCCTTTTTTTACACTGAAAAATGGTGATGAAAACGACATACATAAATGAATGCCGTTAGAAACATTTTGCAAGACGCAGCATTAGATAGACTTACAGATTATGTCGAAACTCACGTTTGTTGTGCAATGTATATACGTCCCATCAATTCGATCTCCTCTGCGCATCGTAAGTTTGGTTTGAGATGAAATTAACACAATATCACGAACGGCGCGACGCCAGAACACATTTATGCCGCTCAGACACAGACTTCCCAGCACTTTTGGGCATCTCGACGGTCAGAAACCAACAGAGCCTCCGCGTGAAAGTGACGACGATCTCGTCTGAAGCGTGATTCATTCCACTGCACGACACACACCGTTTCCTTCTTATTGATATTTTCACTGCAATTCCGATTTAACACAACTCAGAAAGAGAAACCTAACGAATTCGATTTCTATAAAACAACCGTAAACACATGACAGTTGCTTGACAGAACAAACGCGACAGATCATCCGTTCCATCCGAGCGTATGTAACCCTAAAAAGAGTGTTGCCAGCACATTACCAATTACATAAAAACTCAGCCGCCTTGGGCGACTCTACGCCTCAAGCTTCTCGAAAAAAGTCTCTTTAGGTATATATTATTTTAATGGCTTCACCCTTTAGGCCTCGGCTCCTCAGCCGATCGACAAGTTGATGTCCCAAAAATTTTTAGTAAAAACTAGTAAAAAAAATGAATTATGACACTGTTTCACCCAAACATTAATTACTGCCAAACCACTGTACCCATAATTAAAATAAAACATAGTAACATAATAAAACATAATAAAATAAAACAAATTAAATTAAAACGGGGCCGTCACGTTGAATCGTGATGTGGCCGATATCGGCCAATTGGGGCTCCAGGGGTTCACCCAAAGAGGGTGACTTCTGCCAGGTGGGCCGTTTGTTTGTTTATGTTTACACTCTATTGTGAAAATGTTACAATGGACGGGTTTATTATCATATGACAATCTCTTACAACCAACCCTACTATGACGTGTTATATGTATGTGTATGTGTAACATGTCTGTAAGTGTGTGTCTTGTTATTGCATTCGATCGACAGAATTGAAAATGCAATTCCGTTAATTTGATCCCAACGGAAAATGGTGACCCAGACGGGAATCGAACCCGGGACCTAACAATGTAAGATGCAATAGGAGGAAACTTATTTTTGTTAGTGGACGTCACCGAAACAAATAAAACATCACTCCGACCCAGCGGCGCATACATATGGGAGGCGCGAGGGGCGCCCCCCCCCCCCTTGACTCGAGCGGCCCAGCACCAAGTGCGATTCACGCCCGCCTGCTTATCATCTACTCGGGGAGCTAATGGGCCCAGTGCAGTTGAGCCATTATGACCCATGTGTCAGGTTCGGCCCAAATCACAGGTCACAACCCATCCGGTAGCTTCCACGTAGAAGTGCGAGCCCGGATAGGACTATGCCTGCTGGCCAGTTCCCCTGGGAATTGCTCTTTGAGCGCTCCTGGACAATTTGCGCACCGTGCGGCGTTAGTCAATCGACTATGCATATTGACTGCTAACCGGGGGCGTCTGGAAACGGCTTTGTTTCCTATAGCGCGGGGGTGGTTGTTAACCTTACGGGAGCCGGTCTTGACGACAAATTCAACCACCCTATCCCGAATGGTAGTCCGGACAATGGGCGCCGTGGTCCGCGATAGATTCGGTAGACACCGAATCACCGCTACCTAAGGGAGAGGACCGCGCAAGCGACCTCGCACCTGTAACCAGTCAGGAGGCCGAAGAAATCTGGCCGAAACTGGTAGTAAGAGCGTGAGGCCGCCAGCTGGCTGCAAACCCAGTGTCTCGCGGTAAGGCGTTGGTTTCTTAGGGGCGAGTGGCGTAACTAGACAGTGGACTGTTTTGTCCCAAAGTCTTATACGCTCACCTCACGGGAGACAGAACGATCAATTAAACTTCCTGAGGTGACGGGTTCGCCCTATATAGTTGACACCCTCAAGTATCCATCTATACGCACTTTATTCGTCAGTCGAATAGTTTTACTTGCGTAGGTAGCATGTTAGCCTTTGCATGTGACTTGATGATTTGTTATGACACCCATAATGTCTTTTAGCGTTCCCCCTTTGAGTTTTTATGCATTCGCGGCTACTACGACGGCAACATAAAATCGAATAACATTTTTTAAATATAGTGAATAGAACTGTGAAATACGTATATTTAACATAAAAACAATATAGAGGAACATTACAATATTATTAGAGGGACTTGCTTTTGAGTTTAATAAATTTACAAATCATTTATAGACGTTAGGAGAATTAATAAATAATAAAATATCTATACTAATTCTTTGATTTACATTATATACACAAGGTCGCAATGATTTTATATAAGATATATCTATACAATAGATATGATTCTAAACAAGATCAATCGTAAAAAAATATATACTCATTCTTGAAAAATCTCGAAAATACAATGGAAAAGTACGGAGCCCTACAATTTCACCGTAATACCTGAACGAGGGTAGTTTTTAAAAACATATGATTACGGTAATTCAAGCGAATATCTGCAAGCATTGGTGTATGCGTCAATACTGTATAGAATAATAAAAAAAACATTCAAGTGCTGTGCAGAACCCGTCTTAATTATTAGCCAAACTTACAACTACTACGAGATTAGAAAATTATAAATTTTATTTGGATTCTACCACTCTCCTAGACATATTTTGTCTGTGTTGGGGTAGCGCTTGATTTAATAATAAACCTAAATTATATCTAGAAAATATAAATTGAATAGTTTAATCAACAATCAAATCGGCCTACTGCTCCACCAAGTCCTCTAAAATATCGACCAAAGGCTGTTCTCATGTTTCGACTTTGGATCCACTTCTGTGGAATGTCTTATTTGGCTAGCTTCTGCGGTTACCATTGCCTGATGGTGCACTGTTATTATATTGGTAAGCGGAAGGAGCAGATCGTTCTGGATTTCCAAAAGATCCTGGAAAGTAAAGTAGCTATTTCGCTGGATCTCATTTGTCATTATGAAGTAAGAAATGAAATCTACTTCCCGCCGAATAAAACCCAAGCGATGTTTTTGAAAGGACGATTCTCCAGGAACCATGTCTTCAGAATTGGATGAACTTTGGTATATTTTCAAGCGAGCTCAAATATTTGGACATCGTACTTGATCTAGCTCGCCACTCCCCCCCCCCCCCTTCAAGCATTCTCAAACGGTTGCAAATAAAGCTAAAAACTTGTTAGTTTGTCAGTAAAAAGTCCTTGGGGCAAGTATGCAAAACCACATAGGATATAAAATACCCTGCAGTTAAGGAGACATATAGAGAGCTGCATTTGTCTCGCAGATATTCTACGGATGGGGTCTATGGCCCGATAAAGTACACACCTTTGTTGTGAGACTATCTCTCCTTGACGACTAAAGAATGCTTGGCGCTTATAATACAACATGAACATTGGTACTACTGGTTATAGTAGGACCAGCCGACTTGAATACCAGGTCAAGACCTGACTCGCTCGGGTAAAGGAAGTCCACTATTTTGAACTATTTTGCGACCCTATCAAACAAAGGACAGGGAAAGCTGCAGGACCATTATAAGTTTGAGTGTTTGGCAAGATCGTTGGGAACTGTGGGAACTGTTGTGATTGACGTAACTTTTCTTGTCGTCGGTTTCAGAGCGAATAGAAGGACATTTGCTCACTGTACCACACAATTTGTTGCATATCACGGAGACTTCAAAGGCAAGCTTGCTGAACTAAGACTCATCGGAGATCCTTTGTGCTGTTGTGGAACGTGTCATCAAACTGCATATTGCAACGTTGGTTCACCAGATAAAACACGTATTGACTTCAGGATCTTTATTATTAAAAAGAGGTAGAACAATAAATTGCGTTGCCAGCTTAGGAAATATTAAACCGTACACAATATTTTGTGTTATAATTTATTTACGGCATTGCCGTTATTTACATTCCTTCCCGCTAAGTTAGGAATTACAAAAGTAAACAAAAAGTATATTTTAAGATTTAAATGTTGCGGGGCATTTCGAATCCGCTTTGTTTTGATTTTTTCCCTTTTTTGTCTAGTAGAAGCCACTTATACTGGTGGAAAATCTACAGCTATTTTCTTCTCCGGAGTAGTTTAAGAATTCCTTATTTGAAACTGGGCTTGGAGCAGGCGGTAGCTGTATAGATATTTGAGGAACATCCCGACAAGGATATCAGGAAGACCTGGAACTTTTATTTGATCCAAACGGCGCTTATAAAAAAGGTTTCCCAACTAATTAAACAATGAATGTACTATGCCTTAGGGCTTAGAACGTCCTCTACCGTAGCCTTCTTCCACGCCGACTTATTCGGACGCCTGTAAATAATTGACGAGATATTTGTTGTCTTCATGACTAATGATCGAGTTGTTGTCTTCATGACTAAAGTTCGAACGTTCTGTATTATAAAAAAATACAATAGGTAGGTAATAATAATTATGCTCGGGTGGCGTAACTAAAAAAAATAGGCCCCAGTGCAAAATTGAACAAAAGGCCCCTTTCCCTACTTACTTATATTCATTATTGCATATAGATGTAATAACTCTATACCTAGCTACATCATAGACTTATATTGAAGCTGCAATATAAATCGGCGTATTCATTTGGGGCATTGCCTCAAACTTAATGCGAAACAAGTTTGTAAGAACTTGAGAGGGACACGCGGGATCACATAAACATTGTTCTGGGAGAATGTTGGTAACATTTGCTCCTGTACTGTTAATTTAATTATTGAAATATATTTCTTCACCTTGAAATAAAAAAAATATTGTCAGTTTTCATTACTTTATTTTGAGTAGAACTACTAAGTGCGAAACTGGTAAAACTAAAAAATATATACATAATATTATTAGTAATGTACTGTATACCAACTTGTGCACATCCAGATATTTAAATTAACTACGTAATGTACCTATTATAAAAAATAAACATATACATTTTTAGAATGGTTTTCATTTTAATTGGAGACATTCATTTTTCGGCTTCCTTAGCTTCCTAGCAGAGTTGGATGGACCGTGGGTCGTAGAAGTTTCATTTTGGTTCCTCGAACTTCCGTGGGTCACGGTGCGCCGCATCCGCTTCACCGCCTGGCCCATTGTGGCTGTGGCCGGTGGTTCGTTTGCTTCGAGACTTAGAACTCAGGGAGCGGTTTACAACCGCGCGCGCCCGCCGCGGCTGCGGGCCCGCGGCGCACACCGTGGGGGGGAAACCGCTCCATGAGTAAGGCTGACCGCATCCCGCGCGGTTCCACTAGTTGCCCGCAGACGCTGCGACCGCCGCGATTTAAACGCGCCCGTTGCTGGCGCAAATCGCGTCGCGAAATTATATGCGACTTAATTTTACATACATAATTATCTACATTCTACGGAGGCCGCGGGTTAAAACCGCTACGTGAGTTCTTAGCCTCAGTAACGCCACTGGGTGAGTCGATCTGGCAACGCTGCTCTAAACACAGCTGCGGGAGCGAGCATCTGCGTTCAGGGCAGTAGGTATTTTATTCAAAACAGCTTTGTTCATTGTTGTGACGCAACAGTGACAACAGTAGACATTACTAAACTGGATGTATTTTTTTCGATATCATTTGTCATACAAAATACCTAGTTAAGTATATTTTTTCTGTTAGCTTGCCGAGCTTGTTCCTTCCCACCCAAGCGAACCGAACGCACCTTTTAGAAATCACCGTCTTGAAAAACTAGAACAATTTATTTTTTATTAATATTCAAATGGTGAGTGATTATATTAACTCGGCCTATAGCGCCTTCGATAACTAGGTGAATTTATATCGCTTCTGGCCACATTTCATTTGGAAAATCGACGAACGGCGATGAAAGTGGGGCAACATCGTAAAATTCGCGATTTCGCTCACAGAATATCCGCTCGATTTTTGATTGATTTCAGAGTGATATAAATTATGCGGCCAGTTTTGGTATACGTTTGCCGTTTGTACTTTTGGAACTGAAAATCTCTTCAATGTTATTTTAACTTTTTATGAACCACGCCGCTTACTTCATCCCTTCAGGAGTCTTATGTTTTAAATTTCAATCAATCGGTTAATTGGAGTCGGTCCTCATAGGGATATACACCGTGAGTTTTTTATTAGTGACATCCTTGTAGTGGGTGCGAACAATACGATCAAATATAAAGTTTTGTAATTTTTTTTTGGAAAAAAAAATATTTTTTTGTTTGTTTTGTAAGTTTGAACAAATTGACTGTTAAATAAAAGTTTGACCAGCGCTGAGCGTGCTGCGCCATCTAGTGATAGGTAAAATATCGCGAATATTGTTTGTTGGCGATATTTTACCTACCGCTAGATGGCGCAGCGCTCAACACTATACCAAAGATGATTTAATGCTTTATACCTTGAAAAACGTAGAGTTCTTTTTTGTTTTATTGTTTTTTTTTAAACTTGTTTATTTGCTCGCCTACTTTACCTACTTACTACAAGGATGTCACTAATAAAAAACTCACTTCTAGAAATCCAAAACTATCATATTGATAATTAATTTCAACATCATTAATATTAACTATTAGTGGCGTACCGAGGTTTTCGACTCGACTTTGCCTCGAGCTAAATCTTCAATAGGTTGTAATCGACTTAAGTGACAAAATCGACCTAATCCAATCGTTATAATATAGGTGCGTTTCCTTTGGGCTCTCTGCGCTCCAGACTTCGCACATTTGCAGCATGTGCTTTAGTAAACGTCAGCACACCGTTCCTTGCGGTCACGGATTTCACAAAATAGGCAAAGGAATGTATGAAATTCGCAGATAAAGCCCATGCTTTCGAAGTGGGACAGCAGCTGCATTTTGGTGTAAGCATGGTAAACATGAAAATACCGTAAAACTGAATATATTTCTTAAATTGTTATTATTTATTATATCATTTATAGGCTCGGCGCAAACGAGCCACCGGCTTTACAGCCACCGGTGGCTGTCGAGTGCGAGCGAGTATACGCCGAGTGATGAGTGCGAGCGAGTACCTAGCGTAGAAGGTAGCGAGTGGCGGCCACCGGCCACGCGTTTGCGGTGAGTCCCACTTGAGGCTTTGGCCAGTCGTTCGTTTGCGCCGAGCCATATTATTTGTAACTTTTAATACAGGAGATTTTTTGTGCGTACCACAAAAATGCGTTTTTCCCCGTGCGGCGTAAAAAACATACCGAAACGCACCGCACCGTCGTGCGCGCCTGGCCTAAGCTCCTGAAAACTGGTCAATTTCATAATCTGTAAGGCCGGCAATACACGTTCGATTTTACTGACCAACATTTCTGAACTCAGCCGTTGCTGGCCTATCGGCGGATCCATTCGTCGTGTTCGCGGCAGTAGACGAAAATTATGGACGACGAAATACTCCTGCTTATTGCGTATTTGCTCGCGCTAAAGCAAAAAAAAATAAGAAGAAACGATGGTATTGGATTCATCCTATTAATTTTACGAGACTTAAAGACAGTCATTTCCATTTAAAGCATCCTAAATTACTATCATACTAAATCATCCACTATCACCCTTAATTAAATCCTAATTAATATCAAGAACGGTTTTTTGATTTTTATAGAATGATTACAAGGTTTTTTATGAACTTTTGAGCTTAATTAAATCAATAATAACAAAACAAAATACGGTATTGAGATTGACTATTTCTGTAGAAGAAAAATTGTGGCAGTCTTGACAGCCCACGTTTCATAGGCAATTATGATTCTCTACGGCCAAAGTGAGTCTTTCTATGTCATATCCATCCGCCATCGTTACACAATCTACGCGACGCGACGCATCCGTTCGACGCCAACGCAAGAAGCGGAATGATCAGTAGAAGCGGACTGACGAATCAGACGGAAAAGTCGGACGTATATTTTATTTACGAAACGCACGCATAAGGCGCCTTCAGACAGTCGGAACGACAATAAAATCGTAAACGCCGCGGCGCTGTTTCCGACTCGTGTCCGATCCGACTGTCGGATCGGATGTGTATTGAATGTTCAAACAAATGTATGGCAAGAGCGCCTTCCGATAGTCTGATCAGACTATCGGAACGGACTGTCGTAAAAAAACCGACGTGTATTCCCGGCCTAAACAAAGCTGACGAATATTTTGAATTGCGGTTTGACTTGACAGATATTCTATTTGGGATCTCTGATCACTGCAGCAACGTGGCAGCAACTAATCAAAAAGAGCATCCCGTTGAGTGGCGCATAAACCTGAACGGAACGCACCTTTAACAGCTAGTTTTGAAATGTCAAATAGACTGTCAAGAAGCTTCGCGGCAGCGGTTACTGTGTTTGTATTCTGTTCAAAATATTAATTCATATTGATTTATATTTCTCGAAATGTCCTGCAATTACGCCGACGGTCTATCCGACTACGAAGATAAAGGAATATTAGGAACACCAGAGGTGATAATTACGATACTTTGTGTAATATTGTGTTTTTTTTTTTCATAACTTCAAAACCTACATAAATGGAAAAGTAGTTCTATGATAAATAGAAAAAGGAAAACTAAATTAAAAAAATATTTTTTGTTAAGCATTGCCACAAGTGAATGTTTAGGAATTTGAGCCTTTTATGGTGTTAAAGTGAAACAGGCATTTTATACTTTAATGTTTATTGCAATGCCTCTCATATACCTACTATATACATATACTAAATGGTTACAAGAAAACAACTGCAGATACACTTAACGGCTTCTTTTTAGTATTAGATCAAAAAAACCTGGAAATTACAGTGAAAGGAAATCACGTTTGGTGATGAAAACTGGCATGAGTTTCGTGATTCCAGGCGATTTCTTATAAACCCGTCTCTTCTACATGATCCGCAGACAGCAGCAGATGCTTCCGTTACTATTTTGACCATTCGTTTGTTTGTTTATACTATTTATCGTGAAATTTTACAATGGGCGGGTTTATTGTCAGACAATCTCTTCCAAGCAATCCTACTATGAAGTTTTTATATGTATGTGTGCATGTAACATGTGTGTGAGTGTGTGTCTTGTTATTGTAGTTGATCGACATAATTGAACTGCAATTCTGTTAATTTTGTCCCAATGAAAAATGGGAGAGGAATAACCCAGCCGGTAATAGAACCTGGAACCTTACACAGTAAGATCAGGCGACCTAACCACTTGTGCTGCATACAGACTGACGAAAGGTAACATGAAATGAAAGAATTTGCCGTCCTCATTAGTGCGATGTATCATGCAATGTAACACACTTTGTAACAAATTCTTATAGTGTGAACGCCTTGCGCGCGCGAACTGTGCGTTTCATGCGAACGCTTCGAGCATTTCAAGTCGCTCGCGGAGTGATCCGTGATTTGTCGATTTTTCAACAACACAATAAAATACGCGCAGTGTGCTCAGAGCGCCCAGTGTGGACGGGTTGAGTTGAGACGCGCGTGAGCACGAACTGAACCAGGTATGGATACAGCTACGCATGAATCGTGGAGCGAAGAAAAAGCCATACAATTAATCGAGGCGTACAGAACAGGAGAAATTTTATGGAATCCACAAAATTGGTCGTCACACTCCATTCTCCTTGCGTGTTTTCAGCAGACTGATGCTACGTTCGCGCGCACGCCGGAAAAAGAACTCGGTTCGTGCATGCGCTGCGTCCACACTGATGAAATGCTCTTTTCACGTTACATTGTATGTCCATCCAACTTTTCATCAGTTTATACGCATCATAACAGACACTTAACCTTATAGACAATTCCAAATCGTTAAATATTATTCTAGACCAGGACTTCCTAACCGGTGGGGCGTGCCCCCCCGGGGGGCGTAGAGAGATCTTAGGGGAGGCATGAAGTGTTCGGATACTTTAAAAGGTAGATGATTGTAAAACAATGCAAGCGAATTATGTTTTAAAAAATCTTTCCAAAATGAACGCTCCTAAAATCGCTTGACAAAAAGTCGTAAATTGCGGCCACTTGGCGAACGAAAGAAGACAACACGAAGAGCCGAAATGAAAAATTCAGAGTGGATTCTGTGAATCTTGATCGAAAAATAACTCGCTAAGTGATATCTGTCTCTGTTTATTGAACGAGCAAAAGAGAGATGCCATTTTTAACATTACAGAAATCAAAGAGTAAAACTATACTTTTATTGCATTGAATGTCTCAATACCTATGGTTAAAATGTCAATTAGACAAATTGCAATGGGCATGAAATTAATAGCGGCCGAAAAAGCTAAAACGAACCTGATATCGATCAACTGGTTCAAAAAATGCAGGTGCAAACATCCCATTAATAAATAATAAATCGTGTGAAATAAATATCGTAAAAATAATTTGTGTTTTTATCGAAGCAATGAAGAAAAATATAGGGGGGCATGAAATTTTTTTTATAATCTGGGGGGGCACCATGCAAAAAAGGTTGGGAAACCCTGTTCTAAGGTATATTATACACAAATTCAATTATTATCTAACCTTTCTTGTTATCACTGGGTACTACTTTTTTATGAACTTTTATACTTATATATTTATTATTTATTTACATACTATACAGGGTATTTGGCAGATAAACCGACATATTTTTTTAGGGGATTGGGGCCTCATTTGCTAGCTTTTACCCATAGACTCTATGTCTAGGTATTTTTTTTTTGTTTTTTTTTTTATTACTTGAAATGTGTTTGTCATCATAACTCTTTTGTTTGTGGTAGAAGTAGCACATAATAGCTTTCGTTGTATTTTGCAATGTATTGTTAGGGTGAAAGTGGGATAGTTGCCGCAGGAGCCGTCGTAGAACTTTATTTTTACACAGGCAAGTGCAATCTTCGCGGTTGCCGCTCAAACACTATAGGGGCAAGGAGTTGTACTTTGCTTATAAGTATTAGCTGCGACCGTATCATGTTTGCAAGTCTTAATTTTGAAGTATGGGTCGTCTATCCTCCTGGGGCAACTATCCCACTTTTACCCTAATGCATGTTTTGTTTTTTTTTTTTTTAAATCAGTTTAATTATCAAGATTGGGTGTTCAGCCCTGACAAATTAGTATCTCTTATTTTGACCAAATAATGAATGTTCTATTACAGGTATCCAGTAAGGTTCGAAATGACTTTTAGTTTGTTTTAATAATGAATTTAGAGAGTGTCAATTTTTATACATCTACATATTTTTAAGATTTTTGAAGCTCATAAGTCATTTTCTTGAAACTAGTTGTATGAACTAATAATTTATTTAGATTAAAAATACATTGCAGAATACAGCACAAGTTATTTCGTGCTATTACTATCATAAACATAAAAGTTATGACGACTTAACCGCAAAAATTCGGGTAAAAAAAAAACCAGACAATTAGGACATACAGTTTATGGGTGAAAGCTAGTAAATCACCTCTCCAATCCCTGAAAAAATTGTGTCGGTTTATCTGCCAAACACCCTGTATATTTACATACAGTAGAACTCCAATTATCGAAACTCCGACTCTCCGAATCGCTGATTATCTGAAACTAAAACGGAAAAAAATAGGAAGGAAATCAGTATGTGGGAACAATTCTTCGGTGGGATGAGTTATGTACTCATCCCACCGAAGAATTGTTGAAAAAAGGGAATGGCCTCTTTAAAACAGTCTTTTAACCGTCAAACGTCACAATCTTGTTGCAACCAATGGACCAGTCTGTCATAGAAACCATGAAGCGCCATTTCAGAAGGCAACTTTTAAGGACTGTTTTGGTAGAGGGCGAAGACGAAGAAAAAAATGTTGGCTGACCAAAAAAAAATAATTTTTCAAAATTGACCTTAATGTCGAAGTTGAAGCAGACACGGGACCATAAACTGTTTTTCTTTAAAAATAGTTTTTTATCCTATTCTTGGAGTTCTACTGTACTATATATTTGTTCGTTGGGTAGCTTTGAGGTGGATTTTGACAATGTTGTGTTTTTTAGAAATTCGATTCGGAGGAAGTGTTAGATGAGAAATGCACTGTTTTGTACAATATGCTCAAGAATGCGAAGCACGTCGTAGTGCATACGGGAGCGGGGATCAGCACCAGTGCTGGAATACCAGATTTTCGGTAATAAAAATTAAAAAAAAATATATTTGAAAAAAAATTTTTTTTTCTTCTTTTTAATTAAGTTATGTTGTTTTAGCGGACCGAATGGAGTGTGGACGCTGCAGAAGAAAGGTTTGAAGCCAAATATCAATGTTTCGTTCACTGATGCAAAACCGACAATCACTCACATGGTCATAAAAAAATTAGGTGAGTTTTAAAATTATGTGGGGGAATTGATGGTATTTTTTGCAGTTTAGCAACCACCACTATATTCACCACACTGATTCCGAATCAGATCACTAAATGGGAGCAGTCTAAAATTTAACTATAAATATGTGATATATAGGCGTTAAAAGAACCGTCAAACATCTACAATTAAGGACTGAGCTAAATGTAAGCGGTGGCTGAGGTGCAGGGACCGGCGTTCGGTCTCCCCACCACAGACATTAGTGCTGTGACATCACTCGCCCGGTGCTACTCGACAGTCGATGGTGCGGTGTCGTACGCTAACGAAAGAATGCGTGTTCCCGTACCTCAGCCACCGCTTACATTTAGCTCAGTCTCCAACAGTACCTATAGTGGCGATAGGTAAAGTAAGTTTTTTTTTAAAAACGCTTTATCAACACTAGGGTTGCCAGACGTCCGGTTCGGTTTTAAACTGAACTGTTTGGTTTTCAGGGTCCTTGACTGGTGAGGAAAAAAATACGGATTTTTATGTTTAATCCAATACGACGAACCGACCTTCAAATATGGAGGTCGATTCGGTCTCTAAGCAGTATAAATTCCCTGAAAGTCTCGGATGCACAGCCCTGCGTCCAGATATAACTCTTTACTCTCTATCTCGGAAGATGGTCCTTATCGTAGAATTAACTGTTCCATGGGAATCAAATATCCCAAAAGACCACGAGTACAAATTAAATAAATACCATGATCTCGCAAATGCCGTCACCCGGAACGGCTTCACTGTTCACCTTCACGCGGTGGAAGTAGGCGCTCGTGGCCTGCCAGCTAAATCTTTGTTTCACCTTTTTAAAGATCTTGGTCTCTCCAGGAAAATAATCAACTCCTTTCTAGAAAAATTATCTAAAACCGCGATTTCCACATCTCAAATTCTATGACTTCGAAGGGGGAGTGAATGGGTGGTAAGGTGAACGCTCACATGTGGCAAGACAGCTGTCCTAAACCTACCACAGCTGGTCGTTAGTCCGGAATCCACTGTTCACCTCCCAGAAGTGTAATAATTATATATGATGGGCCCGATTTTTGGTCGGTGAATTCCATGGCAGCTCCGTTTGTATTTTATTTTTATTTTGTCCCCGAAGTCTGAATAGTTTTCTGATTTCAGGCTTCGGTATTAGTGATAAAACAATTTTAATTCACTTGAAAAAAATTGGAAAGTGAAAAAGCTCAGAAAATGGGTACCGCATGCATTACATTACTCAACCATCGCAATAATGAGGGAATTTTGAATCGTATCGTTACTTATGATGAAAAATGGATGCTGTACAATAATCAGAAACGCTCATCACAATGGTTCAACCCAGGGGAACCGGCCAAATCTTGTCCCAAGCGAAAGTTGACTCAGAAAAACTCCGGTACTGGTGAGTGTCTGGTGGACCAGTGCTGGCGTCATCCACTACAGCTTCTTAAAATCTGGCCAGACGATTACAGCAGATCTGTATTGTTAACAATTGCAAACCATGATGGAAAAGCTAACCGTTAGACAACCGACACTGATCAATTGATCTAGCCCACTGCTGCTTCAAGACAACACTAGATCACACACTGCACAAAAGACGGTCGCTAAATTAGAGCAGCTGCGATTGGAATGTCTCCGACATTCACCATACTCCCCGGACCTTGCTCCGACAGATTACCACTTTTTCCGGAATTTGGACAATTTCTTGCAAGGAATAAAAATGAGGCAGCCCAAACCGCCTTAAAAGGTTTTTTTTTGCCATATTTTTGAAAGGAGCGAATTTGAAATGAAAGCGAACCATCAAGCAAATGTATATTATGCTAGAAATCGTATTATAAATAGGATAAAACGATTTTACCGCTTGAAGTTTGTAGCATGCAACGTTTCGGCGACGTTGCAGTCGCCGTTATTCAGGGTAGACTAAAGTACTATCAATTGTCATCCGTTGTTCTGCGGGTAGGCGGCACACTGCTGCTGTTACTCCGCAAGTTATAACGAATTTTTATAAACCGCTGTGCACACTACACTCACTATCCTGTGTCACATCCTTGCGCTCGGCAATGGGCAATGAAAACATTTTAGGAAGAGGGTTCCACCTAGTAGAAAGTTTGTAACTTTAGTCTCTATTGGAGTTCGGGGTTCATCTTATTTCAATGGCTTCTTGGATCATGCCCCGGATCATCCTATTTATAATGTCAAACAACCGCAATACTTGAGCGTCTCAACGTATGTAACATTGCATTGTAATTTAATTTAGGTAATTTTTCATTATTTTCTTATTTGTTTTTAGTTCAAATGGGGATAGTGAAATACGTGGTGAGTCAGAATATCGACGGTCTGCATTTGAAATCCGGTTTGGAGAGACGGCACTTGGCGGAACTGCACGGGAATATGTTCATCGAGAAGTGTAACGCTTGTCAAAGGTATGATGAAATACTACTGTTGAAATGGGGATCTTTGCTGCTATTTTTTCTTCTAGAGCAGTGTTATTAAAAGTGTGGTACGTGAACCCCCAGGGGTTTGCCATTTGATGGTAGGAGGTTCGCAACTACATTTACGTAATGGCGGCTGGACGGCTGGCAAGCTGGACTGAATCTCGCTTGCCTCGCTTGCTCTCTCCCGCCCGGGCGATCCGCAATTGTCCATAATTGCACCTAAAATCGACTCAATATGCGACAAGAAACAAGCCCACCAATCACATTCATAACTTTCGTCAATGTTTCACCGTTTAACAAACCTTTTTTATTAAATAAGAAAACCTTAAAAGCTAGATTTTTTTAAAGTTATTGTTTTTCCTTTGGGGGAGTTGCGTTAGGGGTTCGCAGTCGTTTGGAAACTTTACTAAGGGTACGTGGCATAAGTTTGAGAAACCCTGCGCAGTGGCCCAAGGAGGTGTGAAGTGATTGACGCACAGCATGTGGCATATCACACGCTCGCCTGGTATGTCGCTTACTTTGCGCCTACTTGGTCCGGTTGGCCCTAATTAATTTATTTTTCCTTTTTTTATAGTCATCTTTTTTTATAGCTCTGTCTATTTTATAGTTTTAAGTTAATTTTGTTTAGCCAACGAACCACTTGTACTACGTAAGGTATAGGTCAGCTGTTAGACATTGCCGCAAGGCAATAAACCTGCCTTTTTATTGAGGTAAAGAGTTTCATTATTATTATTAATGCCGTCTACAAAAAGTTTTGTGCAAAGGATTTGCACACGCACTCGAGTGGTGATTGTGTCATATATATTTTTTTGTAGACAATTTGTCCGAGGCGCTCCCGTTGAGACTGTCGGTCAAAAATCACTGGGAGGACGATGCCGAGCGCTACGCGGAACCGGCACAGCAACATGTCGTGGTTTTCTGTACGACCTCGTTTTAGATTGGGAACACAGCTTGCCCGACGATGATTTAACACTTGCAGATCTGCATTCAAGGTAAAATTTATAACATTTGTTATACATATATCCTGATTAAAATCCTTTGAAAAGTGGATCGGTTCAGGGTTCGGTTCTTGGTCCGGTGCTCTTATTGCTTTACGTAACCTGCTATTTTCAATGGTCCTCTTTTGATTTATTACACGACTGCCTAACAAAAAAGGAGTGAAATGTGTTCAAGGTTCATCTATGTGTTTTCCGTTTCTTTATTCCACCATAACTTCTAAACGCTCAAACCGATTTAGAAGTATGCGGTATTGTTAGAGTCGGAATGGCATTCCGAGTGTCATAGGGTATCTTAACCCTTGGAGTAAATGGGTATTTTCATGGATGCATCTGTCTCTTTTGCAGGATTTTCGGCGACATCGACCTTAAAGTACTATAACTACGAAACTACTACACCAATCATAAAAAGAACAACTGCACAATGATTGCATTGAAATTTCGAATATAGAATATTGAAATATCATTTTGTAAAACAATTAGATAATTATGAATAAATATGAGAACGTCAAAGAAGTGAAAAAAACGCGGAACCAGATCTGGTCGTATCATACTCAACGGATAATTGTTTCAGAAGCAGATTTGGTCGTATCATACTCAACGGGTTAACTGTCTAAATATCAAATAAATAGTTATCTAAATGTCCTAATCTCTAAATGTCAATAAATTAACATATTTTTAAAAACAAAATTGTGTATTTTTAGTTTTGTCTTTTTTAACAAGTTTTGGGTTCTAAAATAAAAGTGAAGAGCTTTTTCATATAGGTACTAATCAACTCAGCCGACTCTTTGGTTATTGAAAAACAGACAGACTTTTTTCTATCCTATTCTCGGGACTCAAATGAGTGAAAATATATTTCTAATAATAATGAGATACATCCGAATGAGTACTAGGACAGACAGTGAGGACCCTTTATATAAAATTCATAATAAGCTTTTTATATGTATTAATTATTTAGAAATGTAGTTTAGAATTACAAAACTAATCAAAAAAAAAATCAAATTATATAATCAATATTATCATTATCATCCTTATTAAATTTGTTCAGTACAAAATAGATAAGCTTTGACCAAAATAGTTGTGTCACCCCAAGATTTTCGCGGCAAGCAGACAACCCCTCAACCAACCCCCACCAACCCCCAAACCCCCATTCCCTGCCAAATCTCCCCTTCCTCCCAACCACCCCCTCCCCATCCGACAGTGATTATATCATGTGACTATGATAGCAAATGTAGTATTTTAAAGTATTTTGTAGTATTTTTGTCGTAATAAAATGGTATTTTTCAAAAAATTATGTAGTATTTTCCTTAATACGGCGGAAGAATATTTAAAAAAAAAATGCGTCGCTTTTAAACGAGATATTTGACAACGTGATTTCGGTCCATCTGTGTTCCGAATTGCAAGGCACTAACTGCAATATTTCGAGATTGAAGTAGTAGACTAGTGCGCTCTCTGGTGGCCCGATTTCAACTACAATCGTTTCAACTCTTGCCATGACCGAATGATGCCTGCATGCCAAATTTCAGCTCAATCAGATAAAGCTTTTAGGCGCTATTGTCAAGGAATACTCACACACAAACCCACAAACAGGCTTCAGTCTGAAAATGGTCTTAATCATCTCGGGAGGGTTCAAAATGTATATAACAGTTCATCTCCAGAACATTTTTTAGCGCGTTGACAATACTTTTCCTCTGCTGGAAAAGTAAAAGTTGCAATCAAAGGAAAAGAACTCACTTCCTAAAAGCGAAATATGAACTCACTTCCTAGAAGCGAAATAAGAACTCACTTCCTAGAAGCGAAATAAGCTGAAAGACAACATTAGATTTTTCCAATCTACCTCCATATTTAGGTAGCACGGTTATTTTAGTCCTAACGGGTTGATTCTGAGCACACGTATATTTAAGATTTCATCTTGGACAGTTTACGCCACTACCATAATCTACAATAAGGATAACTTGAAACCTATGCTCTTTGAATCAAACATGAAACACCCACAACTTCAAGCGAATATAACTTTAAACTAAAACTTACATCAGAATTGATTAATCTTTAATTTCAGCGTTGCAGATCTGAGCATCTGCTTTGGGACGACCCTGCAAATCATTCCGAGTGGAAATCTACCGACGTACACCTTGAAAAATGGAGGAAAGCTTGTCATCGTCAACTTGCAACCGACGAAGCACGTGAGTCCTGTCCCTGATGATTTTATCCCACCGTTTTCCAAATATTAACGCAGTTTGTCTTCGATCTCGTTTAGCCTCGGATCTAAGGATGCGGGGGGAGGGGGGGGGGGGGAGGGGCAAACCGGGCGGAAATTAAGGAACCCCAAATTCGTACGTTTAAAAAAAAACCATTCACTAAAGCGCCTATCATCCAGGGCTTGCCATACTATCGATTGCTCATTTGATTTTGGAACGCATCCTAAGTGGATTTTTGAACACTTGCATAGTGTGTGTGATGTCTCTACCAGGAGAATTTCCATTGTGTCTCGAAAAATTCCTCCCCACAGACAGAAGGGGATTAAGGGAACGACCGAACTTCAAGCAGCAGCTGGTATTTGTGTGGTTGATTAAGTGAGCGAGTAATTAGCATTGGTTTTCTTTGTTATCACCTACTCTTTAAAACTACACTATACTTACTACTGTAATTACTATTATAATTACTACTTGTAACAAAAACTGCTTTTTTTATGACATTACTTTCGCGATTCATGCTTTTCCGTGTGCAGATCCATGTAATTACATGTTTCGGTGTCATTTGCACACGTTTTCTGGCGTCTCTACTATTTTTCCGAAGTTTTCTGCTTCATTTTCGTAACGGCGTAATTAAGTCACAACTTGACTTAAAAGTCGACTGTAAAAGTCGTAAAAAACCGTTTTCTGACGTTTAAGAAGGTGTCGAACGCTACTCGTTGGTTCAAGCGGAAACGTCAAAAGGTGACATCACTGTTTCATCAGCCTTTCAAAAATGGCATTCTTTGGTGATTTTGGAGTGTGGAAGCGCAGGCGTAAGAGCTGAGGATCGGCGTCGCTGCCGACGAGTATAGCGCGGCGCAGTTTTTAATTCATGTAGTTCTTTTCTGGTAAGCGATTATTGTCAATTTTTTGCGGTTAGCACATGTCGGTGTATCGACTCTAACCGGGTTTTTTTTCCTTGGCTTCAGACGGGCGACGAGCACCTCTATTTTTATACCATTTTCTATCAATAATACACCTGTAAAGCATCAACTGCCGTAGCGTGGCGGCCTGCTTCTTGGAGCATTTTAGTGATCGGAGTGTTCAAATTCCGGACCTACCTACTGTCGACTTTTGGAGGATTTATATACTGCTGTGCTGTGATCGTGTGCCTTGCACCTTCTTCGTTTTGCTGTGCCCGTGGAGAAACGGAATAAAGAACGCTGAAAAGAAGCAACGTGTTCTCATTTCCTTTTTTACAGCTGAAGAAAGAGTTGCTACCTCCTGGCAAAACCAGTGACAAACCTGTGAGACTTACCCACCCTGTTAAATCTTGTGCTTAATTTTTTTTTGTATCAAGTGCTGGTTTTTTTTAGTTTCAGCTTTAACCTTTAAAAAGCTGTGGCGTCCAATTTTTTCTGAAAGTTAGTTTTTTATGTTTATTGGCTTCGGCTTTAAATAATACTTCCTGCACTTGATTTCTGTTCGTGGATATTCTACGACTAGGTATAACCAGGTCCAACCCGCGGGTTCATATTGGGAACCTGGCAGTTACATACATACTGGCGCTGCTGTCACATACTGGCGCCGCTGTTACATACTGGCGCCGCCGTTATATACTGTCGCCCAGCGTGGAGCCTTAGAACTGGTTTTAACCTAAGTAGTAATTCTTTCTTTAGTTTGTGAGACACGTCTGCGTTTACTTAAACGTTTTCTTTAATGTTTAACCTGTAACATTTCTTGTAACTTAAATTTAATATTTTAAGCGGTTACCGCGAAAAAGTTCTATTGTATACAGACTTGCCGTTTCTTTTTCACATAGTTTTTTAAAGATATTGTACATAATATCTAGTATCATTGTACAGTAGCTCGAGGTACAGTATAGCGGTTTTGTAATTTTTTGTTTTTAATTTGTAATCCGATACGGTTGTCGGGAAATAGCCCCGTCATTAGGATAGAGGCTTGCCATATTTGAAGGATTATCTACTGATTACTAATATTGTTTTTCTTTCTCATTTTTTCTGTTCTATTTGGTAATCCGATACGGTTGTCGGGAAATAGCCTCGTCAGCAAGATAGAGGCTTGCCGTGTTCGAAGATTGTTATAGACTGTTTATTAAATTGTTTTTTTGTAAATTTCAGGTCCGAAGATTGAATACTCCGCTCCATTGGTTAAAGGTGTCAGGTGAATAGAGGTGCTCGTCAGCAATCGTTGAGGTCAGATCGTTCTAGTTATTTATTTTCTAAATTTATTTTTTATTTTGAAAAAAAAAATATTTCGTTTTTTTTGTTTGTTTATTGAGCAGAACAATTTTTTATATTTGATTTTTTACCATAAATAAAAAAAAATTTTTTTTTTGTGAATTATTTTTTTTTGTCAATTATTTTTTTGTTTTTTTTTTAAATTTTTTTTTATAAAAAAAACTTTTAAATTTTCTGCTTGTTTATATTTTTAATACGCAAGTAGTTGAGATGGCTTCCCCCGTGCTTGTGTATTATTCTGCCTCACACTTAGTTAAAAAAGAATTGGATTACGAATTCAAAATTCGGGAGGTTACCCCGACGCTTGTGGAGTCGATGCGCCGACAGTTTAGTTCGCTGCTTAAACAGTTTCCTGCAGATTCAATCACGTCGACGGATCTGGATCCCGAGCAAGAGTTTAACGAATGTTCCATTCGACTCTTGTGTCTCCAAGAATTTGTCGAGGATTTGGTAGAGAACAATACTCGACCTTTGTTTAAACGCGTTTGTACAAAAACAACGCATCTTTTTTATAGAGTATCGCGTATAACGTCTGGGGTTGTACCGACAGCTTCGTTTGAACGTCTTCAGGCGGAGATTTTAGAGATCGTGAAGGTGCTAGAGGAGTGTTCAGATATTGTGAGAGCTCCTAGTCCAAATTTACTGCCGTCTACTTCTGTACAGGTAGAGGTGCCTGTGCCGGTACATCCTTTAGGGGTGACATCGGTTTCATCAAATAATCTTTTTGTTCCGTTAGCCGTTCCAAATGTTCCGAGTGTACCTAATGCGGGTAATTCGGTTTCCGAACCCGAGGTTTTTGTTAGGAATCCGGTCGCTGTCAGTAGGCCGTATGATTTTACTAATGAACAGGTGTTAAAGCCTTTGAGTTTAGGGTTTGTGTTTGATGGAAAGTCATGCGTCGTAGAATTCCTGGAACGCCTTGAGGAAAATCGTCTGGCACGAAATATTTCTGATGCACGGTTGCTGAAATCGGCGTGCGAGTTGTTTCAACATCACGCGCTCGCTTGGTATAGGACGGTTGCTTCCAGGATTGACAATTGGCCACAGTTGGCCAAAGAACTTCGCCAAAATTTTGGCAGTCAAACCTTCGACCGGCGATATGTTGAAACGGGCTCGCGCTCGAATTCAGAGACCGGATGAACCTCTTCATCTTTTTGTTACTGAAGTATTGGGCTATTTTAATAAATTATCCAGGCCCTTGCCGGAGGCGGAGCAGCTGACAATCCTAGTACCTAATTTAAAACCTTACCTGCAACAATGTTTCGCGTACATCCCTGTTCATTCCATACAAGAACTGCTTCATGTGGGGAAACAGCAGGAACTCACGCATGTGGCTATAAATGAGTATAACGCTAACCTGCAGGCACTTTCAAAAGCCAAGCCTTCTGCGTCTAGAGCAGTTCACTCTGTCGATTGTACTGGTTCCGGTAATAATGGTACGGACGTTCCTCTTGAGGAACATCTTCATCAGTGCACAGTGTCCGCTGTTGATTCTTTATCCACTCGTACTCAAGAATCCCATAGAGGTTCGAGCAATCGGGGTGGTTTTCACCGAGGTGGTTACTCCCGAGGCAAACCGAATAATGCGGGTGGTCCTCGAGGAGCGTATAGTGGTCATCAGAGGGGTTCACATCACGGGCACTCCAAGTACTGTTACCGTTGCGGTAAATTTAATTTTACCGTGACAACTTGTCCGGATTGTTCAAAAGGTAATAATTCTCCCAATTCTACTTCTGCCGATTCAAAAAACTCGAGAACCGAGACAGAGTGAATGCGTTTGTTCACTCTGTCTCTGCCTTGTTCGAAGAGGAAAAAGACAACCGTCGTCCATTTTTAGATGTTGCGTTGGGTGATATTGCGGTTTGTGGCTTGCTTGACACTGGTTCGAGCGTCACAATTTTGGGTGCCGACTCACATCGATATTTAATTGAGATCGGGTATACCCTGCACAAGACTTCGTCTTGGACTTTAAGTACCGCAAATGCTAGTACGGTTAGGACGATCGGTTATATGTCTTTGCCTTTCAAATTTAATAATCGTTGTCAAGTGATCCGAGCGGTTGTGGCTCCGGATATTGGCACTTCTCTTATATTAGGCATGGACTTTGTCCGACAATTTGATTTAGCTCCGGAAATTGTGAAGTTCGTTAGGTTTGAGGATAGTGATGTTAGTTGGCATTCAGTCAGCGAAGTGAGGGTTTTGCATCCTTTCGCTTCTCTGACTGAGAATCAGCAGTCCTTAGCAAACAAAATGATCGATGGTTTTCAAAAAGTTTCGACAGACGTTAAGGGTCTTGGTCGAACTAATTTAATATCCCAGGTTATCGACACGGGTAATCATCCACCGGTGAAACAGCGGTATTATCCCATGTCTCCCGCTCGTTTAGCATTGTTAAATGAAGAAGTTGATCGTATGCTAGAGTTAGGAGTAATTAAACCTAGCAAAGGGGGTTGGAATAACCCAACCATTTTTGTTCCGAAGTCCGATGGTACTTTAAGATTTTGTCTGGATAGTAGGAAGCTCAACTCGATAACGAAGCCGGATGCGTACCCTCTTCCGAGAATTACTACCATCCTGGACAGTTTACGAGACGCTAACTACTTGTCTTCCATCGACTTGTCGGCCGCCTTTTGGCAAATCCCCTTAGATCCGGCCTCTCAGGAAAAGTGCAGTTTTACGGTTCCTGGACGTGGTTTCTTTGCTATGCAAGTCTGTCCGTTCGGCATGCGCAATTCTCCTGCCTGCATGCAACGGCTCGCTGATCAGTTGTTCGACCCGTCGTTCGATAACAAAGTATTTTGTTACCTGGATGATATCGTTATTGTCTCTTCAACTTTCGAAGAGCATATTTCATTGTTAAACCGAGTGTTAGATCGTCTCGTTTATGCTAACCTAACGATTAATTTCAAAAAGTGTCAATTTTTTCGTCGAGAACTTAAGTACCTAGGGTATGTAGTAGACTCTCATGGTCTACATACCGATCCCGAAAAAGTACAATGTATTTTAGACTTTCCGACTCCTAGTTCGCCTAAGTTGGTTAAAACTTTCCTTGGGATGGCCGGTTGGTATCGTCGGTTTATCCGAAATTTCTCCTGTATTGCTGCTCCTCTGTCACGTTTGACCAGTACCCGCAAAGGTGCTCCCGCATTTTCGTGGTCACCAGAAGCGGAAGAGGCCTTTCAAAAATTGAAGTCAGCTCTAATTTCTAGTCCGATACTAGCTTGTCCGGACTATACAAAGCCATTTGCGTTACACTGCAACGCATCGTTGTACGGTTTAGGCGGCGTACTTACCCAGACAGTGGATGGCGTAGAACATCCCATCGCTTTCACGAGTAGGACTCTCTTACCCGCTGAAACGCGATACTCTGCTACCGAACGGGAGGCCCTAAGCGTGATTCATGCAATCGAGCATTTTCGCGGCTACTTAGAGGGCGGCCCCAAAGTCAAAATTTTCACGGATCATGCCAGTCTTCTGTGGTTTTTGAGTCTGAAAAACCCAACTGGCCGTTTGGCCAGATGGGGTATTCGGCTGTCCGCCTTTGACTTTGAGATCGTCCATAAGAAAGGCGTCGAAAATGTGGTTCCTGATGCGTTATCGCGTTTGCTGCCCGTTTCATCTGTTTCTGTGGTCGCCGATCCTTGGTACAACGATTTGTTCCAAGCGGTATCTAATAACCCTGCCGCTTACCCTAATTACCAGATTAAGGATGCAGAGTTGTATCGCTACACGAAGGGAAAGTACCAGCTCACCAGCGCTTATGACTGGAAGTTAGTGGTACCCTTACCTCTCCGAGAGAAGCTTATACACGATAACCATGCGTCCGATCTGTCTTTGCATTTTGGGGTTTTTAAAACTCATCGTCGCCTAGCAATGCGCTATTTTTGGCCGAATTTGCACGGAGATGTGGTCAAATTCATTTCCCAATGTGAAACTTGCCAACAGTATAAACACCCAAATATTTCTCCTTTGGGTCAGTTAGGCAATCCAAAGTCTTGTTCTTTCCCTTTCCAGATGGTCTCCGTCGATTTGTTGGGTCCCTATCCGATGACGAGAGATCGGAATATTCACATACTAGTAGTTACTTGTTGTTTCAGTAAATACTGTTTGCTTTTCCCTTTAAAGAGGGCTACTAGCAAAATCGTGACTCGTATCATGGAGCATGAGGTTTTCCTGCGTTTTGGTGTCCCTCAGTATGTTATTTCCGACAACGGAAAACAATTTATTGGAAAGGAGTTTACCGAACTAATGTCCAAGTATCGGATACCTAAGGTTTACCTAAATCCAAAGTATTGCCCTCAGGTCAATCCAACTGAGAGGCAGAATCGAGGAGTTGTCACGGCGTTGGCGTTGTCTGTAAAAAACGACCATCGCTCTTGGGACCTCCACCTTTCTGCCATTCAGATGGCGATCAATTCGGCCGTTTCGGAGGCTACGGGTTTCAGTCCTTTCTTCTTGGTTCATGGTCGAGAACCTATCTTAGACGGTTCGTTTTATACTCAATCTCCTGAGTCCCAAGCTGAGGTCCTCTTTGGCAGTCGTTTGTCCTACGCTCAAGATCTGAGCGAACTTTCCGGCGTTTTTCATACCGTGAGGAAGAAACTTGACAATGCGCATGCTCACAATAAAACGTATTATGACCGTAAACACCGTCCTGCGGAGTTTGAGGTGGGCGATACGGTTTACAAGAAAACGTACTTCTTGAGCAATGCGGGGAATTATTTTATTTCAAAGTTTGCCCCACGTTATGAAAAATGTCGGATAGTCAAGAAACTGTCGGCTCTGGTATACGAGTTGGTTAATGCTCAGGGAAAGAATATTGGCTCTTGGCATATTAAGGATTTCAAATTAAATCCTAAAGGGTCTAAGTAATTTGTGTAATTTTTATGTCTCTCGTTAACATTCTTCGGAAAGTTGTCTTTATGAGTTCGACTAGATTGACTTTAAAAATGTGTTCCTTACAAAGGTGTAGTACCGAGTGGTTACTATCACTGAAATCATTTCGTTTGAGATCAGTCTTGCTAGTAAACCTGTCTAGCAACACTGTAGATTGAATTTATGTCATGAGAGGGAAGTATGCAAGGTGATGGTATGAAAGGTAGTATTGGACATTTTTCAAATACCGGAGGAGGTTTTAGTTCTGTCGTGGTCTAACAATATAGTCATCGGTTTCTTTTGTCCACAGCCAGTATTTGGTTTGATTATTGGACGTTGTTGGTGTTCCTTCAGTAGGAGTGGTGGTTTATTACGGTTGTTTAGGACACCAGGTTTTGTTGTTTTTCTTTTACATGGGCTTTGTGCTTCCATGGTAAGTCGTAGTTTAGTTGTTGAAGTAGTTTTGTGTTCTCTACGGGAAAGTGGAGAGTTTTCAAATGGCAGTTGACCTCTGCAGAACTTACCTACCAGGGTTTCCACTTTAGTTAACGGGAAGATTTTGTTTATTTATTTGTATGTTTTGGTAGACTTGTTTACCCTTATTGAAGGTAGCTTGGTCATTTGGTTTAGAAGAGTATTTTTTTTTTCCTGTCTTATACACTGTTATAGACGTTGTGGCGTTTTTGTTAGCCCATGTGAGTGGAGCTAGAATCGGGACGATTCATTTGAAATCGTTCGTTGGCTCTTCCGATTTCTTTTTGGAAGGGGGGCTGTAACAAAAACTGCTTTTTTTATGACATTTCTTTCGCGATTCATGCTTTTCCGTGTGCAGATCCATGTAATTACATGTTTCGGTGTCATTTGCACACGTTTTCTGGCGTCTCTACTATTTTTCCGAAGTTTTCTGCTTCATTTTCGTAACGGCGTAATTAAGTCACAACTTGACTTAAAAGTCGACTGTAAAAGTCGTAAAAAACCGTTTTCTGACGTTTAAGAAGGTGTCGAACGCTACGGTTACGGCAATGACGTCTCTATTCTCGTTGGTTCAAGCGGAAACGTCAAAAGGTGACATCACTGTTTCATCAGCCTTTCAAAAATGGCATTCTTTGGTGATTTTGGAGTGTGGAAGCGCAGGCGTAAGAGCTGAGGATCGGCGTCGCTGCCGACGAGTATAGCGCGGCGCAGTTTTTAATTCATGTAGTTCTTTTCTGGTAAGCGATTATTGTCAATTTTTTGCGGTTAGCACATGTCGGTGTATCGACTCTAACCGGGTTTTTTTTCCTTGGCTTCAGACGGGCGACGAGCACCTCTATTTTTATACCATTTTCTATCAATAATACACCTGTAAAGCATCAACTGCCGTAGCGTGGCGGCCTGCTTCTTGGAGCATTTTAGTGATCGGAGTGTTCAAATTCCGGACCTACCTACTGTCGACTTTTGGAGGATTTATATACTGCTGTGCTGTGATCGTGTGCCTTGCACCTTCTTCGTTTTGCTGTGCCCGTGGAGAAACGGAATAAAGAACGCTGAAAAGAAGCAACGTGTTCTCATTTCCTTTTTTACAGCTGAAGAAAGAGTTGCTACCTCCTGGCAAAACCAGTGACAAACCTGTGAGACTTACCCACCCTGTTAAATCTTGTGCTTAATTTTTTTTTGTATCAAGTGCTGGTTTTTTTTAGTTTCAGCTTTAACCTTTAAAAAGCTGTGGCGTCCAATTTTTTCTGAAAGTTAGTTTTTTATGTTTATTGGCTTCGGCTTTAAATAATACTTCCTGCACTTGATTTCTGTTCGTGGATATTCTACGACTAGGTATAACCAGGTCCAACCCGCGGGTTCATATTGGGAACCTGGCAGTTACATACATACTGGCGCTGCTGTCACATACTGGCGCCGCTGTTACATACTGGCGCCGCCGTTATATACTTTAAAACTACACTATGATTATTAGTTGATGTGGTAATAGATTATTTCGCGGAAAGTAAAGTTGTAGCAAGATCAAATAGTAAAATTTACTGGGACCTAAGGATTAGTGTGCGTACAGTCTGGCTTGTGCTTTGTCTACACTGGTTATATGTATTCTATATTTAGGGAGTATTCTGGTCTAGGAATTTGAAAGACTATTTTTTTCAAAGTTTGCATATTTTCAAATTTTAGACTTTAGGAATATGTCCTCTAAAGGATTTTTCAAAATTTGAATTATTTTCGAAGTTACAGCGACTTTTGTGACGTGGCAAATAAACCGAACGAATCGATCAATAGACCCTCGTACTATAATGTAATCCCCATGATTATGACTATCCATATGACTTCATGAATCACCAAATCCATATGACTTCATGATTATGAATCTATAACAGCTGGCTTAGCTGTAAGAACTTCAGAAAATGTTAATTTTGAAGTAGAACCAAATGTGAGAATTAGTCCCATTAACTGAGTTACGCTCCCGAAACTTGTCTCAAACTTTAAACGCTTTTTTCTCGCAACTACTTTTTTCTACCTTGTTGACATGATATCTCAAGTTCTACTTACACGATTTATTTGAAATTTGATGGAAATTATCTTTGCTTATCCTTCTGTATCCGGGAGCATGGATTTTGAAAAAAAATTGCAATTAAAAAAATAGTGGCAACTATTTTTTATTTTTAAATCTTTGCCATTTCACGGAAACAAAGAATATCTTTTTTCCAATGGTTTGAGCCAAAGCGATGTCCTTACTAATCAAGATATTTTGTCTTTCTTTATATCATAACACTTAAAGGGTTGGAAACATGTAAAACCAGGATGCACCTTTCTTTCTAGGCCCTGCTTCACTAGCCTTTAACCCCTTGAGTATGATACGACCAAATCTGGTTCTGAAACAATTATCCGTTGAGTATGATACGACCAGATCTGGTTCCGCGTTTTTTTCACTTCTTTGACGTTCTCATATTTATTCATAATTATCTAATTGTTTTACAAAATGATATTTCAATATTCTATATTCGAAATTTCAATGCAATCATTGTGCAGTTGTTCTTTTTATGATTGGTGTAGTAGTTTCGTAGTTATAGTACTTTAAGGTCGATGTCGCCGAAAATCCTGCAAAAGAGACAGATGCATCCATGAAAATACCCATTTACTCCAAGGGTTAACTATTTGAATTTAATTTTTTTTGTGATTTTTTTTATATTTTCGAAATGGTAATGAACACTTTGTGTAACGGTGTGTTCTAGCTGACTGACGATTTTTCAGCCCGGAGATAGAACACGCATTTTTAAACTATTTCCAGTAGTATCAGGTTGGTATGATAAATAAAGAGATATTATGGACTGTATTGGACTTATGGGATAAATGGACGTTTCATAACGATGGAACAAATGCCAACAAATCACCAACCTTTTCGACGGTCAATCAGTGCACCTGACGGAATGATGAGCTGCTTGGCTCCCACTCGATTTCACAAACTTCGACCGCGAAGATGCTGGACCGCATGCGCAATTCTTAAAACAGCACACACCAATTTGGACGAGAGTTTTTCGACGATTTTGCAATAATGATGCGACGGCGGGTAGCATTCAACTCGAACGAACAAAGTGACCGCGCGGTGTTCCAGACTCGCTTATGTGTGTGTGTGTCCT
This sequence comes from Micropterix aruncella, assembly GCA_944548615.1. Taxonomy (NCBI): domain Eukaryota; kingdom Metazoa; phylum Arthropoda; class Insecta; order Lepidoptera; family Micropterigidae; genus Micropterix; species Micropterix aruncella. The sequence goes on along the minus strand of OX155959.1, from coordinate 27,664,032 downwards.
TTATGACGACGCGATACACACGTAATAATTTGTTGGCACTGTGGGATTTGGAATTAGGAGTTTGGTACAGGATTATACACTTTGTAAAAAAAATGGATTAAAAAAAAGGTTTTTTTTTTAATTTTCTCGGAAAAACGCCTAAAATTTATGCCTCTAGACCGGAATACCCCCTTGATCACACATTAGGAAAATTTATTAGCAAATAGGTAATATATTTATTTAACGATTCCTAATCTCCGGTCACCAAAAACCCACCCAGTATATTTTATTCCTGAGATTTTAAAAATCATTAATCTTAAATGTTGGAGGGGAGGGGCGACACTTTCACCGACACACATGTTAATTGTCTATTTTCGTTTCTTTCAGGATAAAAAAGCCAGCCTTGTGATCAATTCTTACGTCGACGACACCTTAAAGCGACTGATGAAAAAGCTGGAATTTGAAATACCGGAATATTCCTTCGATTCTGATCCCACCAAAACGAACATTGGTTTAGAATGGTTCATTCCTAAGGTGATCATCAGCGATTTAAAGTTGAAATATAAAGAGTGCCTTAAAAATCGCAATTTGAAGAAACAGAAGAGAAGCTCCACTGCGCTGAAGAAGAAAGAGGAAAAAGTTAGGAAAGTTGATACGGTTTCTGACGTTGTGACGCTGACTGATTCCAGAGAGATCGGGGAGACACATGATGTTAAACCGGATATCGACGTCAAAAAAGAGGAGGACATTTGCGAGCAAGTTGATTTTGACACACCTGTAATAGATTCGACACTTCAACAGTTCCATGACACTATTATAAGCAATGAAACTATAAAATGCTTATCATAATTTTTCTGTCTTTTATTTTCCTATATTATTATTGTATTTATGTGTGCGTAATGGTAATGTATTTGCATAATAGTAATGTACAAAAAAAAAACAATTATAAATATATATTTTTTTAACAAGGCATATGCTATTTCGTGGAACCCACCGTGTTGCCTATTGGCCCCATCTTCTAGGTGGGCATTCCTAGAATCACGCAGTCAAACACTCAGGCGGTCACCCATCCTAGTATTGACCGCTCCCGCCGCTGCTTAACTTCGGTATCAACGAGAACCGGTGACAACGGGGCTACTGACGCTACAACATATATAGCGGATGGAACGCTTCAATAAGTACAAGAGACGGGTGTTACATGTTCAATCTCTGGCATCAGTTCAGTCCGTGACGTCGGTCAGACTGACGGGAAACGTTTATTGCGTTGTTGCGTTTCGTTTATTGCGTTGACTGATAGACTGAACTAATAGATTTTCAAGCATTGATAATTTCTATCAGTCCATCAGTCAGTTCATGATCAAGGTCGCGGACTGAACTGATGCGTAAGTGAATGAGACACCTATCTGAATAAGTATTGAATAAGTAGCACCTATCTGAGTCAGTGCTGAATTAACCCATGTAGAAATTTCGGGGTCTCCCCCTTTGCACTTTTCGGGGCCCCTTTGGGCTGAGAAACATTCTGACGACGATAGGGGCTCTAAGCTATACCTTGGAGAGCTAATTGGCCCTGTTGCAGTTAGGCCACTAAGACCCATGCGTGAGGGTCGGCCAAACTCACGGGTCAAGCTCGGCAGCTTTCATGCAAAAGTTTGAGCCCTGGTAGGACCCTGGCCTGCGGGCCAGTTCGCCTAGGAATCTCTCTTCGGGCACTCCTGGACGGTCTGCGCACCGTGCGGCGTCAGCCAATAGACTGTGCATTCCGACTGATAAGTCGGGGGAGTCTGGAAATGGCTTTGTTTCCTATAGAGCGGGGACGCTTGTTTACCTAGTGGCAGCCGCTCTTGAAACGACCATTCGGCTACCCGATACCGGGGTAATGTGTTCAGGGTTCATCTATGTATGTTTTCCGTTTCTTTATTCCACTGTAACTTCTAAACTCTCGATCCGATTTAGAAGTATGTGGTATTGTTAGTACCGTTATATCGAGTGTCATACGGTACCTTATCTGCCAAAATATTTAGTAAAAAGTTGTTTGTCCAAATCTCCAAATGTCAATAAATTACCATATATATCGTGTTTAGTGTCAAATGAAAGGTCTGATTGAGTACATTCCAAAATATGTATGTATCTATATGGATAAATACATAAACCACAAATATTTAATAAAAACCGTATTTTTTTAATTATAAATACAGCAGTTCACTTTTTGTAACGGCAGTCGTGTTTTTTATTCCTTTAAATATATTTACTTGTTTTCTGTACTGGTAATCTGTGAGGAAATTGTAAATTTTACCAATCGATAAGACCCTGACAAACAACTTAAACTAATATTAGAAATAAGTAATATCGTTGTTAGCAACATTTCAGATAAATTTGCTTTTAGTAAATTAAAGAATTATTGATAGAAATAATTATCGTATCGTATCGTGTAAAATATAATTTTTATGTTTTGTTTGTAGTGTTGGTTAATTCACCGTTATTTTACTTTGCATTATGGGGTCAAATTTTATTACTGGAAGAGTTTAATTACCCGAGAGTCTATTACTATGGTATTATAGTAACGTACACACTACCAGTGCTAAGTTTTCAAATAATCATATTTAAATGCTGGGAGAGTCGGAAATCTTATTTAAAAATATTAAATTACATTCAAGCAATCGACCGCATATTACTCACCAATAGAAGGATGTTCTATGCGAAACTGAAAAAGAGATCTATTCTGAAAATTATTTCACTGTCTTTAGCATCGTTTACTTACTTAGTTTTTCAAATTTATTACTTTTCAAAAATATTTATATATGATTATCCTTTTATTTTCTCGGGGTTGACAAACGACTTTTCCAATATGTATCTTTTTTGTGATATGGATAACATCGAACATAGATCTCGATTATTTTACGAAAAATTGTCTTTATGGTTCAGCACGATACAAACTGAAAATGAAGTACTAAAAATCGATTTATATACAACGAAGCATTATGAATTTATAAACAGACACAATGATAGAAAAGATCTTGATTCTTTCATTGAAGTTTACGATATGTTACGAGCTGTATTTGAGAATATAAATAGGGTGTACTACACTCAAGTGCAAATGCAAATGTGGTCTAGCTTTGCTATGTTGGTGTTTACTTCGTCATCAATTATCGTCATTATGGGCGGAAACTTGAAATCGTTTGAAGAGGTTATAATTGTGACGAATAATTACTCAGCAACTTGTCTATTAAATTAAAAATGGATTATTCTTATCACAGGATAAAATCGGTGAAGTGTTGGTCTCGGCTGCATGGATGATGCGTTTCCTATTTTGGCTCCTAAGATACTGCACTATTTTTCAACGCACACAAAATAGCATGAGGAAAGTTTTGGTGATTTTTACGAAAATAGTCGTTAGCCAATCAGGTACGTACTAAATAAAATATCGTATTACATTCAGTAGAAGATCTTAAAAGTCGCTGACAAACATAGGTATACTTTGTCAATATTTGGCCCACGAAACAACCAATTAACTATCCATTTGTCATGGCGCTTTCTTATGTTTGATTTCGCTAGGACCGAACTAACCCACCTGGATGAGTCGGTTAGGAACTGTGATATTATCCTGGAGTGATACGCATCTCTGCGTGTACAAGGGATTTGACCTAACACGCATTCTGCGTTCGTTTGTGGTTTCAGGTCTGTCCAACCCACTGGCCGGACATGCGTTAAGTTTGCTACGAGTGTAGTTGGTATCTTTTTCCATTTTTATATTTTTAATAATATTATTATTGTATTATAGCGCGAAGTTGGTTGATTCGAAATTTCCAATTAGGTATACAATTTATTTAGGATGCAAAACAAAGGTTTGACGCTACATGTACATTTATAAAGGTTCATTGCAAGGCAAATCCAAGGAAATGGATGAAACCCGATTTCTGGTTAAAGTGGGAATCAGCGTTACATTTATTTTTTAAACATTTGTGGTTCAAAGCTAAGCAAGGGTACGGATTAAGTCGGTGTCCAGATTCCTTGGATTTTAGGGGCACCTGAAATATACAAGTGGGGTTACAGGGTACTGCTCGGCTGTTGGCGCGTTCCTCTTCCTCCCGTTGGCTGGTAGACCTGAAAACCTCATGTGGGGTTAATGGTTATGAGTCGGTGACAGCTAATTTGAAATCATGGTCTGCCTCTAGCCGAACCACTTCTCAGGCCCAAACGTAACTTTGGTCAGAATCTTCATAATGAATTCTGGAGATAAATTCATGATCTAAGCAGTATAATTTCCCTGAAAGTCTTGAATGCAAATCCATCAGTCCAGATATAGCTCTTCACTCCCTATCTTTACGATAGGAATCAAATGTCATTGAATGCATCCTACGTATGCGTGAAAATACAAGCATTATGACTGAAAAACTGATAGAATATGTTCGGAGACACTCCTGCCTATATAATAGGAATGATAATTCATATAAAAACATGGCGATAAAATCAAAATTGTGGGAAGAAAATGGAAAAGAAATTAATATGACTGGTAAGTAATTTATCAATCTGTTTATTGATTATTAAAATAGGTTACAAAATTTTCACGAATTTCATGTAATTATTCGAATAAATCTTGCGACATACGAAAGTACATAAAAAAACGATCTTCATGTTATGAAATCTCCCGACACAAACGGTGATATTCTCCTAATTCCTTTCTCCTTTTATTAATGTCGTGTACCTTCTTTTTATCTGCGATCGTGATAAAGCGAACAAAAGTAATAATTTTTCCACATCTGAATCACTTGAATCACTTGACATCTCAAGAGCAAAGAAACTTTCGAAAAAGTGTTATCGATCTGCGGTACGCTCTGTGTGCGTCAATATCGAGTCGATTTCAGTGTGACATCTAAAGTACGCGACGTTAAAACGCGACGCTAGTTACGCTTAACGCGGCGCTAGGTACGCGTTCTGTTTGGCGAGGCCTTAAATACCAAGGCTTCACCGTTCACCTGCACGCAGTGACAGTTGGCAATCGTGGCCACCAACCCAAATCGGTTTCATCTCTTGAAACATCAAGGCTTTTCAGGAAAATAATCAACTCCTTCCTAGAATAAAAATCTTAAAACCGCACCGCAAATTACATGACTTCGCAGGTTGTAAGGTGAATGGGTGGAAAGGTGTACGCTTGCATGCGGGGCAAGGAAGCTGTCCTCAGCCCACCACAGCAGTTTGTTAGTCCTGAGTCTAACGTTCATCCCCCAGAATTGTAATATGACTTCGGTTGATAAGTTCCATGGCGGTGCCGTTTGTATTTGTATTTATATTTATATACTGATTGTGTGTGATGTGTTTGTATTTATATACTGATTTATTTGTTCAGATGCTGAGACTTCATGGTCCGCGCGCAACTTCTTGACCCACGTTTGCGCCGCCCCACCTGTTCGATCGCCGACTTTACTTTGCTTTAATCACTCATTCTTAATGACTTGCTTTGGATCTATCACCTCCTTGATTATTGTCATTCTGCAATTATCGCAAGCTGAATCAGGATCCTAATAAAAATATAAAAGCACTTATAATTATATATGTTAAAAGTTGCGAAAAAATAAAAACGTGAATTGAATTTATTTAAAAGAATATGGTTTAACTTACATAACTGGTGAATACAGGAGTTAATATCTGTAGTAGTCTCTCCAACTATCTATTCCTGTCTTTCTTTAAAAAAATATCATTGTTTCTATAGAATGAGAGACTCCTAAGATGTCTGTCTTCGGTCGTCGTTCCTGCCCTGTAACCTACGTGACGGTATTTTGCGGGATGTTGCGGGGTACTTCTCGGAATGAGTCGTTGTTCACTCGATCTGGGCATTTGCAGCGGCAATTGCACGAATGTAGAGGGCATTTGCCGTGGCAATTGCCCGGAAGTAGGGACATTTGAAGTGGCGATTGCCCGGAAGTTTAGGGTGTGGAGACTACGTCACAAACAATGTTATATTTCGTTTGCCCCGCCAGATAACAATTCAAACTTGCCGCCGAAGTATTGTTGCTAAAGGGCATTTGTAGCGGCAATTGCCTGGAAGTGAAGGGAATCTCTTCTGTTACCGCGATGATTGCGGATTCTGGCCAGAAGGTCTTGTGTCATTCTTTAATACATCAGGACCTGATCTCCGTTGGTCTTCAAATTACGACTGCAGGCCTGTTCCTGGCCAGAACTGGGCTTTACCGAAAAATAACCTATTTTAAAACAGTTTTGTCAATATTGTATGTATGTTTTGATGTACATATGGTGGACTGAGAGGGTATTCTATGCGACTGTCTGTTCATTGACTGCGCAATATATCCAAATCGGAGATTTGACATCCAACGAGGTTTATAATTTTCTCGTAGTCAGAGATTTTAGGCACGTAGCCAATGAGGATTTGTGCACGAGGACAGTCTTGATCCTCTCCTATCCTCAGTTTGGCTTCATCCCAAGGTTTCAACTGACCTTCGACACTTTTGAGGTAAACAGCAGTGGCTCTGACAGCGAAAGTAAGGGCCAGCCAGCCTGGTCTTTGGCTTGATGTGAGGAATTTCGGCTTTATTCTTTGTTATCCACAGTTGGGCGGTGTCGACTACAACGGGCGAACCCGTGACCCCAGGCTGGTATAACGATATGTGATCGATCTTTCAGCCGTGGGATGAGCGTAGAAGACTTAGAGACAATGGACAATCCACTATCTCGCTCCGCCATCTAGCCCGCGAGAGACCAACCCTTACCGCCCGGCACCGGGTAGTTAACCCAGCATGCAGGCAGACTAAGCGCCCTCGCTACCAGTTATGGCCAGATTTCTCCGGCCTCCCAACTGGTTACAAGTTCGAAGTCGTTTGCGTGATTCTCTCCCTAGTGTAGCGGTGATTGGTGTTTACAGAATCTATCGCGGACCACGTCATCCTTTACCCGGCTTTCACTCGGTATCGGGTAGCCGAATGGTCGTTTCAAGAGTCGCTGCCACAAGGTAAACAACCGCCCCGACTCTATAGGAAACAATACGGTTTCCAGATTCCCCCGGCTGTCAGTCGGAATGCACAATCGATTGACTAACACCGCTCGGTGCGCAAACCGTCCAGGAGTGCCCGAAGGAAACTGGCCCGCAGGTCAGAGTCCTACCCGGGTTCGCACTTCTGCGTGGAGGCCGCCGTATGGCTAAGCCGCAGTGGTTCTGTCAGCGCAGGTAAAGGCCAGCCTGCCTGATATATGGCTTGATTAGCAGGAATTTCGGCTTGATCCTCTGTTATCCTCAGTTTGGCTTTATCACAGAATTTTAGTTGGCCCTCTACACTTTTTAGCCAATCCTCAGTGGGTCTGTCCGCGCAGGTAAGGACCAGCCAGCCTGCTCTTTGGTTTGATGTGTCGAATTACGGCTTAATTCTCTGTTATAACCAGTCTCCTCCACTTTGCACTCCGCTGGTACAACTTCCCACCAGTCGTGCGTGACATTGTAGCCTCCTACTACAACTGTCTGACTTTCCATGTTAAAACGCAAGAATGGACTACCCACTCTATACCATATTCAATTGGACTATTTCAGGGCTGTTGCCTCTCCCCGACGATTTTTAATATAGTTTTTAATATACTGCTGGAAAGCCTGACCCAGTTTGACAAGAAGTGGGGCTACCGTTTTAAAACAGACGGCCAATACACCTCGTCGTGCCTCGCTTTTGCCGACGACCTAACTTTCATCACCAGAAGCCCCAAGCAGCTTTCCCTGCTATTACAGAAAGTGGAGCTTTTCTGCGACTGGTCAGGCTGTATAAAAGTGAAGCCCTCCAAATGTTTTTGCCTTGGACTCGCCCGCATGGGCACAAAATTTACATCTTATGACCCCAAATTGGTCTATAAGGGCTCTAATATCTCCCTTATAGACCCAAACAATCATTTCAAATTCCTCGGCAGAAAAATCACCCATCAGGGAAAAGACGTCTCGGGCGATCATGTTATAGAGCATTTCAAAAGTTGCCTGGCGAAAATAGATGCCTTGCTAATTTCTGGCCCTCGTAAGGCCTGGATCTATGACAATTATCTAACGTCACATTTGTCATGGCCCTTCTTATTTACGATTTTTTCCAAAACCCAACTGTCCCGTCTAGATGCGCTGGTGACAGCCAGTTTAAAATCCTGGCTGTCCTTAGCCAAACCAGCTGACCCCTCGACTCTCTTCAGGTCCAAACAAAATTTTGGGCTAGCGCTTAAACTGCTCTACGCCAACTCCAGAATAACCAAAAATTCGATTCTGTGCAATTCCAAAGATCGCAGCACGTAATAAGTGGCCGTAGTGATTCAAATGATCTACAAGCCCGCGTAGACTTCCTGCCAGGCAAACAAAGAACTCGGTTCCGGAAGCGCCTAAAAAACTTGCCCGCAACCTCGCCAGATTAAAAAGGGACAAAATCCGTAAAGTCATAGGTACTATGACAGGCCGCTGTCCCCTAAACAAACACCTGTTCACCATAGGTGTGGCAGACAGCCCTCTATGCAGAGGATGCATGGAGGAAGAGAAACGCCACAGCATGTGCTCATGGAATGCAGGAGCGTGGCAGAGCAACGGGCAAGAATACGACAATCTCCAGCATCTGTCCCAGAGGCCTGCAGCAACCTAAACAGGCTGCTAACCTTCTGGGGACAGCCTGGGTTGGCTGGCGTAACATAAATAGAAACATGAGCCACGCACAACGGCCCAATCAAGAGGCCAAGTGCGGGAAATAGCCCAGGAAAACTAACTAACTAACTAAGACCCTGACAAACAAATTAAACTAATATTAGTTAATTACTCATCATTCCCTCATAATAATTCATAACAATAATAATAATTCATATTATAAATAATTCATAATAATAATTAATAATTCCCTCTCTTTTCCTGTACTGGTAATATTATCATTGGTGATAATTTGTGTTTTGAAAGAAAATGTAAATCTCATCAATAGGTAAGACCCTGACAAACAACTTAAACTAATAATAAAAATAGGTAATATATTTTGTAAATTATATACCGTAGGACGGGGGGACTTTGTGCCGGGCAGGTGAGAATGTGCAACGGCTGTCCCGCCATACGTTTGAATATAATTCCGCAACCTAGCGAAGCTGACGGCAATTCTCCATACATTGACCGAAACGTAAATAGATGCACCATCTCTTAGACGCATTCGGAATTCCTTAGTTGCGAACCTGCCTGTCATTCATTACGCCAGAAAAACTGACACATTTGGTCGATTTGTGAGGTTATCTGCATACTTTCATCTGGAGAGAAAAATTGGTCACAGCTATTGTTATCACGGTATGTCGATCTTTTAATAATATTAGTTGTTACCAAAATACGCTAAAAATCATTCTTATTGATTAACATTTCGAAAAGTTAAGCGTCATTTAAAAAAAAAACTAAACTTGGCAGGTGAAAATGTGCCATCAAAATTATGTCATTAGGAACTGAATATATATTTTTTTCTTTGTTATAAGTTGATGTGCGATGATGCCACGGGTGTACAGGCGGACTCCGGGAGCCAGATCATATAAAAACTATACTTTCTGAGATCATTTCTAGGCGAGCCGCGGCTGAAAGGTATGGCACCCACAGAAATACTTTGGCACCTAAACTGAAGGGTACAAACCATCGGAGACCTGGAGGACAAACTGTATTCACTAAATAAGAGGAACTTGCATTCGTTCGTATCACACATCACTGCGTTATCTGCGTTTGGATTTCCAATAACATCTTTGGAACTACGAGTTATTGCAAAAACCTACTTAGATAAACAAGGGAGAAGAGTAATGGCTTTCCAGAACAATTATCCTGGCAAAGAATGGGTGTGTTCTTTTCTGAAACGATATAACCATCTGTTATCTAATAAAATTGCACGAAATATTACACGTGGCCGAGCAGAAATCAACGAAATTTCTGAGATGATAGATGTAGACTAATTAATGTTTCTCGAGTGATTACAAAAATGTTTTTTTTCTTTTGTCTGCATTTTGTTTAAAATAATGTAGAAGTTAGTTTTTAAAAATATGTTTGTAACGTGAGGACTTGACCTAGTAGTCCAAATAGGGGACAATGTGCCCCTGCAACTAAATAGTTTAGGAGATATCAATGAAAATGCAAAGTGGCAGATTGTCGCCCCGACGACGCAGGTGAGAATGTGTTACGTATTTGATTTTTTTCCTGAAAATGTAGGTCATAAAAGTAATTTTTGTGTTCATATACCAATTATTAAAGAGTTAATGAATAACTGTGTTTTTTTTCATAGGCGAAAAATTCCCAGAAATCCTCGTAAAATAAAAAAAACCTCAAAAAGTGGCACAAAGTCACCCCACCCCGTCCTACGGTATTTCATTTAAATATGTATGCAATATTTCAGATTAATTTGCTTTTAGTAAATTAAAGAATGATTAAATACAATAATTATCGTGCGAGGCACTTTCGTAAATTAATAATAAATGTTACCATAGTCCGACTGATCATTCTTTAAGTAATTGCCCTTGCGTTTTCACCTGGAAAAAATGCAAAATTACTCCGAAGAACCGACTTGGTATTCATTAAACATCTACTTGAATCACGTTTTAAAATTCTTTGGGATTGGGAGGTTTCGATACGAAAATGGCACTCTTCAGCTCCCTAGTTTAAAATACAATTTATATGTTTTATTTGTAGTGTTGGTTAATTTACCGGTATTAATCTGTGGATTATGGGTTCAAATTTTATTACTGGAAGCATTTAAATACCCGAGAGTCTATTACTATGGTTTGATAGTAACGTCCGTGTTACCAGTGCTAAGTTTTCAAATGGTCGTCTTTAAATGCTGGGAGAGTCGGAAATCTTATCTAAAAATATTAAATTATATTCAAGTTATCGATCGTATAATACTCTCCAATAGAAGGATATTATATGCGAAACTGAAAAAGAGATTCATTCTGAAAATTATTTTAGTTTTTGTGTTATCTTTTACATACTTAATTTTTGAAGCTTTTTACTTTGGCAGAATATTTATTTATGATTTTGCTTTCATTTTCTCGGAGTTAATTACCGATTTTTCCAATGTGTGTCTTTTATGCGATATTGATAATATCGAACATAGATTTCGATTATTTTATGAAAAGTTGTCTTTATGGTGCCGCACGATACAAACTGAAAATGAAGTAGGTACTAAAAATCGATTTATACCTAACAAAGCATTATGAATTTGTGAACAGACGCCATAATAGAGAAGATATCAATTCTTACATCGAAGTTTATGATATGTTAAGAGCTGTATTTGAGAATATGAATAGGGTGTACTATGCTCAAGTGCAAATGCAAATGTGGTGTAGCTTTGCTGTGTTGGTGTTTACTTCATCATCAAACATCGACATTATGGGCGGAAGCTTGAAATCATTTGAAGAGGTTATAATGCTGACGAATAAGTACTCAGCAACGCGTTAATTAATGTTAATTAATTATGGCTAACTCTTATCACAGGATAAAATCGGTGATGTGTTGGTCTCGGTTTCATGGATGATGCGTTACCTCTTTTGGCTCCTAGGATATTGTAATATTTTTCAACGCACACAAAATAGCATGAGGAAAGTTTTGGTGATTTTCACAAAAATAATCATTATCCAATCAGGTACGTACTTATTGAAATGTCTTTTTACATTCCTTAGAAGATTTTAAATATCGTCTAACAAACACAGATGTCCTGTCAATTTTTGGCCTTCGAAACACTTAACTTCCAACACTGAGATAAAGCTTTCTTAGTGTGCAGTGGTGATTAGTTTTTTTTGTAAAGATTCAGTTTTTCTCTATAAAAAAAAACGGTGGCGTCCATCGATATATATATATATATATATATATATATATATATATATATATATATATATATATATATATATATATATATATATATATATATATATATATATATATATATATATATATATATATATATATATATATATATATATATATATATATATATACATACATACATACATATATATATATATATATATATATATATATATATATATATATATATATATATATATATATATATATATATATATATATATATATATATATATATATATATATATATATATATATATATATATATGGTATATATATATATATATATATATATATATATATATATATATATATATATATATATATATATATATATATATATATATATATATATATATATATATATATATATATATCACTACATAGTATAAAACAAAGTCGCTTTCTCTGTCCCTATGTCCCTTTGTATGCTTAAATCTTTGAAACTACGTAACGGATTTTGATGCGGTTTTTTTAATAGATAGAGTGATTCAAGAGGAAGGTTTATATGTATAATAGCATCCATTAAATAGTGGAGAAGTACTGCTATTTTTGAGGTTTCTAATGTGATGTCGTAAATAATTACATTTTTTCCGCTTACATTGCAAACGCAGGCTGAACCCTACGAGTTTTATCAAAATAATGTACTAAGTATTGTACACATTGAAAAGGTCTACAGAAAAGTCCGGGATGGTGATATGTCTATCTCTTATGGATAACCCACAATAACTTTTTTTGTCATTTACTTTTTACGACAAATAATGGCTAATTTTCGAAGCGATTTTAACCAATACAGCATTAATCCTTAACCAATTAAATACCTTGAATACATTGTTCATTTAATATAGATATATATGGCCCTTTACACCGTATGATTTAAGTGAATATTTTCGAAGATATTACAGATTTAAAAATTGCGGGACGTAGCGTTTGCGGCGGTACCGGCCGGCCGCCCGGTGCGGCAAGAGCGTGCCGATAAATAGCGCGTCTGAGGCCGCGGTTTTCCCTATAGCACTTTGAATTTAACAGCGATCGGAAGCGTTTATTATATCGGAGCTCTCCAGCGAGAAAATAGCAATACTTAGGTAATAAAAACGTGCTTTTCAGCGCGACAACGTATCAGTAATTATAAGTAAGTTACGATAAATAATTGTATGATAGTAGTTTTAAAATATAAATTATATTCTATTCTAAGGTTAATTTTTAAATCGCACTTATAGCAATTATAAGTACCTACATAAGGTGAGATAAGATTAGATTAAATAAAACCATAATTTATGGATTGCAATTTTCCAATAAGATCTTGATTAAAATTTACAGTTAGATCAATTTAATATTAGGGAAATTATTTTAAAAAATCGTGATTTAAGGTGAGATATGTAAGTTCAGAAAAAGTACTTAATAGAATAGGTATCTTTTGTTGTTGATGATTGTTGATTATCTTTTGTTTTTAGTCGCACGAATAGCAAATTATTTTTTATAATTAAAATCGTTGTTTAAGTTGAGGTATTTCAGTAAAAAAAAAGAACTGAATAGAATAGGTATCTTTTGTTTTTTATGATCTTTTGTTTTTTATGATTATCTTTTGTTTCTAAATGGTAAGAATTTAGATATTTTTTACTGCGGCACATACTAATAATATGGCAATTTGTGCATAGGTAATCATACATATAGAACTGAGTAAATTTTGTACAGAAATTATAAAGTCATGTCTGGAAGACGTCGTCGTTCGAACATAGGTCGTAGTACAGTGAATGCCAGAAGAGTACGTTCAGCAAGAGATGAAGAATCGTCAACGGAACGTGAGGCTCGCCTCAGTCAGGCTCGGGATAGATATAGAGCTGAGAGAGAGAATCTTCAGTAGAGCGTGAGATTCGCCGCAGCCGGGATCGAGATAGGCATACGGTTCAGAGGGACAGAGAATCGTCAGTAGAGCGTGAGGCTCGCCTCAGTCAGCTTCGGGATAGATATAGAGCTGAGAGAGAGAGAGAATCTTCAGTAGAGCGTGAGGTTCACCGCAGCCGAGATAGGGAAAGACATGGAATACAGAGAGCCAGAGAATCATCAGCACGAGTTACTAATTCATGGGTGAATAAAGAAAATTATGCCATGAATTACGATCCTTCGATTTCTTACAAGGACGATCGTATAGTATCAATAGGTACTATGTCAGTAAAATGTGAACATTGCTCGGCATTGAAATTCAAGGACGAATCGAAAGGCATGTGTTGCTTACAAGGAAAAGTCAAATTAGAAGAAGTTCTCCCTCCACCTGAACCATATATATTTTATTAGCAAATATATTTTATTGCAGATCCAGATACACAAGCATCTACGCGGTGTACAAGTGTTGCACAGCCAATTGATAGAGATTTGATTAGATCTCTCCAAGATATGTTACATTCTCATAATTGCTACATAAAGTCTTTCAAAACTGCGATTGAGAGTGTTCCAGCAGATACTCCTGACTTTAATGTCGTAATCCATGCAAATAAAGTTCCTGTTGGAGAACACAGAGGACGATACAATGCGCCTTCCACGAGTGAAGTAGCAGTGGTGATAGCTGGACAGCAATTTGACAAAAGAGATATTGTATTGCATAGTCGTGATGATAATTTGCAAAAAAATTCAGAGTTACACAGATCTTATGACAGCTTACAATATCCTTTGATGCTATGTCGTGGAGAAAATGGTTATGCCATTAATATTTCTCAAGTTGACCCAATCGGTGGTACACCTCTGCGTAAAACAGTGTCATGTATGAACTACTATTGCTACCGTATAATGACAAGACGTAACAATTTCAATACTTTGCTTAGATATGGAATGTTAACAAACCAATACTTGGTAGATCAATATGCGAAAATTGAATCTGAGAGATTGGCCTACATCCGTAATAATCAAACTAAATTGAGAGCTGAAAATTACGTTCATCTTCAGGATGCTTTACAGGCGAATGAACACCGCAACGGCATTGGGCAGTTGGTTATACTACCTTCATCATTCACAGGTGGACCTCGATATTTACACGAAAAATCGCAAGACGCCATGACTTACGTAAGAAATTACGGCAAACCTGATTTATTTATAACTGCAACATGTAACCCAAATTGGCCGGAAATCAAAGAAAATATTAACACCAATTTAACTCCACAAGACAGATACGATATAGTTAACAGAGTCTTCCATTTAAAAGTACAAAAACTCCTGCACCTCATTAACAAGTCTCATATATTCGGTCCGCCGCGCTGTCATATGTACACAATAGAATGGCAGAAACGTGGCTTGCTACATGTACACCTGTTGGTGTGGTTAGTGAACAAAATTAGACCAAACCAAATTGACAGGGTTATTTCAGCTGAATTACCGGATAAAGATGAAGATCCTATCCTGTACGAAATCGTAAAGAAACATATGGTACACGGCCTTGCGGGACTTTAAACCCGAATTCTCCATGTATGCGAGATTCTAAATGGAGCAAAAAATTTCCGAAGTCGTTCCAAACTCAAACAAGTACTAGCGATGACGGATATCCCAAATATCGTCGACGATCGCCAGAACAGGGTGGGCAAAATGCTACCGTCCGAAACCATGATATTGATAACCGATGGATCGTTCCCTATAATCCGCTCCTTTTGAAAATTTTTGATGCCCACATCAACGTAGAGTTGTGCAATTCAATAAAGTCAATTCAATATGTTACTAAGTACATTAATAAAGGCAGTGATCAAGCCACTTTCAGCATACAATCACCAAATGAAGTGGAAAAATATCTGTCTGGACGTTCATCTGCAGCTCTGAAGCTGTATGGAGGATTTTATCATTCGAAGTGCACGACCGGGCTCCCACAATTGTCCACCTTGCAGTTCATTTAGAAAATGGACAAAGAGTATATTTCACAGAGAACAATATACAAGAAGTTGTTAATAACCCGCGGGATACAACATTGACAGCATTCTTCAAGTTATGTGCTCAAGATGATTTCGCGAAAACACTGACGTATGACAGAGTTCCAGGTTACTATACATGGAACCAGAGTTCTAAAACTTTTCAACGGTGAAAACAAGGTACTGCGGTTGATGGTTTCCCCGGAGTAAAAAAACGGATGCTCTTGGCAGAGTCTACGTGGTTCATCCCAACAACAGCGAATGCTTTTATCTGAGAATGTTATTGCATATTGTAAAAGGCCCGACATCCTTTGCACAACTAAAAACTGTACAAGGTGTTGTTTACAATACTTATCAAGCAGCATGCAAAGCTATGGGGCTCTTGGAAGACGATTCTCACTGGGAAAACACATTATCAGAAGCAGCTGTTTGTAGTTCAGCTACATCATTAAGATATTTATTTGCCGTCATAGTAGTGTTTTGTCAAGTAACTGATTCTGTTAATCTATGGAATAAATTTCAAGAAAATATGGCCAGTGATATTCTGATTCGGCGACGGCGAGAGTTAAACTCAGATGATGTACAATATGATCAAAACATATTTGACGAAGCATTATTGGAATTGAACAAAGTAGTGCAATTACTTTCGGGTAAATCGATCAAGGATTTTGGGCTGCCGATGCCAGCTAATACTACTAACTCAGATTTAACTAACAGTGCCGAATACACAAGAGAAACATCATACGATCAAACGAGACTTTTACAAAATATAGCTCAAGATGAGCCACGATTAAACATCGATCAGAAAAAAGTATTCACTGCATTACTATCAACAATTGATAACAATGAAGGAAAATTGTTTTTCCTTGATGCCCCAGGAGGTACAGGAAAAACATTTTTAATCAATCTGCTTTTAAAAAAAGTGAGATCTATCGGAAAAATTGCGTTAGCTGTTGCGTCATCCGGCATTGCCGCTACGCTTTTGGAAGGAGGCCGAACCGCACACTCCACATTCAAGCTCCCGCTGAAAATCGCCACCGATGATAATAACAGCGTCTGTAGTGTTTCTAAACAGAGCAATGCAGCAAAATTGATGCGTGACTGCTCATTAATAGTCTGGGACGAAGCTACCATGTCAAACAAGACGTCTGTGGAAGCACTGGATAGGACAATGCGCGATTTGCGCAACAAAAATTCACCTATGGGTGGATGTACAATTCTGTTCTCAGGAGATTTCCGTCAAATCCTACCAGTTGTGACTCGAGGAACACGTGCTGACGAAATAAATGCTTGCCTAAAAAGATCCAACCTTTCGAAGACTATCGCGGTTGTTTGACATTATAAATAGGATAGAAAACGAATTTACCGCGTGAAATTTGTAGGACCCGACGTTTCGGTGACGTTGCAGCCGCCGTTGTCAAGGGTAAACTGCCTTGACAACGGCGGCTGCAACGTCACCGAAACGTCGGGTCCTACAAATTTCACGCGGTAAATTCGTTTTCTATCCTATTTATAAGATCCAACCTTTGGCCACATGTCAATAAATTAAAGCTTAAAACTAATATGAGGGTTTCGTCATCTTCACGTGAGAACAGGCTTTTTCCAGAGATGCTGCTAAAAGTTGGCAATGGAGAGTTAACACAAAGTGAGGGAAGGATTGACCTAGAAAACCTTTGCGTTTTGATAGACAACATCCAAGAGTTAGTCAACAATGTCTATCCTGACATTGATAACATAAGTTATAAGACAATATCTTGGTTTAAAGAAAGAGCGATTCTGTCACCAACTAACGAACAAGTAGATAAAGTAAATAACTTGATTCTTTCAAAGATTGATGCGCCGACGAAAATATACTACTCGGTCGATACTGTTCTCGATTTGGAAGAAGCTGTTCATTTTCCTACAGAATTTCTAAACTCTTTGAACCCGTCTGGACTCCCTCCTCACAAAATGGTGTTGAAAGTAGGTTGTCCTGTTATTTTATTAAGAAACCTGAATCCACCTAAACTTTGCAATGGCACGCGTTTGCTGGTAAAATCATTGAAAACTTTCATAATAGAGTGCACAATACTCACAGGATGTGGTACCGGAGAAGATGTATTGATTCCCCGAATCCCTCTGATACCATCGGATTTACCCTTCCAATTTAAACGTTTACAGTTTCCGGTAAAGACATCTTTTGCAATGACCATTAATAAATCGCAGGGTCAAACCTTCAACGTTGCAGGCTTAGATTTGAGCGTTGACTGTTTTTCACATGGACAACTGTATGTCGCTCTTTCAAGAGTGACCTCCAGAGAAAACATGTTTGTATTGTCTAATGACAAGAAAGCTGTGAACGTTGTTTATAAAGACATTCTGTAATATGTTGTAAAAATAAAATAAATAGTTAAAAATGTAAAAAGTAAATAAGTAAAAATGTAGTGTATGAATTTAGATATTCCAAAGATAGCAGGAAATCTTCATGGTATAGGGAAAGGGGGATTGTTTTACTCCAAATTTAACGCGTGCGGGCCAAGGGCAGTAATGAATAAATCAAAACTACTGGATCGATTTTAATCACATAGGCTATATATTTTATACCCGTGCGAAGCCAGAGCGGGCCGCTATGTTTTTATATACAACGTTCACAGTTTTTCTGTACTGTATTTAGTATCAGCATTGCACCCGTGCGAAGCCGGGGCGGGTCGCTAGTATATATATATATATATATATATATATATATATATATATATATATATATATATATATATATATATATATATATATATATATATATATATATATATATATATATATATATATATATATACATGTATATATATATATATATATATATATATATATATATATATATATATATATATATATATATATATATATATATATATATATATATATATATATATATATATATATATATATATATATATATATATATATATATATATATATATATATATATATATATATATATATATATATATATATATATATATATATATATATATATCGATTATAAAGTAAATAATTATAAAAGCCACTTACATCGTGACGAAGGATTCCCTTGATCGGATTCGGGAATGCTTTAGGTGTTAACGAGAATGATGAATGCCTCTCACTTGCGGAAAGAGGAGTAGGTTTAAGTTGGGCCCATTTTACAACTAGTAACGCTCACCCTTCATCCAATTATCTCAAAAATTAAGCTACAATTCTTCTTTATACGTAAACTCACTCAATTTCCTATTATTTCAAGGGAAATAACAAGACAAGACGAGCTACTTGACAGCTGAATATTGATCGCAGCTTCTTTGTATCGCACCTTTAGAAAATAAAAAAACGAAATTCGAAATTTTAAATTCTTCCATCTGTCACCTACTCCTCTTTCCGCAAGTGAGAGGCATTCATCATTCTCGTTAACACCTAAAGCATTCCCGAATCCGATCAAGGGAATCCTTCGTCACGATGTAAGTGGCTTTTATAATTATTTACTTTATAATCATCTTATTGATCAATTCTAAAAAGATTATATACACAAAACTATCATATATATATATATATATATATATATATATATATATATATATATATATATATATATATATATATATATATATATATATATATATATATATATATATATATATATATATATATATATATATATATATATATATATATATATATATATATATATATATATATATATATATATATATATATATATATATATATATATATATATATATATATATATATATATATATATATATATATATATATATATATATATATATATATATATATATATATATATATATATATATATATATATATATATATATATATATATATATATATATATATCTTTTCAAATTGAAATTATGTTTATCACTAAATAAATGAAATGATAAAATAATGAAAGGGCACTTATCTGGTCTGTGGTGACCAGGAGTGACTCCACGCCTTCTTCTTCTCCTCCCTCAGTGTTTGCTGGTGCTTCCTGCTGTGGCACTAGAATCCGATTAAAATGGCCTCACACAGCGGCAACACAACAATGCGAGACGAGAATGAATGCTGGAAAATAATAGGCGATTAGTGTTTCTTAAATATTAATGATTGTTATAAAATGTATATCAATATTTCGGCTCAGCCGTCGTCAAGATATGTGACATTTCTGAAATCGAACAATTCGTTGAAAATTTAAATTCAAGGAATCGAACAAAAAGAAATGGATTAATAATATTTTACACGATTTAGTTAAGGTACCATAACCAACCGTGCAAAACGTTATTTTAAAATGAATGATTATAAATTAAAAGAAAAAGCATTTGATGATTATGATAATATGATAAACCTTATTAATTTTGCCTATTGAGACCGGAACCTTTGCAAGCGCCTAAAATATAAATATAAGCCAATTCCCAAGATTTGACGTCCCTTTCTTTTGCATTATCCCCAAGGCATTTTATTATTTTAACTTTAAAACATTGATCAAAAGATAAATTATGCGCCCTGGCATGCAAAGATATTGGGAGTTGGCTTTCATTTCCTACACTAGCCCTATGATTATTTAGTCTAATATTAAGTGGTGTTGTTGTTTCACCGATATAAAAGGCATCACAAGTCCTGCACAGAAGTTGATATACTATATTTTTTGAAATACAACTGCAATGAAAGGGAACCCTGTAACTATTAGTAGTATTTGGACTGGTAAAAAAAGGACTTAGATCTAACAGAGGACAAGTTTTACAACGTGGACGACCACAAGGTTGAAGCCCATAAGTATTATTACCAATAGAGAAATTTTGATTATTTTTTGTTTTGTTTAATATTGATCTAATATTAGGTGGTCTGCGGAAAGATAAAATTGGCGGTGAATCTAAGAGATCCTTAGATATATATATATATATATATATATATATATATATATATATATATATATATATATATATATATATATATATATATATATATATAGTAAAAGCTACTTAAAAAGTAGCGAAGGAAATTCCAGCTTGTGTTGGGAAATGCTTATGTTTGAATGAGATATACTTACGGATGTGCACGACTTTCGACGGTGCAATGTAAGTTTAAAGGTCCTTTTGCAGTCGACTAACGATCACTATTCATCCATATATCTCATAAATAGGGCTTATCCTTATGCAACACAAAATGCCTTCAATTGAGACGAATTAAGCGAAAAAATAAAAAATTTACCTATTGATCACTTCGGCAAAGCCGTTTTATAAATGAAAGTGACATTACGAAATAATTCAAATTTCGAATGCTACCAACATTTAAAATATGATACAATTGGCTGAGTTTGTTGTCAACGACCCATTAAATCGAAATAAAAATAAAAAAACCTCCATATGCTCAATGAAATGAAAGAAGAAATTTCAATCTTAATTTCTGGCAGAGAAGTTTATAATAAAGATTGTATAATGTTATCAAAATAGGATAAACCTATATAAAATTGTATAATATTTAAAAAATATAAAGAAAATTGTAAAAAACAGTATAATATTGTTATATTTGATAAGGTTTGTGAAGAAATCCGTTTATAGGATGATGTTTTTATTTAAAATAAAATTAGTAAAAGCTACTTAAAAAGTAGCGAAGGAAATCCCAGCTTGTATTGGGAAATGCTTATGTTTGAATGAGATATACTTACGGATGTGCACGACTTTCGACGGTGCAATGTAAATTTAAAGGTCCTTTTGCAGTCGACTAACGATCACCATTCATCCATATATCTCATAAATAGGGCTTATCCTTATGCAACACAAAATGCCTTCAATTGAGACGAATTAAGCGAAAAAATAAAAAATCAAACTATTGATCACTTCGGCAAAGTCGTTTTATAAATGAAAGTGACATTACGAAATAATTCAAATTTCGAATGCTACCAACATTTAAAATATGATACAATTGGCTGAGTTTGTTATCAACGAGCCATTAAATCGAAATAAAAATAAAAAAACCTCCATATGCTCAATGAAATGAAAGAAGAAACTTCAATCTTAATTTCTGGCAGAGAAGTTTATAATAAAGATTGTAGAATGTTATCAAAATAGGGTAAACCTATATAAAATTGTATAATATTTAAAAAATATAAAGAAACATTGTAACAAACAGTATAATATTGTTATATTTGATAAGGTTTGTAAAGAAATCCGTTTATAGGATGATGTTTTTATTTAAAATAAAATTAGTAAAAGCTACTTAAAAAGTAGCGAAGGAAATCCCAGCTTGTATTGGGAAATGCTTATGTTTGAATGAGATATACTTACGGATGTGCACGACTTTCGACGGTGCAATGTAAATTTAAAGGTCCTTTTGCAGTCGACTAACGATCACCATTCATCCATATATCTCATAAATAGGGCTTATCCTTATGCAACACAAAATGCCTTCAATTGAGACGAATTAAGCGAAAAAATAAAAAAAATAAACTATTGATCACTTCGGCAAAGCCGTTTTATAAATGAAAGTGACATTACGAAATAATTAAAATTTCGAATGCTACCAACATTTAAAATATGATACAATTGGCTGAGTTTGTTATGAACGAGCCATTAAATCGAAATAAAAATAAAAAAACCTCCATATGCTCAATGAAATGAAACAAGAAACTTCAATCTTAATTTCTGGCAGAGAAGTTTATAATAAAGATTGTATAATGTTATCAAAATAGGGTAAACCTATATAAAATTGTATAATATTTAAAAAATATAAAGAAACATTGTAAAAAACAGTATAATATTGTTATATTTGATAAGGTTTGTAAAGAAATCCGTTTATAGGATGATGTTTTTATTTCAAATAAAATTAGTAAAAGCTACTTAAAAAGTAGCGAAGGAAATCCCAGCTTGTATTGGGAAATGCTTATGTTTGAATGAGATATACTTACGGATGTGCACGACTTTCGACGGTGCAATGTAAGTTTAAAGGTCCTTTTGCAGTCGACTAACGATCACTATTCATCCATATATACATATATATATATATATATATATATATATATATATATATATATATATATATATATATATATATATATATATATATATATATATATATATATATATATATATATATATATATATATATATATATATATATATATATATATATATATATATATATATATATATATATATATATATATATATATATATATATATATATATATATATTTGATAAGGTTTTGTAAATAATGCGTTCATAGGATGATGATTCGTAGTAAAATAAAATTAGTAAAAGCTACTTGAATAGCAGCGAAGGAAATCCCAGCTTGGATTGGGAAACGCTTATGTTTGAATGATATATACTTACGGATGTGCGCGACTTTCGACTGTGCATGTTAGTTTATGGGTCCCTTTACCGTCGACGAACGATCACTCATCATCCATATATCTCAAAAATCGAGCTTTTCCTTTTGCAACACAAAATGCCCAATTGAGGCGAATTAAAGCGAAAAAACTAAAATAAAACACTTTGATCACATCGGCAAAGGCCGTTTCATAAATAGAGGATGACGTTACGAAATAATTCAAAATGTCGAACGTTTCCAACATTTAAAATATGACATTATTAGGCTGCGTTAGTTATCAACGAGCCATTAAATCGAAATAAAAATAAAAAACCTCTAATGCACAATGAAAGATACGAAGATACTATATATATATATATATATATATATATATATATATATATATATATATATATATATATATATATATATATATATATATATATATATATATATATATATATATATATATATATATATATATATATATATATATATATATATATATATATATATATATATATATATATATATATATATATATATATATATATATATTATATATAATATATATATATATATATATATATATATTTGTTTTTTTTTTTGTAAAATTTCTTTTTTTAAGAATTCGTTTAAAGGATGACACTTTGATGAAAAAATTAAAATAATAAAAGCCACTTACATAGCTGGAAGGTTTTCCCGGACTGGATTGGGAAATGCTTATTTTAAATGAGATGTATTCCTGGATGAGCACTACTTTCGACAGTGCATTGTAGGTTTAATGGGATCCCTTTATCGCTAGCGAACGCTCGCCCTTCATCCACATCTCAAAAACAAAGCGTATCCTTTTGCAAACCAAAATAAAATGTCTTAGACAAATTAAAGCAAAAACAATGAAAAAAATCACAATGAATCGTCTCTTAAATGCGGATTGACATACCGAAAATTCGATTTGAAATTCGAATATATCCACTCTGAAATTCGAATATATTTTTTAAATATTATACAATTTTATATAGGTTTATCCTATTTTGATAACATTTTACAATCTTTATTATAAACTTCTCTGCCAGAAATTAAGATTGAAGTTTCTTCTTTCATTTCATTGAGCAAATGGAGGTTTTTTTATTTTTATTTCGATTTAATGGCTCGTTGATAACAAACTCAGCCAATTGTATCATATTTTAAAAAAAAAATTACAAGAAACCAATCAAATATTAACAATATTATACAATTTTATCTTATGTTTTGAACTCTTGTAAATATCATATAGCCTTAAGTATAAACTTCTCGACCAGAAATTACGATTTATATCTTATTTCATGGCAACGAGCAAATGAAGTATTTTATTTTTATTTTCATTTAATGGCTGGCTGATAGCGAGCACAGCAATGGTATATCGTCCTTTTAAAGAGTGGATATATTCGAATTTCAAATCGAATTTTCGGTATGTCATTCCGCATTTAAGAGACGATTCATTGTGATCTTTTTCATTGTTTTTGCTTTAATTTGTCTTTAATAAAGACATTTTATTTTGGTTTGCAAAAAAAGGATACGCTTTGTTTTTGAGATGTGGATGAAGGGCGATCGTTCGCTAGCGATAAAGGGATCCCATTAAACCTACATTGCACTGTCGAAAGTGGTGCTCATCCAGGAATACATCTCATTTAAAATAAGCATTTCCCAATCCAGTCCGGGAAAACCTTCCAGCTATGTAAGTGGCTTTATTATTTTTATTTTTTCATCAAAGTGTCATCCTTTAAACGAATTCTTAAAAAAAGAAATTTTACAAAAAACCAATCAAATATTATATATATATATATATATATATATATATATATATATATATATATATATATATATATATATATATATATATATATATATATATATATATATATATATATATATATATATATATATATATATATATATATATATATATATATATATATATATATATATATATACATATATATATATATATATATATATATATATATATATATATATATATATATATATATATATATATATATATATATATATATATATATATATATATATATATATATATATATATATATATATATATATATTTTAATTTCGTTTTAGTGTCGTGTTTTTTTGTAACCCGTGTGGATCTAAAATCAGGGTTATAATATACTGATTTATTTGTCCAGATTCTGAGACTTCGTGGTCCGCCCGCAACTTCTTGACCCACGCTTGCGCCGCTCCACCTGTGGAATCGCCAACGCTGCTTTGCTTTAATCACTCATTCTTAATGACGTGCTTTGGATCTATCACCTCCTTAATTATTGTCATTTTGCAATTATCGCACGCTGAATCAGTATCCAAATGAAAATATTTATTAAAAAAAATACTAACGCAGTAATTGTTATATTTGTTAGGAGTTAAAAAAAAATAATAACGCGAAAAAATGTATGAAGTTTTTTTTCCATTTATTTATTTAAAAAAAAGTTTACCTGACCTTGTGAGTGCAGGTGTTGGGATCTGTAGTGGACTCGCCAACTATCTGCTCCTGTTTGTCACAGTAAAAGTTCATCAGACATTAGAAAGAGATATAGAAATAAAAATATATTTATTGTCCGAAATTGTGGTGGTACATTTATGGTGAAAATGCGTAGCATTACATCTCTCACAACTACCTGTTATTGTAATAGATTGACAAATTTTTTGACTAAAATTGATTGACTAAAAATTAAATTTACCTGTTATTGTAACAGATTAACAAATTACAACTAAAAATTAAATTTGTAATTTCTCATTAATTAATGATATTATTTCACTGGCTTGCATATAATATGTAAATCATATCAAATAAAATTCGTAATGTTTATTGAATGGTCTGAAATAACATTTAAAAGAGATATAACAAGAAATAATCGAAACAGACCGGATAAGTAGCACTAACAGTAAAAAAAATAAATAAAATAATTCACCAATAATATAGAAAATAAATAAATAATCAAAAATCAAATAATAATCAATAATCCGCATATAAATAGTAAATGTATATAATTTCAAATGCGTAATCTTCCTAATCAAATTATTGTAAAAAATGCATTCCCACAATATTTTATTAGGAGAAATATTCATTTAAGGTGTAAAAGTTTTTTTCGGTAAGCCATTTCTTCAATGCTGTGGTTTATCTTTTCCCTTTACATCTTTAATCTTTGCAGAAGGTTATAGATTTTTATTAAGTTGTATAACATTCCTTATTTAAATAAATTTAAATTTGGCTTGGGTGCTTGGAGCCCATGTTTATTTCTCCTGTTATAGCCGTGTTCAACATTGTTTATTTTGAAATACTGATCGTGGTCTCTTACAAAATTTGCAGTCTTCCAAGATGTATATGGATATAAACGTTAGAGCTTTCAGTTTCTGGAATTCCAAATATAATTCGTAAGCATCGTTTTTGTACGATGAATATTTCCTCTGCGTTTACAGAGTTATAAACCAGACTAATTAGCTTAAGAAAAGGGAGTAACCTTGCGTTAATCCAGTTCCGCGATTTTTTGTACTAATGATAGTGTACTTAAACAGAAACTCATATAGAAAGATCCTCCCCTCAGACAGAAAAGGACGGTGCCTACACGAACGGAGCCGAAAAAACGAATATAATATTTATTTATTTATTTATTTATTTATTTATTAGTTTTAAATAGTATTCAAGGGCATTACAGATGAATCCAATTCGCCCTTGAATATTAAATCTAGAGTGTAGGTCTAAAAATAAATGACTTGCATAACTAAATTAATGCTAACATTGAACAAGAAAGAAACATAAAAATATAAAACTAAATAAAAGACAGATTATGATAAACATGAGATAGCAGGGAGTTGCTTTTTTTAGCTGCCAAAGGGATGTACAAAAGATATCTATTTCGGTGGGTAAGGAATTAAGAAGAGCTATAACCACGGAGCAGCGCTATAACCCTTCCCACTGGCCTGTCTACAAAAATATTTGTACGGTGGTACGGCACATTAAACAATAGATGCGATCTCCTCGCTGTGTAATTTACCGGTACGTACAATTCAAACTTACATAGTATCTCTGGCAAATAAATCGTTCCTTGAATTAGTTTATATGCAAATATAATTAGTGAAATATATCGACGAGTTTCAAGACTGTTGTATCCTACCATTCCTAGCACAAAATCGGACGGAAATAAGTATGGATAAATATTGTATTTTCTGTAATAAATATATCTTAAAAATTTTCTTTGAATACGCTCTACCATCTGAATGTATTTGTTTTCACTTGTACACCAGATGACTGAGTTATATTCAAGTATGCTACGGACTAAACAATTATATAGTAGAAACATTACATGAATATTATTAAACTGTTTGCATATGCGAATAACAAAACCGACCATTTTGCTAGCACGATTGCAAATATTTGTAATGTGTGCACGGAAGTTCAACTGCGTATCAAATGTAATTCCCAGGTCCCTCACCTCGGTTGACCTTTTTAAAATTGACCCGTTTATTGTGTATGGGAAAAAGCAAGGTGTTTTCTTCTTAGTGATGGTTAAAACAGAGCACTTGTTAGTGTTGAATTCCATGTCATTGACAGAGCCCCATCTTGAAAGTGCATTTATATCTTGCTGTAATATTTCCGCTTCTCGAGCATCTGTTATTTGATGAAAAATTTTCACGTCATCAGCAAATAGTGAGCAATGACTATATTTTACAAATTTATTTTTATTTTATTTTATTTTATTTTTCTTAAAAACATACAGCATAAAAAAACACGTATAAGCATAATATATATATACCAGTAACAAAGCCAATGATGTTTTAAATTATTTGCTATATAAGGATTAAATATGCTAAACAATACAAAATAAATAAAACCAAAAAGAATTTAAAAGTAACATTTAGGTAAATCATTAATGAAAATGAGGAACAAAATCGTAGAGAGATTCGCACCTTGTGGCACATGATTGTATTGTGATATATATATAATATATATATATATATATATATATATATATATATATATATATATATATATATATATATATATATATATATATATATATATATATATATATATATATATATATATATATATATATATATATATATATATATATATATATATATATATATATATATATATATATATATATATATATATATATATATATATATATGTATGTATAAACCGCCTACTCATAGCTTCGAAATTTACCTCAAATATCAACGGATTTATATTTGATGCACCGGTATCTAATGCATTGATATCGGCCTTAAGCCTTAACAGAGAATTAAAAATATCATCGTGCCATTCTTTATTATAAGCGCATGACGATGCTGGTTCCGTATCCGCTAAACCTTTTAATATTAGCCTATTTTTTTCAACCGTATCCTCCGGAGTTGCACCCCTCAGAATTATCTCGAAATCGAGCTCCGCTTTGCGCAAGAGTTTGCGCAAAGGCATATTGGACGGAATTACTAACTGTTCGTTTGATAGTTGATACCAGAAATGATTACCTCGGCGAGGATAGGACGACTAAAGCCACCAACACTTCAAACGACTTACCGGAATCCGAACTGCCGCTAGGAACTGTGAACAGAAGAAATGACACGGGAAGAGTGATACCAACCTCAACTTACCTTTATTAATTAAGTAATTATAGATTGTAAATCAAGAAGTAGATTGTAGAATTATGCATGTATTTTTTTTTTGAAATTATAGTTATTATTAGAATAGTATTAGTACTTTACTTATTATTTATAGAATTAGATGATTTTAGCATGGAATTTTAGAATTTTATCTTTTTGTAGAATTTAAGTAAAAATGTAGAATTAGTTATGTAGTATTAATAGGTTTGAGAGATTTTTAATTTTTTATTTTTGAAGTTTTATTTATGCGTATCGGGCCCCACGTTGGGCGCCAATTCTGTAACCTATATTTTTCTTTGACTCTATATAGTCTTGGAAAATATTTGGAATCTATAGGGTTACAGGTTTTTATATTACCAAATAGTAAAAGATGTATTTTGTTGATTACCAACAGTGGCATTTATTATCCAGTCAGTTATTAATATCTTCCTATTGGTTTATCAGTTAAAATTATCAATTATTAATTCGACAACATTCAAAAATACAAATTACACAATAAAATAATAACATAATCAAATAATCAAAGAGGTGGAAAAATTATAAAATGGTGAGTAATATGCTCATATATTATTAGCAATGCAGACTTTATGTCAGGGTCGGCTCCTAGCTTGATCTATATATATGGCGTATCGCATGGAATCGCCACACCGATATTCGCGGTCGGCTTGGAACGGTTGGTACCACTCTCGGGATCTGGTAAGGTTGGTAAGCCTGGATCTCGGCGAATGTTTTCGGGTTCACTCGTTCGTCTTCGGCGGCCGGCTGGTCGCTGCTTCGAGCCGGAGTCGAGCAGGTAGGCTGGTGGTACGATGCGTCGGCTATCGTACGATAGTATTGGCGGCCGCGCAATCGTATTTTTCTCCCCGACGATTGTCTGGAGATACTGCCGCTGCTGATGTGGAGACGGGGCCGAAGGGCTACCCGAGTGTCGTTCCTGCTTGAGGGCGGTTCGCTGGAGAGCATGGGCGGCGCCTCAGGCTTCGCCTGAAAATAGGGCGACTGATAATCGCCCCTGCAAAAGTCCCTGCCGGAAGAACGTATCCGTCAGTATGCGGGATCCAGGCAGTGGAAGGCATCACGGAAGGGAGACGGCACTCCACATTCCGGACAAGCCGCCCAAAGGCCGGAAACTCCCGTCGAGCTATGCCCGCCCCAGGGAATCTAGTTCTCACAATATCCATTATCAAACGAACACTTACCGGAGAAAATATTGAGGTCCTATCTATAAGTTCTGGACTTCTCCGGGACTTTGTCTGGCTCGCACGATTTCTCGAATTCGAATGGAAGGAGTTCTAGCAAGGGCGGTCGATTTCGAGAATATTCCGCCTAGATGAGGGTTTGCCTATCGGATTTTCCCGCGTACATCTCAACGCTAATTTCCGGAATTATTAATAGCGCTTAATATTGCGTGTATGTATTTTATTAAAATAAAGGAATTTTACCACTACTGAAAACATATCTTATTTATCCCGGTTATTCCCTGAATTCATTAATATTTGATAACCAACGCTAGAAGGCAGCGGCTCCCTCCTGTATCATGCTGAAATTGAGTGTATAAAGGCACGAATTAATTTACTCGGCGACTACTCAAATAACTACGATTTATTGACTCATCTTCAATCTCTAATTATGACTTGTTCATTTTCATGATTTTGATTCGCAATCATATCCAATAGTCGTACTGGCAACGCGATGTCTGTTGGTACGTCACTCGCCGCAATGTTGCTCGCTTCTGAACTCGGCGCTTCAGCTGTCAAAACTATGCGCACGCGCCGGCTTCGATACGAATGTGAGAAAATACGTGAAAATAGTGAAAACCCGCCGGAAAACACAGAGCTCGTGTTACAATATATATATATATATATATATATATATATATATATATATATATATATATATATATATATATATATATATATATATATATATATATATATATATATATATATATATATATATATATATATATATATATATATATATATATATATATATATATATATATATATATATATATATATATATATATATATATATATATATATATATATATATATATATATATATATATATATATATATATATATATATATATATATATATATATATATATATATATATATATATATATATATATATATATATATATATATATATATATATATATATATATATATATATATATATATATATATATATATATATATATATATATATATATATATATATATATATATATATATATATATATATATATATATATATATATATATATATATATATATATATATATATATATATATATATATATATATATATATATATATATATATATATATATATATATATATATATATATATATATATATATATATATATATATATATATATATATATATATAATATACATATTGTTTTACACATAATGTGCAAAACAATATGTAAATATGTCCACTAAAGATCTGCAAAAACTGGAGCCAATCTAGCTCAAAAGTAATTCAGAGATTTAGATCCAGTTTATTTCCGAAAATGAGGAACAAAATCGTAGAGAGATTCGCACCTTGTGGCACATGATTGTATTGTGATATATATATAATATATATATATATATATATATATATATATATATATATATATATATATATATATATATATATATATATATATATATATATATATATATATATATATATATATATATATATATATATATATATATATATATATATATATATATATATATATATATATATATATATATATATATATATATATATATATATATATATATATATATATATATATATATATATATATATATATATATATATATATATATATATACATATATATATATATATATATATATATATATATATATGTATATATATATATATATATATATATATATATATATATATATATATATATATATATATATATATATATATATATATATATATATATATATATATATATATATATATATATATATATATATATATATATATATATATATATATATATATATATATATATATATATATATATATATATATATATATATATATATATATATATATATATATATATATATATATATATATATATATATATATATATATATATATAATAGTGAAGACAAGTTTTGCTTTCCATTAGGGAGTTCCAGTAACAATCACTCAGCTCCATCTTCAGACCCTCGTCACCATGTGTAATGGAATGTAGTCATGGCAACAAAACAAACGAGCCCAAACTCGATTTTCTTAGCACTTTCCATCAGGGAGTTCCAGTGGCAATATTCCGGCTCCATATTCAGACCTTCATCATCATGTGTAAAAGAAAGTACTTAAGACAACAAAGCAATTCAACCCAAACGGAGTTGGGTTGAATTGAACAACAAATCACGGAGTTGCACTGGCAATCTTTCGGCTCCGTCTTCGGACCCTCGTCATCATGTGTAATGGAAAGTACTTATTGGATTTGAATTAGTTTTTCGTTTTCATGTTGTTTTTGTTCTAAATCCGAATTCAAAAATAAGATCTGTCAAACAGCCATTGTGTAAGAGTGTGTTTCTTTTCTGCTACAATTAAAGGTGTTGTGTGATAAACAACGTTTCATTGTTTCTTTTTGCTCGACTACTGATAATCTCTAAAAGGTTATGGGCCCAGTGGCTGAAGTTGAGTAAAACTGAACAGTTAAATTGTAAATAAAAAGAAACAAAAGTAAGTTCTACAAAAGCCGAGCCGCCGTGCCGTACATAAGTAGTGTTTTTTTTACACAAGCAAAATGGATTTGATGGACGATAAATCGAGCGATGGCTGTGTCATCCTTCACAGATTGAACAGCACAAACTACAAATTGTGGAAATTCCAAATTAATGCTGTGATGAAGTCGCGAGCTCTGACGGACGTCATGGAAGGAAAAGTTCCTGATGCAAATGAGGCCATGACAGTGAAAGAGCAATACGAGCGAAACGATGGCAAAGCAATGGCTATCCTGATTTTATCAGTGGATTCCGAGCAGGCAAATCACATTCTGATGTGCAAAACAGCGAAAGAAATTGCAGATAAATTGGCCAGTTTGTACGAAAAACGGAGCGAAGTGCGCATCATGTGCCTCTATGAGGAGTATTTTTCATTAAAAATGGTTGAGGATGAACCGGTCGCAGCATATGTATCAAGAGTGAACAGAATGGCACATGAAATTGAAGACCAAGGCGAAAAATTGTCCGATAACATCAAAATGGTACGCATCATCAGTGGCTTGACGCCTACGTTTCGTAATTTCAAGACCGTTTGGTACAATATCAAAAAGAGCCGAACCCTGGAGAGTTTGCACAGTCGCTTGCAGCTGGAAGAAGACCAAATAAGCAAAACCGATGATGTGCAATTGGATGCTGCATTCAGTGCGAAGTTCAAGTCGAAGAAACAGCAAGCCAGCAAGAAGACGCCATCGTCAATCAAGGAGTTACAAAAAAAAACGAAGTGCAACAAATGTCATGAATTCGGGCATTGGAAGAAAGAATGTCCGAAGCGTGCTGAAAAATCGTCCGATGGCAAGAAGGGCGGCAGCGATGTTGCATTTTGTGCGAAACTCAACGGTGGAACAGCGATAGATTACAGCGATATTTGGATTGCAGATTCAGGTGCCACTGAACATATGTCTTCACGCATCGAGTGGTTTGTCAATTATAGAAAGTGCGACGCAGAGCGTTTTGTCAAAATCGCAAACAACGATCGTATACCGATTCGTTGCACGGGCACAATTTTAATCGAAGCCAAGGTCAACGGTGTGTAGCTGCAACGACATTTGAACGATGTGCAGTACGTTCCTGAGCTGAAGCAAAATTTATTTTCAACTGCATCCGCTACATCGAAGGGTTTCCAAATGGTCATCACCCGCGATAACTGCAAATTGATGGATGCTGATGGTGTGTGTATGCTGTTGGTGTAAAAGATGACAACAAACAATTGAGAATGATATTTCGGCAGCGACTGAATGAGCATGCGAATTCTGCGACCGTCACGCTTGAGCAACTGAATCATCGATTTGGGCACCTGAACGTGGAAGCAAATTTTTCTGTGAGGATTGTCATATCGGAAAAATGCAACGTGCTTCGCACAAACCAGCACAAGAGAGGGTAGCAGTTTGCGGCGAATATTTGCATGCTGACCTGTGTGGACCAATGGAACAATTGGGCATTGGAGGTGTTCGATTTTTCCTCCTGATCAAAGACGAAGCAACGGGATTCAAGTATGTATTCAATTTGGCTAGCAAATCTGAGGTGTGTGATAAACTCAATGCGATAGTGTCGCTAGTTCGCAGTACGACGGGCAATTCGGTGAAGCACATTCGTCTCGACAATGGCACTGAATTTGTCAACAATGAATGTATGCGGATGCTGTCGAAAGCCGGAATAACAGTGGAGCGAACTGCACCGTACACACCCGAGCAAAATGGACGCGTGGAGCGTGAGAATCGAACCGTGGTGGAGTGCGCTCGCACAATGTTGCTCTCCAGTAGTTTGCACAAGCGTCTGTGGCCAGAAGCAGTACGTACAGCCGTATATATCTTGAACCGATCGTCAAACAAAAAGTGCCCAGATTCAACACCATACGAGAAATGGTTTGGTGTGAAGCCAGAGTTGGGTCACGTGATAATTTTTGGAAGCGAGTGCTTCGTGCAGATTTAGAAGCAGACTGGACGCAAGAAATGGGACGCCAAGGCCAAAAAGGTGTTCCTCGTTGGATACGAGTCCACATCAAAGAATTTCCGTCGTTTTGAAAGTTCATTTGGATCACATCATCGAAGACGAAGAAATTGTCGAGCAGCCAATAATCGTGGCTTCGACTCCGCAGCATGTAGTCTTGAATAACAGCAGACACAACTATTCGTCCATGTCGAATGATGAGTTTTTCGATACAAATGATGTCACACTGACTGAAGGAAATGAAAACGATGACAATGTCGATGAAGGCAGTAACAAAAACGTGCGCAGAAATGAACGTTATGGTTTGCGCGAGAGGGTGAATCCGCCAGATCGTCTGATTGAGAGCGGATATTCGGCCGTGGTGTTGGAACCAAAATCATACGAAGACGCATACATAAAGAAGGTCGTAGAGAAATTCAACATGCAAGACTCAAAGAGTATTTCTACTCCAGCAGACAGCAACGTCATATTGACCAAATCATGTGAAGAGGACAGGGTCGTCTTCCCATATCGTCAAGCGATCGGATCGCTGATGTTTGCTGCAATCGTGACAAGACCAGACATTTCATATGCAGTGGGAGAAGTTAGCCATTATATTGATGATCCAAGCCACCGCATGTTTCGGCTGTCAAGCGTATTCTTCGATATTTGAATAAAACGGCCGAACGAGGAATTGAATATTCTGGATTGTCGACAGCGTTGAGAGGGTATTCCGATGCTGATTTTGCACGCGATGTTGATACGCGAAAATCAACCACCGGCTATGCATTTGTTGTAGGCGAGGGCATCGTCACATGGAAAAGTCATCGACGGAAGACAGTGGCCCTTTCCACTACTGAAGCTGAATTCATGGCAGCGTGCGAAGGCGCAAAGGAAGCAGTGTGGCTGCAACAGCTGCGGTGTGATGTGGGTTGCATTCAAGAGAATCCACCGACACTCTACATCGACAACCAAAGCGCAATTCGGCTTATCAAGAATTCTGAGTTGCATCAGCGAACCAAACACATCGATGTCCGCCTATTTTTTCATCCGGGAACTGTATGAATCAAAAGCGATTCTGATCGACTACGTGTGTAGTGAAGAGCAACTGGCAGATATATTCACCAAGCTATTGCCAATTCAAAAATTTAAAAGGAACATCGTGCTGTTGGGAATGAAAGACTTCAAATAATTAGTGGGAGTATTGGATTTGAATTAGTTTTTCGTTTTCATGTTGTTTTTTTAAAAAATCCGAATTCAAAAATAAGATCTGTCAAACAGCCATTGTGTAAGAGTGTGTTTCTTTTCTGCTACAATTAAAGGTGTTGTGTGATAAACAACGTTCTTTTTGCTCGACCACTGATAATCTCTAAAAGTACTCATGATAACAAAACATACTAGCCCAAATTCAACGTTCCTACCAATTATCATCAGGGAGTTCTAGTCTCTAGATCCCTGCTACTCATCAAAACAGCTGGATGGTACTATAATATTGCATTGTCACCGAACGTACATAAGTATTCCAAATCGGATACCAGGAAGTGGTTGAAAAATGGTTTGTAAACTTTGCAATGTAGGTACTTCGCCCTACATATCAAGTCAACAAAAGCATTAGATTCTAGAAATCCATAATCGCAAACACACTCAATTCTACACGTGTAAACTGCAATTAAATTCAATCTAATTTCGGTAATTAATGCAGACACAGCCGGTGACTAATGTCAATTTCTTCTAATCGATTCAATCGGACACACTCACTCCCCCCACGCTCTTAACATTGCGTCATGTAACACGGTATATAAGCCCATACATTCGATCAATTATTTATCATCCTCTAGTGGCCGTCTACCGCGCTCATACATCATCATCATCGAGGAGTCACTTCATCATCCGCGATACCAATCTTCAACTACTCGCCGCGCTACATACTTCGAGCACACACTACACACACCGCGACTTACTCTTCGAAAGCGTTACGCCTGGCAATCATCAACTACGTGCTTCAATAAATAACTTCAACAACAGCAAGAACGACTTTCACTACGGAGAAAACCCCTTGATGACACCACCTCCTCACTCACGAGCAATTGGAGTCTAGTGAGGGGTGGTCCCTCACACTGGTGAACCCGACGTGAGAAGAACACGGCGACACCTCACACTGTTGACCCCGACTTCAAGATCACGCGCCTTCATCTCACACTGGTGAACCCGACGTGAGAAGAACACGTTCACCTCACACTGGTGACCCCGACGTGAGAAGAACACGCCTGCATCCCCGACGTTCGACCAGAACACGCCTTCACCTCACACTGGTGCCCTCGACGTGAAAAGAACACCTTCAATCTCAAAAAGCACTAGTGAGAAGAACACGCTTACACTTCGCATCTTCGCCGACCTTCGAATCACGCACCTTCACACCAACACCGGCAACTCACCGACGTCGCACCAACACCGACTTCGCATCACGCCTTCAACTCACACTTCGCAACCTTCGCATCTCAAAACGCACCTTCGCATCATTCAACTCACATCAACATTGCCAGTCGCGAACATCTCCAGTAAACCGTTACTGTCTGAGAACAAACCTCCCAGGTCCGTACCTGGTCGGAGAGGTAATCAAACGTCGCGAACATCTCCAGTACCGTATTACTGTCTGAGAAAAACCTCCTAGGCACTCGAAGACTAGTCCGAGAGGATCACGCGCATCAAAAAATCAACAGCTGCTCGCCGACATACATCCAATCACAGCAAATATCGCCGACACTTCAAATAATTCAACTCTCCACGCGCATACAATCGAATCGCCACATCGCCAAAAACTCACTCGTCGCATAAAAATAATTTCCGCACGCCAGCAAATCGCTGCACGACGACGACAGCACACGCTTCCACGGCGCACAATTCAAATCTAATACAAATGGAGGAAGCAAGAGAAATGGCACTCCGCCAAGAGATCATACAGATTTTAATACGTTTACAAAAACGGATGGAGGAACTAAAATAACTACTAGAGCGGCAAAACAACCAAAACCACAATAACAACAACAACCACTAAAATAAAAACAAGAGGATGATCCTTGCTAAAGCATGACCTTCAACAACAATATGCATCACAACATCGCTCATGCCTAGCAAATAAAACAAACAAACATGCATAACGACACGGCGAAACACGACACCAACTACGCTTCTCAACGCATTCAAATGAAAACATGGCAGCTCGGAAACAAAACAATACAACGCCAACGAACATTATAGCACAAACAATTTGCGACACTGACTTCGTACGACAAAAATACGTACTGTTACAATTTCAGTCATATCCAATTAGCTGGATGTCAATAATTTTAAAAACGTCAAATGGAACACGAAACGGAACTACTAAAAGCATCTCTCCAATTAACTCCGAGCAACGAAACTATCGAAACAATCATTCGCCATGGAACAATTATCAATAAACAAATTCAGCCAACGAATAAAATTAACTCGACGCGATACACAGCTGATAACGAAACTGCAACCTCAGCAGATAGCGAAGCCGACCGACCGCACAGATTAAATACAGCGACAACTTAAACAATGCAACTACAATAAAATGCAAACAATGCATACCAGCGGATGACACATTCCCGCAAATAAAACGCATATCGAATTATATTAGAGCAACGCGCTCTCGCGACAAAAAAATAAAATTATTAATATCAAGTAGATGACACATACCTACCATATACACAGCGAATACATGCAAAAGTAGACGTCGGGGTCACCAGTGTGAGGGACCACCCCTCACTAGACTCCAATTGCTCGTAAGTGAGGAGGTGGTGTCATCAAGGGGTTTTCTCTGTAGTGAAAGTCGTTCTTGCTGTTGTTAAAGTTATTTATTGAAGCACGTAGTTGATGATTGCCAGGCGTAACGCTTTCGAAGAGTAAGTCGCGGTGTGTGTAGTGTGTGCTCGAAGTATGTGGCGCGGCGAGTAGTTGAAGATTGGTATCGCGGATGATGAAGTGACTGCTCGATGATGATGATGTATGAGCGCGGTAGACGGCCACTAGAGGATGATAAATAATTGATCGAATGTATGGGCTTATATACCGTGTTACATGACGCAATGTTAAAAGGGGGGAGGAAGTGAGTGTGTCCGATTGAATCGATTAGAAGAAATTGACATTAGTCACCGGCTGTGTCTGCATTAATTACCGAATTTAGATGGAATTTAATTGCAGTTTACACGTGTAGAATTGAGTGTGTTTGCGATTATTGATTTCTAGAATCTATTGCTTTTGTTGACTCGATATGAAGGGCGAAGTACCTACAGCAACATACGAACATTACAAGATAAAATAAATATTGTAGAAAGTAAGCTCCAGTTGTTATCGGATTCAACGAAGAGTCAACGAATTGACCTGAGGCAATATATGTGCAAATATGACTTGATAGGAGTCTTTATTAATATAAGTATAGTTATAAGGATATACTGCACATTACCGACGACATCTGCAAGCTTGTCCGAAGTTTCAGCAAATTAAAATTAGTTAAACCTGCCTGCGTTTAATAATGAGGCATGAAAGTCTATCTGGCCTCGTGATCCTGGTCACCGAAAATAAAACTACATATGAGACGACTTTGATGAGGTGATAGATTCTATCGCGGAAAGAAAAGCATGAACTGTAAAGCTGTAGCAAGATTAGATAGTACAATTTGGTGCGACCTAAGGATCGAAGGTGTGTGTACAAACTGGCTTGTAGGTTGTCTACCCTCGTTGTATGTATTCTATATTAATGTCACACATATATTTTTTTTTTTTTTTTGTTGAGTGGGGCTTTTCTAAGGTCTTTATGAGCCTTGCGACCATTGCTGATCTATTGTGTTCGCCACCTACTATATTCTGAGCTAAGCCTCGTGTCATTTAAGAACCGCAGCAGGCTTTTGGCGCCAGATTGTTTTACCTCCTCAGGTTGGAGGTAATGACCACCCAAGTGGGTGTATATTTTACGCATCAGAGACATTCCACTTTGTGATTTTGTTACTCACAATTAAGCTGCCTAATGTCCTAACATTAGGCACCTAATGTTAGGACATTAGCCAGCTTATTTGCTAGACTGGACCTATCCAGTACTTCGCGATTAGCGATTACTAAATTAGGTTTGTCTCTTCTATTGATTACATAAATGTCATTACTGATTAAATAGCCAAGAAGGCGTCGTTATCATGTCTTGTTTATATCAGTACTTTCCTAAATGGTGTGGTGCGCATTTACATCACAGCCAAGGCTACAATTTTTTTTCTCCAGTGGTAGATAAAGAAGCAAACTCCTTTAGGAGGTATGTTTTGGGAGTCTACGGGAAAGTATGCTGAGGCAATAAGTAGTTCTTGCTTCCCTCTCTTCGTCTGAACCTCTAGCTCATCATCTCTAGCTCAACCATCATCTCTAGCTCCTCAGCCTCGTTCAAGGAATCTAGCACCAATTTCTGGTGATTCGTCGCAATCATATTTCAGAACTTCATCTCCAGCTCATAAGCATCATTAAATCCAACACCACCATTGCCATTCCCACTCATACTTTGGTATTTTCCATGGAGCTGAAGTTTGGCAACCCTAGTTGCCACACTGGTTCTGTTTACACAGTGATAATGCAACGTGCCTGACGAGGTTCTTCATATAATTTTAATAGAACTTTGCCTAAAGTAAGTTGCTTAATCATTAAATATATTAGCTTTTACCAAATTAAAGAATGATGGATTACAATAAGTATCGTGCACAACACTTCCATATTTTACCATCGTCCGTCTGGTCATTCTGTAAGCCATTAATTGCCCTTGCGTATTACATCCGAAAAAAATGACAAAATACTTAGAAGAACCGACTTGGTATTCATTAAACATCCACTTGAATCACTGTTTACAATTCCTCGGAATTGGGAGATTTCGATACCAAAATGAAAGTCTTCAGCTCCCGAGTTTAAAATATAATTTATATGTTTTATTTGTAGTGTTGGTTACTTCGCCGTTATTAATCATTGGATTAAGGCGTGAAATGTCATCACTGGAGGAGTTGAAATATCCAAGAGTCTATTTATATGGTTTGATAGTAACGTACACACTACCAGTGTTAAGTTTTGAAATGGTCGTCTTTAAATGTTGGGAGAGTCGGAAATCTTATCTAAAAATATTAAATTATATTCAAGTGATCGACCGCATAATTCTCACCAATAGAAGGATGTTATATAGGAAACTGAAAAGGAAATCCGTTCTGAAAATTATTTTAGTTTTTGTGTTATCTTTTACATACTTAATTTTTGAAGCTTTTTACTTTGGCAGAATATTTATTTATGATTTTGCTTTCATTTTCTCGGAGTTAATTACCGATTTTTCCAATGTGTGTCTTTTATGCGATATTGATAATATCAAACATAGATTTCGATTATTTTATGAAAAGTTGGCTTTATGGTGCCGCAGGGTACAAATAGAAAATGAAGTACTGAAGATCGATTTATATACAACGAAGCTTTACAAATTTGTGAACAGACGCCATGATAGAAAAGATCTTGAATCTTTCATAGAAGTTTACAATATGCTAAGAGCTGTATTTGAGAATATGAATAGGGTGTACTATGCTCAAGTGCAAATACAAATGTGGTCTAGCTTTGCTGTGATAGTATTTGTTACATCATCTATGATCGACATTATGGGCGGAAACTTGAAATCGTTTGAAGAGGTTATATTGCTGGCAAATATGTATTCGGCAGCGTTTCAAATTGAATATACGTTTACAGTGATTATTCTTATCACAGGATAAAACCGGTGAAGTGATCGTCTCGATTGGATGGCTGGTGCGTTTCCTCTTTTGGCTCATAGCATACTGCAATATTTTTCAACGCACACAAAATAATATGAGAAAAGTTTTGGTAATTATCACAAAAATAATCGTTAGTCAATCAGGTACGTACTCAATGATATGTCTAAATTTGCCTTGTAACACTGCCACCATTGCTGATCTATTGTGTTCGCCACCTACTATGGTTCTGCGCTAAGCCACGTGTCATTTAAGTACCGTAACAGGCTTTTGGCGCCAGATTGTTTTACCTCCTCAGGTTGGAGGTAATGACCACCCAAGCGGGTGTATCTTTTACGCATCAGCGGGCCACACTCCCACATGAGGAGCAGGGGAGTTTCCTCTGTCCCTTGGCAGAACCTGCACATTTTTGTGTCTCGGAGCTTGAGGTTGTACATGTGTTTGTTCAGGCCACAGTGTCCCGTGAGCGCCCTTACCAGTAGGTATGCGTAGATTGTTCCTATTTGGGAAATTTTTGGGGTGACACAACCGATTTTTTTCTGTGTAAACGAAGTTTTAATTAAAAATAGCAGAAACCCCTTGTGCACCAGAAAATCGCCTCTTATAGATTTTATTACCTTCATTAATATAATCGACTCCTTCCTAGAATAAAAATCTTAGAACCGCACCTCAAATCACAGGGCTTCCAAGAAGGAGTGAATGGGTGGTAAGTTAGGCATTCGCATGCGGTCGTTAGTTCTGAGCATCGATATATGATCCCCTAGATTGATAGATCGCGCTCGAAAATGACCCCTTCAAAAGCACTACTGAAAGCCGACCAGTAGTAGTTTGGTCGCAGTCCGCTGGCAGACAGCCGACCGTTTCCGGTGTGAGAGCTGCCGCGAAGAAAATCGGCGCGCTATTCTTTCGCATACTGTACAATTTATTGCTCTCTCTGTCACATGATTTACCAGCAAACCTAATATGGAGCCAACTTATTTGTATGAGAGGGCATATGCAGCTAATATATCGATGGTTCTGAGTCTACCGTTCATCCCCCAGAAGTGTCATATGGCTCCGGTCGGTAAGTTTCATGTCGGCGCCTTTGAATATTTATACTGATTTATTTTTTAGAGACTTCATGGTCCGCGCGCAACTTTTTGACCCACGCCTGCGCCGCTCCACATGTGGAATCGCCGACTCTGCTTTGCTTTAATCACTCATATTTTATGACTTGCTTTGGATCTATCACCTCCTTAATTATTGTCATTCTTCAATTATCGCACGCTGAAAGGAAATCAAAATAAAAAATAAAAAACTTTAAAAAATATGTAAATTACCTTTGTTATAAGTTGTGACAAAATAAAAACGTGAAGAAAATGTACCACATTTTAATTGCATTTATCAAAACCATGTTATTTAACTCACCTTACAAGAAAAACCAACAATGCGGCATCCGCACCTTGTAAATCATCATCAAAATGATTCTTTAGTATAAGAAATCATAGTCTTTAATAATTGTGAAAATGTGGCTACGTCGTGAAAATCAGTAAAATATCCTAAATTACTTTTGCTGGGATCATATTATTACTTAATGGAAATATTTATCGACCTACATATAATTATATATCAAATATTGAAAGACAAAGTCTAAGAAAATTTTCAATTATTTGAAGCCTTTTCAGTAATAGTAAGTGTGTATCAAGAGATATGTAGATAAAAACGAGTTAAAATGGCTATATGATTTTCAGATTATCATTTTTAAAAACATATCACTTTCTCAATTTTTAAGTCAGTAAGTTGACGAACTCTCTAAAAGTGTTGAAATTCATTCATATTTTATTAGTCTTTCATTAAAATTCAGCCACACTTGATTATTTTTTCCGTTATATTGGCTCATTTTCGGCTAGCCTCGGGCGGCTCGGCATACTATTTGATTAAAAGATATGGCAGAATTTCAATATTATTAGTGCAGTTTGTATATCAGACATTCCAAATTTCACAATGCGATTTCGGATCAACAAGGCTTCTATGTACCAAACTTCAAGTCACTATGTCCAATTTTTCGAGATTGATATATAAGTAGTGCGCACCCTGGTGTACTGATTTCAACCACAGTCTTTCTAACTCTTGCCTTGGCCAAATGATACCTGCACATCAAATTTCAGCTCAATCGGATTAAGCGTTTGGGCGCCCTCGTAGAGGAATACACAAAGCAGACACACTGATAGACTTCAATAAGGAAATGGTCTTAATCGTCCCAGCAGACTCAAATTGGATATTTCCTTATTCATCTCGGAAAATTTGTTGCCGAGATGGTCCCACCTTTCCCTCCTGGTCTGTTGGTGGGCCGGGAAAGTAGAATGCGCTGTCAGTGGCGTCGAAAAGCTCAGAAAGCGCTAAATCCAGCGAAAACTGATTTTTTTTGGAAAAATTCTCGACCGTGTAATAACATTATTTAGAAAAAAATAAATAAAAAAACACATGATTTTTATATACATAAAATGATTTTTTAAAACCAGAACATATTTTTCAGTTACGTCCTGCATGCGGCACGAGCTGGCAATGTAATTCGAAACAAAATCTCGTAAAGTGATCTTTTCGATTGGTTTGATTTTGTACGTCAATAAATAAATACTATGATGAATGAACATTGACAAAACAACGAACCACTCATACTTTCATGGGGCTTTAATACCGAAAAGTTTAGTAAAAAACCTTACGACCCTAGTCGCTATACTGGTTCTCTTTACACAGTGATATAGGTACGATGTGTCTGACGATGTACTTGATATAATTATGACAGAACTTCACTTAGAATATGTTGTATAATCATTAAATATAGGACAATGGGCAAAAATGTATGGGCGCTGGGGCCTGGGATCTCCAATATCAAAAAAGTATTCACCATTGAAAAGATCTATAATATTTATCTACAATATTTATTTATTTTTATTTATTTACATATACATATACATTCAAATGCATGAGCACAACAGAAAATGAAATGACAATTTAGTAGACAATGCCGTTGTATGCTTTTAAAGTTATATACATATCTGTCTGAGCCCAGATTACATTTACCTTTCAATTGTGCTAAGCAAAGAGCAGCCGAGCCCGCCTTGCTAGGCACCCCTTTGTTAAGGCGAGCTCACTTCGGGAGTCACACTAGAGTGCCACGGTTGGGTCAAGGAAAGATCTAAGATATATTTTTTTAAATTATTTCAATTTTAATTTAAAATCATTATTATTAATATTATTGTTATTATTAAAAAAATATATTTTATTTTTTTACTATTTCTTAATTTTTTATTCCCTTTTTCAGTATTTTAAACAATTGTCTAATCCGCAGAATAAAATCTGCAAGTGCGAATCCCCTCTTTTGTTTACTATTACAACTTACCTAAATTATGAGCCGTTTAGAAGTTTCGATTTTCGGAATCTTCTGAAACACGAAGACCTCTACGCCAGTTATTTATTTAAAAGATATTATTTGCAGTGAAGATCC
Organism: Micropterix aruncella; assembly: GCA_944548615.1. Lineage (NCBI taxonomy): Eukaryota > Metazoa > Arthropoda > Insecta > Lepidoptera > Micropterigidae > Micropterix > Micropterix aruncella. Next base: position 27,619,391 of record OX155959.1, on the reverse strand, counting down.
ATAAAAGATAGTATATTATGATATACTATACTGGGCACACCATGTTGAATAGCTGACCATAGCATATTACATACGTCAAGAAACAGAGCAGGAATAAAATCATGAAACACATTACAGAGTTCATGCAACATATCCCAGTATTTCCCCTCCAAATGCTGCTGAAAAAGTCGAGCATTTTTAGAAATATATAGTTTGTACTCACGTAGTATATCGTTTCGGGTATTCTGCGACGGTTTTCGTATAAATAGTAATTAAAAATACAACGCCTGGATGTGTTGAGTGCTCTAGGTAATTAGCCTTTTTTAATAGGATATAATTCAGAAACGATTCATAATTGAGATCAGTTGTTAGTAATAATTAGAGAGTAATAACTGTTTTACATAATAAGATCTTTCCGTTAGTATATTTTATGATTTACAGCAGAGGTTCCCAAACTTTTTTCTCTCGTAGACCACTTTTAAAATGCTGCTACATTTCTACCATATTCCCAAAACTAGTCAAAAATGTGAAGATTAGATCTAACGATGGAAATTTGCATCGCGGCTGCGTTCCAACCCTAAATTCGGAGTGGTAAAAATAAAAAAAAAAAAGTATATTTTCTTGTGTTGTTTTTATTAAAATAATATGATTACAGACTTAATAGAATTAAAATTAAACATTAATAACGTACCATAACTTCAACAATGCAAATCGACAACTAAAAAAAATAGTCATAATTATTGTACAAGCGTCGCGGGCGGGAGGGTCGAGACACGCGTTGTACTGGGCTCTCTAAACGATCAAGCATGCTTGTCAAGCATCGTGTCGCGGGCTGGTATCTGAATATTAATTTAATAAATAAAATTGATGAGCGCCCCCTCTCAGCCGGCGGTCGAACCTGGATGGGTCCCATTGCGACGCCTCTATGTCCAACGAAATCCTATGGTCCGTTACGGTCTCAATTGTTCGAAGTTTCCTCAAAATATGTTGTACAGAAGATTGGCAACAATAACTAGGTTGATAGGGCATTAAATGTTATGGGTTATGTTTATCAAAATCCAATAAATTAAGAGAAACAAATGACTAAACCAAATATCTTCATAAACATGCCCATATGACCTACTTGATTCTATCAGAAAACGGTCCTCAATTGTTCGAAGGTTTATTTATTTATTTATTTGTATCAAACATAATTATAAAACACATAAAAAAGGTCATACCAAGTAATGGTGCGAAGAAACAACGGCCCACATTCTCATGACCATGCTCAGCGCATACCCAACTAGGCCAAATATTGCCTGTATCTGGGCATACGACTTATTTTTTGACTTAGGTGGAGAAGCCTAACTGACGTCGGTACTCATATAGATACATATACACATACACACATACATATACATACATACACAAATATATAAATATAACGATCTAAATATATTATATTATTAGTTACATAGTTACACCAGTGTACAAAAAGGGCAGCAAGTTCTCAGCTATTAACTACCGACCGATAAGCCTAACCAGCATTGTTTGCAAGACTATGGAGAAAATTATTGCTAACTCTCTAAAGAACTTCCTCAAAAACGAGCAAATAATTTTGGATGAACAACACGGTTTTGTGCCTGGGAGGTCCGTCGTTACTAATCTACTCACCTGTGTTAATCATTGGACCACAGAATGGGATCAACGACAGCCTACCGATGTTGTCTACCTAGACTACGAAAAAGCCTTCGACCGGGTGCCCATAAGAAGACTCTTGCTGAAGTTGGGACATTTTGGAATAAGAGGAAAACTCCACACCTGGCTCTCTGACTTCCTTATCAATAGAAAACTTAGAGTGAGAGTAGGTGATGACCTTTCCGAAAATAGACCTGTCCACAGCGGAGTCCCCCAAGGGTCGGTCATCGGCCCGATTGTCTTCGGTATCTACCTAACGGACTTTCGAGCAATCCTACAGATGATGTACTCCCTGTTTGCCGACGACGCTAAAATTATTGGGAACCCACTCACGCAGCACCCTGACCTACAGGATGATCTTGACCGCATTACCGCATGGACGCAAGACTGGTTAATGTCACTCAACGTGGATAAGTGCACCGTCCTTCATATAGGAAAAGAAAACCCAAGGAAAACATACACTATTCAGGGAAATGCTTTAATCAGTGTGAAGACACACAGAGATTTGGGTGTCATAATCGCAGAAGATTTAAAATGGGAGGCACACATCATAACTATGGTGAAGAGAGCGAACTCATTGCTGTATACAATAAATAAAGCTTTCTCACATATAACCCCTGAGCTTTTCCTAAAGATTTATAAAACATATGTCCGACCTATGCTGGAGTATGCATACCAGATCTGGAATCCCTACTTCAAGAAGGATATTGACCTGCTGGAACGAGTACAACGTAGAGCTACAAAAATGCCAAATGCGCTGAGAAATAAAAGCTACGAAACCCGGCTGGATGAGCTTGGCCTGAGCACTCTACAAGAGCGAAGGGAACGGGGAGATCTCATTGAGACTTTTAAGATTCTGAACGCCTTCTACAGCGTTCCCAGGCTGCAAGATATGTTCTCCCTTGCTAATACTACAAACCTGAGAGGACACTCTAAAAAGCTGTACCACAATAAGTTCAAGCAGAACCCTCGCCGGCACTTTCTCACCAATAGAGTGGTAGAATCTTGGAACAATCTACCCAGTGAAGTTGTAAATGCTGTCTCCGTAAATGCTTTCAAGAACAAACTGGACGATCATATAAAACATAAAACAAAAACAATAACAAAAACTGTTACTAAAAAATAAGTGTTGTGATATAGGCGCATCAGCTAAAGCTGCTAGCCTATTATTAATAATAATAATAATAATAATAATTATTATTATTCTTTTGCATTATATTACAATATAGTACATTTTGTTTAATATCTTATATCATATTATATAGTATAATACACATACATATATATTTTTAAGATATGACTTGCAGAAGTTCTTTCTCTGTCCTTGAACGACCTATGTCGTCAAGAAGCCATTTTTTAATATTTTTTTTGAATAAAATGGTATTTTCTATTTCCTTTATTTTGTCATCAAGACGGTTGAATATTTTAGGTGCTATATAGTTGAATTGTCTTTGGGCAAATGAAGAATTAACTCGGGGAACGGCATAATTCAGACCTGCAGATGTTCTTGTAGTTCGGTGTTGCTGGCTTCATAGTCGTTTATCTGAGGTTCGATGGAAGAACATGGTATGGGATCATAAACCGCAGGAAATACGCAAATATATTTTTTTAAATATTTACGAAAAATGCCTAATTTTGTAGTTTTATACCAGGGAGTCACGTCATTCATCAATTAATTACGTCTAATCAACGTGACTCCCTGGTATAAACTACAGAATTAGACATTTTAGGTAAATATTACAAAAAAATATTTACATAATTCTTGCGGTTTACGATCCCTTCCTTGCCCGCGACGCGAAGCTTGTCAAGCATGCTTGATAGTCTAGGGAGCCCCTACTGAATATCGAATATGCAAGTTTTTACAAGTAACAGTCGCTGACCTTCTTAAAATACACTACTCAAAAAACATAAGGGAGATTTTAAATAAAGGAAATTAATGCTTGATAAACAATGATAGGTAAAGCCAAGCCAATATTTTTGTTTTGTACTATCGATATCAGATAAATTTTTGTGGGCCCCCACTTACAACTTGTGAACCCCTATTTTTTTTCACGCCAACTTAGACCCCTGTCGAGTCTCCCGTGGACCTCTGGGGTTCCACCTGGACCACTTTGGGAACCGCTGATTTACAGGTATTGGAAAAGTGGGCCTAAAATACCCATTTTCTACGTTGCGTTTACTGAATTAAAGAATGATTGATTACAATAATTATCGTGCGAGGCACTTTCATATTATTATTTTTTCCACTTCCATATTTTATAATTCATATTATTATTATATTCACTTTCATATTATGTCAATCGTCCGTCTGGTCATTCTGTAAGCAATTAATTTCCCTTGCGTATTTCATCCGAAAAAAATCCAAAATACTTACAAGAACCGACTTGATATTTATTAAACATCCATTTGAATCAATGTGTCAAATTCCTCGGGATTGGAAGATTTCGATACAAAAATGAAACTCTTCAGCTGTCGAGTTTAAGATATAATTTATGTGTTTTATTTATAGTGTTAATAATTTTTCCGTTATTAATCTTTGGATTACGGGGTGAAATGGCATCACTGGAGGAGTTGAATTATCAGAGAGTCTATTTCTATGGTTTGATAGTAACGTACATACTACCAGTGCTAAGTTTTCAAGTCATTGTCTTTAAATGCTGGGAAAGTCAGACATCTTATTTAAAATTATTCAATTATATTCAAGCGATCGACCGCATAATACTCACCAATAGGCGATCCATTCTAAAAATTATTTTTATTTCTATGCCATCTATTACATACTTAGTTGTTGAAGTTTATAACTTTGGCAAAATATTTATTTATGATTTCGTTTTCATTTTTACGGGGATAATTAACGATTTTTCAAATACGTATCTTTTTGCGATATAGATAACATAGAACATAGATCTCGATTATTTTATGAAAAGTTATCTTTATGATGCCGCGCGATACAACCTGAAAATGAAGTAATTAAGATCGATTTATATACAACTAAGCTTTATGAATTTGTGAACAGACGCCATGATAGAAAAGATCTTGATTCTTTTACGAAAGCTTACGATATGTTAAGAGCTGTATTTGAGAATATGGATAGGGTGTACATGCTCAAGTGCAAATGCAAATGTGGTCTAGCTTAGCTGTGTTGGTGTTTAGGTCGGCCGGTCGTGGTAGGTTAGGTCGTGGTATGTTACTGAATCCACTGTTCGTCCTCCAGAACTGTGGCTCCAGTTGGTGTTCCATGGCGGCGCCGTTTGTATTTATATACTGATTTATTTACTCAGACGCTGATACTTCATGGTCTGTGCGCAACTTCTTGACTCACGCCTGCGCCGCTCCACCCGTGGAATCGCCGAGTCTGCTTTGCGTCACTCATATTTTATGACTTGCTTTGGATCTATTACCTCCTTAATTATTGTCATTCTGCAATTATCGCACGCTAAATCGAATCCTGATTCAAAAATATGAAAGCACATATTATTACATTTGTTAGAAATTGTGAAATAATAAAACCGTAATTAAAATCCATCAACTTTTATTGCATTTATTAAAGCATGTGGTGTAACTAAGCGGCAGTTGGTATATGTAGTGGGCCCTCCTATTATCTATTCCTACTTCCCTCGCTAGAATTTCATCACACAATAATACTGCATGTATTGTAACTCACCGGCAGTTGGTATATGTAGTGGGCCCTCCTATTATCTATTCCTACTTCCCTCGCTAGAATTTCATCACACAATAATACTGCATGTATTGTAACTCACCGGCAGTTGGTAAATGTAGTGGGCCCTCCTATTATCTATTCCTACTTCCCTCGCTAGAATTTCATCACACAATAATACTGCATGTATTGTAACTCACCGGCAGTTGGTATATGTAGTGGGCCCTCCTATTATCTATTCCTACTTCCCTCGCTAGAATTTCATCACACAATAATACTGCATGTATTGTAACTCACCGGCAGTTGGTATATGTAGTGGGCCCTCCTATTATCTATTCCTACTTCCCTCGCTAGAATTTCATCACACAATAATACTGCATGTATTGTAACTCACCGGCAGTTGGTAAATGTAGTGGGCCCTCCTATTATCTATTCCTACTTCCCTCGCTAGAATTTCATCACACAATAATTCTGCATGTATTGTAACTCACCAGCAGTTGGTAAATGTAGTGGGCCCTCCTATTATCTATTCCTACTTCCCTCGCTAGAATTTCATCACACAATAATACTGCATGTATTGTAACTCACCGGCAGTTGGTAAATGTAGTGGGCCCTCCTATTATCTATTCCTACTTCCCTCGCTAGAATTTCATCACACAATAATACTGCATGTATTGTAACTCACCGGCAGTTGGTAAATGTAGTGGGCCCTCCTATTACCTATTCCTACTTCCCTCGCTAGAATTTCATCACACAATAATACTGCATGTATTGTAACTCACAGGCAGTTGGTAAATGTAGTGGGCCCTCCTATTATCTATTCCTACTTCCCTCGCTAGAATTTCATCACACAATAATACTGCATGTATTGTAACTCACCGGCAGTTGGTATATGTAGTGGGCCCTCCGATTATCTATTCCTACTTCCCTCGCTAGAATTTCATCACACAATAATACTGCATGTATTGTAACTCACCGGCAGTTGGTAAATGTAGTGGGCCCTCCTATTATCTATTCCTACTTCCCTCGCTAGAATTTCATCACACAATAATACTGCATGTATTGTAACTCAACGGCAGTTGGTATATGTAGTGGGCCCTCCTATTATCTATTCCTACTTCCCTCGCTAGAATTTCATCACACAATAATACTGCATGTATTGTAACTCACCGGCAGTTGGTATATGTAGTGGGCCCTCCTATTATCTATTCCTACTTCCCTCGCTAGAATTTCATCACACAATAATACTGCATGTATTGTAACTCACCGGCAGTTGGTATATGTAGTGGGCCCTCCGATTATCTATTCCTACTTCCCTCGCTAGAATTTCATCACACAATAATACTGCATGTATTGTAACTCACCGGCAGTTGGTAAATGTAGTGGGCCCTCCTATTATCTATTCCTACTTCCCTCGCTAGAATTTCATCATACAATAATACTGCATGTATTGTAACTCACCGGCAGTTGGTAAATGTAGTGGGCCCTCCTATTATCTATTCCTACTTCCCTCGCTAGAATTTCATCACACAATAATACTGCATGCATTGTAACTCACCGGCAGTTGGTAAATGTAGTGGGCCCTCCTATTACCTATTCCTACTTCCCTCGCTAGAATTTCATCACACAATAATACTGCATGTATTGTAACTCACCGGCAGTTGGTAAATGTAGTGGGCCCTCCTATTATCTATTCCTACTTCCCTCGCTAGAATTTCATCACACAATAATACTGCATGTATTGTAACTCACCGGCAGTTGGTATATGTAGTGGGCCCTCCGATTATCTATTCCTACTTCCCTCGCTAGAATTTCATCACACAATAATACTGCATGTATTGTAACTCACCGGCAGTTGGTAAATGTAGTGGGCCCTCCTATTATCTATTCCTACTTCCCTCGCTAGAATTTCATCACACAATAATACTGCATGTATTGTAACTCAACGGCAGTTGGTATATGTAGTGGGCCCTCCTATTATCTATTCCTACTTCCCTCGCTAGAATTTCATCACACAATAATACTGCATGTATTGTAACTCACCGGCAGTTGGTAAATGTAGTGGGCCCTCCTATTATCTATTCCTACTTCCCTCGCTAGAATTTCATCACACAATAATACTGCATGTATTGTAACTCACCGGCAGTTGGTATATGTAGTGGGCCCTCCTATTATCTATTCCTACTTCCCTCGCTAGAATTTCATCACACAATAATACTGCATGTATTGTAACTCACCGGCAGTTGGTAAATGTAGTGGGCCCTCCTATTATCTATTCCTACTTCCCTCGCTAGAATTTCATCACACAATAATACTGCATGTATTGTAACTCACCGGCAGTTGGTATATGTAGTGGGCCCTCCTATTATCTATTCCTACTTCCCTCGCTAGAATTTCATCACACAATAATACTGCATGTATTGTAACTCACCGGCAGTTGGTATATGTAGTGGGCCCTCCTATTATCTATTCCTACTTCCCTCGCTAGAATTTCATCACACAATAATACTGCATGTATTGTAACTCACCGGCAGTTGGTAAATGTAGTGGGCCCTCCTATTATCTATTCCTACTTCCCTCGCTAGAATTTCATCACACAATAATACTGCATGTATTGTAACTCACCAGCAGTTGGTAAATGTAGTGGGCCCTCCTATTATCTATTCCTACTTCCCTCGCTAGAATTTCATCACACAATAATACTGCATGTATTGTAACTCACCGGCAGTTGGTAAATGTAGTGGGCCCTCCTATTATCTATTCCTACTTCCCTCGCTAGAATTTCATCACACAATAATACTGCATGTATTGTAACTCACCGGCAGTTGGTAAATGTAGTGGGCCCTCCTATTACCTATTCCTACTTCCCTCGCTAGAATTTCATCACACAATAATACTGCATGTATTGTAACTCACAGGCAGTTGGTAAATGTAGTGGGCCCTCCTATTATCTATTCCTACTTCCCTCGCTAGAATTTCATCACACAATAATACTGCATGTATTGTAACTCACCGGCAGTTGGTATATGTAGTGGGCCCTCCGATTATCTATTCCTACTTCCCTCGCTAGAATTTCATCACACAATAATACTGCATGTATTGTAACTCACCGGCAGTTGGTAAATGTAGTGGGCCCTCCTATTATCTATTCCTACTTCCCTCGCTAGAATTTCATCACACAATAATACTGCATGTATTGTAACTCAACGGCAGTTGGTATATGTAGTGGGCCCTCCTATTATCTATTCCTACTTCCCTCGCTAGAATTTCATCACACAATAATACTGCATGTATTGTAACTCACCGGCAGTTGGTATATGTAGTGGGCCCTCCTATTATCTATTCCTACTTCCCTCGCTAGAATTTCATCACACAATAATACTGCATGTATTGTAACTCACCGGCAGTTGGTATATGTAGTGGGCCCTCCGATTATCTATTCCTACTTCCCTCGCTAGAATTTCATCACACAATAATACTGCATGTATTGTAACTCACCGGCAGTTGGTAAATGTAGTGGGCCCTCCTATTATCTATTCCTACTTCCCTCGCTAGAATTTCATCATACAATAATACTGCATGTATTGTAACTCACCGGCAGTTGGTAAATGTAGTGGGCCCTCCTATTATCTATTCCTACTTCCCTCGCTAGAATTTCATCACACAATAATACTGCATGCATTGTAACTCACCGGCAGTTGGTAAATGTAGTGGGCCCTCCTATTACCTATTCCTACTTCCCTCGCTAGAATTTCATCACACAATAATACTGCATGTATTGTAACTCACCGGCAGTTGGTAAATGTAGTGGGCCCTCCTATTATCTATTCCTACTTCCCTCGCTAGAATTTCATCACACAATAATACTGCATGTATTGTAACTCACCGGCAGTTGGTATATGTAGTGGGCCCTCCGATTATCTATTCCTACTTCCCTCGCTAGAATTTCATCACACAATAATACTGCATGTATTGTAACTCACCGGCAGTTGGTAAATGTAGTGGGCCCTCCTATTATCTATTCCTACTTCCCTCGCTAGAATTTCATCACACAATAATACTGCATGTATTGTAACTCAACGGCAGTTGGTATATGTAGTGGGCCCTCCTATTATCTATTCCTACTTCCCTCGCTAGAATTTCATCACACAATAATACTGCATGTATTGTAACTCACCGGCAGTTGGTATATGTAGTGGGCCCTCCTATTATCTATTCCTACTTCCCTCGCTAGAATTTTATCACACAATAATACTGCATGTATTGTAACTCACCGGCAGTTGGTAAATGTAGTGGGCCCTCCTATTATCTATTCCTACTTCCCTCGCTAGAATTTCATCACACAATAATACTGCATGTATTGTAACTCACCGGCAGTTGGTATATGTAGTGGGCCCTCCTATTATCTATTCCTACTTCCCTCGCTAGAATTTCATCACACAATAATACTGCATGTATTGTAACTCACCGGCAGTTGGTAAATGTAGTGGGCCCTCCTATTATCTATTCCTACTTCCCTCGCTAGAATTTCATCACACAATAATACTGCATGTATTGTAACTCACCGGCAGTTGGTATATGTAGTGGGCCCTCCTATTATCTATTCCTACTTCCCTCGCTAGAATTTCATCACACAATAATACTGCATGTATTGTAACTCACCGGCAGTTGGTATATGTAGTGGGCCCTCCTATTATCTATTCCTACTTCCCTCGCTAGAATTTCATCACACAATAATACTGCATGTATTGTAACTCACCGGCAGTTGGTAAATGTAGTGGGCCCTCCTATTATCTATTCCTACTTCCCTCGCTAGAATTTCATCACACAATAATACTGCATGTATTGTAACTCACCAGCAGTTGGTAAATGTAGTGGGCCCTCCTATTATCTATTCCTACTTCCCTCGCTAGAATTTCATCACACAATAATACTGCATGTATTGTAACTCACCGGCAGTTGGTAAATGTAGTGGGCCCTCCTATTATCTATTCCTACTTCCCTCGCTAGAATTTCATCACACAATAATACTGCATGTATTGTAACTCACCGGCAGTTGGTAAATGTAGTGGGCCCTCCTATTACCTATTCCTACTTCCCTCGCTAGAATTTCATCACACAATAATACTGCATGTATTGTAACTCACAGGCAGTTGGTAAATGTAGTGGGCCCTCCTATTATCTATTCCTACTTCCCTCGCTAGAATTTCATCACACAATAATACTGCATGTATTGTAACTCACCGGCAGTTGGTATATGTAGTGGGCCCTCCGATTATCTATTCCTACTTCCCTCGCTAGAATTTCATCACACAATAATACTGCATGTATTGTAACTCACCGGCAGTTGGTAAATGTAGTGGGCCCTCCTATTATCTATTCCTACTTCCCTCGCTAGAATTTCATCACACAATAATACTGCATGTATTGTAACTCAACGGCAGTTGGTATATGTAGTGGGCCCTCCTATTATCTATTCCTACTTCCCTCGCTAGAATTTCATCACACAATAATACTGCATGTATTGTAACTCACCGGCAGTTGGTATATGTAGTGGGCCCTCCTATTATCTATTCCTACTTCCCTCGCTAGAATTTCATCACACAATAATATAAATTACCTTCTTGTTCTTCCTAGACTCTGTCTTATTTACTTCAGGTCGGCCTTTCTTGTCCTTCTCCTCCGACTGAGCACGATCTTGTGGTGTGTCGGCGGCAAATTGAACTATCTCAGGTCTTTTCGACCGTCGTCAACCAGGTGGCGGGTGGTCTTCCACGAGCACGTTTCATTGTTTGCAGGCAAACTTTACAATATGATCATCTGGGCGTCGCTGGACGTGACCGTTTCAACGTAAGCGTCTTTCATTGACTTTATCAGTTATCGACGCGAATTTAAAACTTTCCCTTATGTACTCATTTCGGATTTGGTCTAATAAAAATGACAACCAGCGTAATAGCGTATTTCTGTTGTATGTAGATTATTAAGATGTTATATAGACGAGGGACTGATGATTTATTTATTTATGTATTTTCATTTGATTTATTTTAAACAACTATATTTACAGAAGAATGGCTACGCTATTAGGTATATTAGGTATATGCTTAGGGACATCTAAGATTCCGATTAAAAAGTTAGGATGAACTCAGAGCGTCTAACTCATTTGAGTAATTAGATAAAGAGCATGTAGTGATATATAAACAATTAGGGATTATTTATTTCGACACCTCAAACGAGTCTTTGTGAAAGATTTTATTCGATATCGTGTATCACAATCTACGTATCGTACTTCACGTATTATTATACTATCTTTTTTTTGGGGGAACCACTTCACATCGAAAATTCTCGAGTTTTTACAGCACAGCCGCGGGCAACAGCGGGAACATTAATAATACAAATGTTTGATGTGATCTCATTGTGTTCTTCATTTATATTTACAACATTACCTGATATATTTTTGTTATGCTCAATCCTCCCTATAGGTACACCCAATGGTCCATCACGTTGAGAGGAACGGGCGCTTCTTCCGAGGTTTAGTTTTATTTTTTTTCTCTGAAACTGAAAACATTTGTGGTAAGAAAGTGCCACACCAAAATAAACAAACGCATATAAGGACGCAAAGATTTAAAACGCAGAAGAATGAAAAGGGATAGCGAATTTATTTGGAAGATTTCGGCAGAGCATTCCAAAGACGGGTTCCATGCATGGTGAAAGAGAATGAGAAGAAGACAGTGCCAGGGATAGAGTGTAGCAGCTTATCTTTTGATCTCGGAGGCGGTCCATGAGCATCGAGTGAAGTAAATCTACCGGTAGATAATTAGGAGCGACGCCCTGTATGACTTGAAAAGCAAACAAACGACTCTCATATCCCTATACTCCCGTGTCGACCGCTAGTGAAGCTTTTCATATTTTCGGAGGCTACGGACCTAACGAATGCAGACATTTTGGAGACGCTCAACCTTGTTCTGTGAGGGTGACTTTCTCTATTGAATATTTCTTCATAACTTCCAATCGCATGATCTGTACATGACTGCTCTGTCAATAAATAATCACCGTACTGCTCGCACAAATAAAATAGCAGCAAATTCAAATCCGGTGCCCTTTTTGAGACAACCTGTATATTATATAATTAACTGAAAATATTATTAATTTAGGGTCCCGCAGTCAACTGCTCAATTTGTACTAAAAGCATACTTTTTGACATAATTATATAATTAATGATTTCCATTATTCCATGTATCCCCACTAATAATAATTCAATTACTCTATGACATTATGGCTGAAGAGATATATAAATTAGTAGAAAAACTATTCGGAATTATATATTTCGACAATTCTCAATCGAGTCTCTGCCAAAGATTTTATACTATATCGTGTATCACAGAATACATATCGTTTTCCACGTATTATTATACTCTCTATTTCTTGGAGGATACCAATTCACGGCGAATATTCTGGAGTTTTTATGGAATTTTACCATGTGTGACAGTAGTGCTAACGATAATTTTCAACGTATTAATAAAAGATCGACACATAAAAAAATATCATAAAACGGTCGTAAATGCTGATTGTAACTTTCGAAAAAAATTCGATAAAAAAATGAAATTCGGTTTATTCTCATTGCTTTCAATAAATATAGTTTCTATAGTCGGAGATATAACATCATTTGGATTATATGTAATTTTATCATATCCTATAAATTACATCTTTGTATTACTAGGCGATATAATCCTCATGCGTTACGTTCGTGAATTATCAAGGCTAGAAATGCGCACCTATACTCTAAAACATGCAAGTAAATTGATACTAATATCGCGAAATAAATATACAATTAGCAAAGAAGTAAAAGATTACAAAAACGCATATTCGTGTTTGATTGACGATATTCATCAATTCAAAAGCTGTTTTGAAATTCAGGTATGTTTCTGTATTTTACCCTTAAATCTTATTTAAGTAGACTTCTAAACCTTATTATACTTTAAGTATCCTTAAACCTTATTATCTGTTAGATACATTTTTTTTGGAACGAATGTGGCAATCTTGCTTATTGCTGTTGGTATGATTATTGCAGTTCTACTATATGGTTCTGAAATTGCGGAAATTCCTGCTTTCTCTGTTATAACCAATGACTTCTGGGTAATGAGATATGCGTTAACTTGTGTACTTTTGCTGCTATCTTCGCAGCGTTTAAATAAAGGTTTACTTGATATTCACACCACTTTGACTAAAATGATAATTTCAAAGGACATCGGTTTGTATTTACTT